>JAANYP010003313.1:116094-512114 GCA_020465985.1 Centrapalus pauciflorus | reverse complement strand
AAATGTTTTCAAAGAGCTTCAGACCTACATAAAGTTGGTCTTAAGCAGCTTGCAGCCTTCAGAATTGCCTCCTCCTTCAGACAGTCCAGCTTATGGAGAGCAGCCATCTGGGATGAGCTGAGAGGATTTTACAACAGAGGTGAGCTTCAAGTTTCTAACTTCATGTTTCTCACAGTTGAAATTGAAGAAATGGAAGAAACGAGGGAAGAACTTGAAAGAAGATTCAAACAAGGAATGCCATCTGCAGTCCAGTGAAGTCCATCTGTCATCTGGGCAGGTGAAGAATGGAAGCTGTCCATCAGTTGGACAGACTTACCATTATTTGCTCCCAACAAAAACAGTCCAATGTACATCAGTTGTACTTTATTTACATTTGTTGTAATTTCCTTTACATTAATTGTAACATACATCAGTACATCAGTTGTACTTTTGTAAGAACATGTGTTGTTCTAATATAATCAAAAATCAGTGTATATATAAACTGATCTTTTACTTTATGTTAATGTTGTAATTTTATTTCAGCAAATGTACTGTAAAAATATATAGTGATTTTTTATAAGACCAGCTTAGACTGGTTATTGCAAATAGGGGGAGATTGTTAGGCACAAAAAGGCCTCAGTCAAACCTGTTATACATCTGAGGGGGAGATTTATAATCAAACCTGTTGATGCGTTTAAAGGTTAAAGTTAAGGCCTGTTATATGCCTTATTAAAGCCTGAAAATGATTTGCAATATTAGTCATAAGCTGTTCTATGTGTTGCATGTGTTGCAACTAAGACATTTTGTCCAAGCTGTTCTGTCTGCTGAACAGGCTGGACATAAACTGTCTACGCTGCTCTACACTGGTGAGCAGCTTGGGCACTTTTAAAGTGTTCTGTTCTTTGTGAACAGAACCTGTTCTTTGTGAACAGGCTAAACACTTTATGGAATATGTTTCCAAGTCATCATGTATTGTTTTTGACTGCAAGATCAGTTTACAAAGTCGAAGACAAAGTGAAAAATAGAACTGCTCAGCCTGCCCACACTGTTCTATAACATGAAGACAAAATGTTATTTGAAAAAGGGTGACAGACCTTTTTCTTATATCAAAATAGGCCTTTACAAGGAAGAAAAACGCAAAGTTGACATTCCTAAATTAGTTAAAGGCAATGCAACAGTAGACAAAGTAAAAAGACAAAAGTTCTGCACATATGAAGACAAGTCTGCTTTTCAGAAAAGTGCAGAAAAGGTTATGTTGTCTTTTCAACAAGACTTCTCCTTTTCATTCCGTCCAATGAAGATGTTTCTCCTAGATCCTCTGAGTGTGTATAAAAGGAAGCTTCTAAGGACAGAAAGAAGTGAAGAAAGCTAAGTGCTGAAACCAAGAGTGAACGTGCAAGTGTGTTTCTCATGCATGCAAGTCTGATTGTGTAATACAGTTTCTTTGTGTCTAAGCTGTTCTACATAAGCTGTTCATCTGAGTCTTGTAAACACAGTGAGTGCTTCTTAGTGAGTGTAGTCATCGTATACTAGTCTGAGTCTGTCTTAGACTAGTGAACATACTGTTGTATCTGTCATCTCAGCTTGAACTATTCCGCATTCAAGCTTGTTTGTAATTAACAATTTGTTGATAATACATACAAATATTGAGAAAATAGTGTGTAGTTTTTAAATTGCTGTATTCACCCCCCCTCTACAGCTTAAAGCCATACACTTTGGAAACCTCTCGGGACCTACAAGAGCCTTTTTAACATTGAGATCAATTGTTTTTCTATTTTTATGTATCACAATGTCATGAGCCATGTATTAATTTGATGTGAAGTAATTTATTAGGTTGCCTACCAACTTTTTTCCCTTCTGGAAGAGTGTGACCATATTTGACTGGTATCCAAATGTTATATATTCTCTTAGATTTCGCTCACATTTCTATTTAGATTTTCTTCACTTGAAATTATGTTTTCTTGATTTTAGTGCAACTTTTGACATCTTGCATGTAATTGTTTATTTGTTTTAGTTTGTAGTTAAACTAGCTGTAACATCCTCGGATTTATTTTATTGTAATTGGGCTAATTAAGTGGAAAATATATATTTAAGTTGAAATTTGAGCAATTATTATGTATTTGAGATATTTAGAAAGTTTGTTGTTATTTTAAGAAAATTTGAATTCGGGAATTATTATTAAGGAATATTATGAATTATTAAAGTTAAATGATAAATTTAGAATAAATCAGTATTTTATGGAACCAGTTAAGATGAGGGGTGAAATGTGCAAAATGGTGAAAATGGGAATAAAAAGGATAAAGACATTCATTTTCCATATGCACTCTCTCTCTAGTTTCTCTCTCTAGAATTTTTCTCTCTACATCTCTCTAAGATATCTCACAAACCGACCGGCCGATTATCGAGATTTATACGTCATCGGAAAGATCTCGAGGAGTACTACAACAATCTGCAATTGGATCTCTGATTTCGTACGGATTGAGGTAAGAATCGACCCTTTTTAAGTTTGTATTTCGGTTTTGAAGAAACTAGAATTCGAATCTGTTGTTTTGTGTGAATTGGAGCTTGTTTTGCTTGAAATATTACAAGAATATGATAGTATATGCATAATAGAATCGAAACTAGGCATCATACTTGATATATCGGTGATTTGAGGCTTAGAAATGTATGTTTTTAAGTTGTAAGATGAACAAACTCGAAAATGCCAAGAACACAGTCGAAATGCAAGAACAAACTCGATTTTGGTACTAGATTCGAATGTGTTTTCGAATCTATCATCAGATTCGAAGGGGGGGGGGGGGGTTTCGAATCTATCTCTAAACTCGAACATGGGTTCGAATCTACCCATGGGATTCGAATCTAGCCATCAGATTCGATGGTGGGTTCGAATCTAACCCATTAAATTCGAGTTTAATGCCTAAAATTGAGAATTCTACTCTCTAAACTCGAGTATTTTGAATGAAACTCATAAATAACACATAAAATGACAAAGGATTATACAAAGGACAATGTATGAACATGAGATAGGCTCAAACTTAATTATGGTTTGAATTTAGACATGGACCCGAAATGAGAAAAATATTGCAAAACTTATAAAGTTTGGTTTTATGAATTTAAACGGTTATTGACACGAGGTATTGTTGTAACTAACTTAACAGGTCCCTTGTGGTGTTGTTTAACCCACAGTGGGGTACTTGGTGGATCCGGTTGAAAGCCCGAGGAGAAATAATATCGGTTAAAGTTTAATTACGCACCCACTGTGAGTACAGTAGATTTCGCATGTTTATATTTGTTTTATGTTAAGCTTTGCCTGCTGAGACCTGTTGTTTCCTTTGTTTGGTTGGAATTCTACTAACTTGCGTAGATTTAGATGCACATTCTTACTTGTTGCATGTCCGTTCGATTGTTGTGCATCTAGTGATGGACCGGTGGGTCGCATCGATTACTCTGACGTTACTGCGCTATATGACCTGGAGCTGATCCCTCCTAGGCCCGGTAGGCAGTATGTCATCCCCGATCGTACGTTTGTCTCAGATGGTATGTTTAAATGCTGAGCTGTGGGCTTGAAGGGGCTGCGGCTCTGGTCCGTACTTTGTGTACGAAGAGGATATCCGATGTTGGTCATCTGTGTTATCCTTGGGCTTCATAAAAATTTATGAAATGCGTAATCTTTGTATTCACTAAGCCTTTGCTTATACCTCAGTGGTTGTATTTTTACAGGAAAGGGAAAGTCTACTGCCGGACCTTCTAGTTAGGTTGTGTGGAAGATTTGGAAGATATCTGCTATTTAATCGGTAATTATGTTGTGGGACAAATGTTATAATATGTTTGGGATGAATGTAATAAACGTTTGAGTCTGTAGACTTAGAATTGGGTACCTTGTAGCACCGTAGGGTGTTTAACACTATTGCACTACTTTAATTATGTTATTTAATGCTTCCGCACTTAATTTAGGTTATCAGATCATTATGTTTTTGTATGTTTGATGTTTAATCCTGGGTGTTATGCAAATGGTGGTTGTTGTGGCAAGGGTGTCACACTAGCTCATTTAATTAGGATTTTAAGCAATATGCCTAAAAGGGAGAATCTAACAACTGACTGTGTCACCTAAATTAAAGCTTACTGATTGTCTGGATACATATGAAAATATTATACGAGTCTTGAATCTTATTTGGCGGATTCTCTTTTCTTTAAAACAAATGAGCTATTAATCGACATACCCAAAGAAAGAGTTTGAGATACTCATATGTTAGTGGTTATTGAATGATTAAGAACTTGATGATACAGCAACTCTAGGATTAGAGTTCATGAAACAGGTTTTTCATCTATTGTGATTTTTTTGGATAGAGGTGTATGGAAATCAAACTTTTAAGTAGACTTCTACAAGTCTTGTTTAGCGACAGTAGTGCAGTTTTCGACCAACTTCGATAGAATTGACAATTACAAAACATTTTTGTTATTCATTATTATATTGTCAAACCGACTACTATTATTATTTTCTCTTTTAGCATCTTAGATATCATCTTCTGGTTTGGACGACTATCCACACATGTTACACCTAACAGAAGATGAACACAACTTGGATCTTAGATGTTGGATCCTTCTTGCAGCATGCTGCACCCCATCTTAGAGCATCATGCAAAGAAAAAATAATTCGGGAATCTATTGTAGCAATGCATACCAAAATATATTAGAGTCATTTAGACATTAATAGAAAAAGGTGGATGAACTACTGCAGGCATATGAGGAGACAACTAAGTTGGTTGCTAAATGCCTAACTTCAATCTTCTCAATAAGGTTTATTTTATATGCTTCACTGTAGATGTAACATCATAGAATTCTATAATTTCTTATTTAGTGCTATTATTAAAGGAATTACATTAATATGTTTTAGTATTTATTATGTATCGTGTTATCAAAGGATGTAGGCAACTGTTCATATTGTCTAGCACATACTATCTTAGATGTGTTTGCTTGTTTTCCAAATGCACTTTGAGTCTTTGATAAAGACTATGCGTCATATTTTTATCACAGTAATCACATAGGAAAGGTAATTTATCTCTGGTTATGTTTAATGTCACTATTCATATTAATGCTCTTGAAAGCAACTCATTTTTCATGATGTTACCTATCAGAAACCTGTTACGTCCTTGTAGTTATTACACATGTTTTTATGCAAAATTTAAATCTTATTTGATATGAAATTCTCTATCACCATAGAAGTTAGAGATATTTTTGGTTATGGAAATAATTACACACATTTAAGGCCAACATCTAGATGATTGGACTCAAGTGAAAGCAACAAAAATAAAAACTCAAGAACAATTTTTTGGGCGTGAAAACTTATAACAACTCAATTTTAACATCGAAATTACCCAAGAACTTTTATGTAGAAAACTAGTGTTATGGTTGACGCGCGTTGCTACAGGTATCCGTCATGAATATGTAGTTTTATCGGTTATAATAAACTATGATGTTAAGAGATGGAAACATGTTTAATGATGACAACATCGTCAATGCATTTGTGTATTTAAGCATTAGTGAGTTACATGTTTTTTTTTACAAATTTGGTTTGATTCAATTGATGAAGTCTAAAGTATATTTTTTAGGGTCCTATATGAACAAAACAATATATTTTCAAAGTTTTGTGGTTTCGTGTCTCCATATTATTTTTTCCTAATAAAGTTCTCAAATTATTGTTTTGTTTTTGGTTTTCGAATAAAATTTGTTTTTTTTTTCGATAATCAATCATGTATTTTCCACAAAAAACCATGCTTTCACTTTTTTTCAATGAAAAACCCTTAAACTAAATGACTTTTTTGCAAAAACCTCTTTTGTTAACACGAAAAACCATGCTTTCACTCTTTTGTTATGAATAACAAAAGTTGATGTTTTATATACATTTTGTGAGTAAAAAGCAAAAAAAAAAAAACAAAAAAACAAAATAAAATGAATCACGTTTATTTAATTATTCAAGTTGAGGTGAAACCAGAAATTTATCAATATTTGATTAAATATTGAAGAAGTTGATGTACAAATGAATATTTTTATATACAAACATAAATATATAAAATTTATTGAACTCAATGTTTATTAAGCTTTAAAGAGGTTTATATGTAAAATAAATAAAATTTATGTATAAATATGAAAACATAAAAATAATCAGATATAATTTTGTCCAATAAAAATGGAATTATAAAAACACAAAAACTATAGGGACCCTTCTGTAATTAATTTTAAACTTCAAGGAACTTAAACTTTAAAGCACCATGAAAACTATGGGGGCCTTTCTGTAATTCACACTTTACAAACCACACTACCACAGGGACCGTTTTGTAAGTAATTTTAAACTACAGGGACCTTGTTGTAATTTAGAAGCACCAAAACGGTGCGTTTAAGTATCATAAATGTTAGTATGTATAATATTTGCAACTTTATTAGGATCTTCTCTTCAAACTTACTTTCATTTCAAAATGTACTTTTTTTTAATAAGATTGTCATACGTTTACTCTTTTTCTAATCGTATCCCTTCAAGTGACACATTGTTTAAGGGGTTACTACATAACAATGTGTTGTGATACCGATCATTTATGTTTGAGATGTAGTTTCTGCCTGCACTTTATAACTTGCTCCTTCACCCTTTATTTATTATCTACTCCGTATTATTGTAATAATTTTCTAAAAGGAATACATTGTTGTTTCTCACTCAAAGTCGAAATTGACTTTGTGACATTCTTAGGATTGAAGAGGTCAGTACCATGGCAATCACATTTGGAACTCTATCATGGGATGTAAAAAATTACATGGAATATAAGTAACAATATTTTATTAAAAACTAGAAATTCATATTTGATAAAGCATATAAAATTCGTTTTTTTATAACTTTTACCTTGCATAATCATGTCGGACAACTAAGTATAAAATGAAATCCTACTGTTTAGCTGGTTGCAATTGAATGTCTTATGTTTTTTGATAATTTCTTGTGGCTTCCAACAAACCAACATAATATTTAACAGCTATTGTTTTTTCATTCCATATTTTTGTTAGGGAACCATGCTTTTCTATGGATTTTAACTTTTTTGCTTCCATAAAATCCATCAAAACTGGTGATTGAAGCATTTCTTTGAAGGGTAATGCTATCTATTTGATCAATTTGCATGTGACCGTGTAATTGATATTTATTATGATGATGATAGTTTTTAATTTATGCATCACATATCAGAGAGGAAAAGATGACATTCGTGATCACGTAAGACATTTTCATAGTGTATCTTGTTTTTTAATGTTTGAAAACATTTTTTTTCTTTTGCCCAAGTTCAAATGTGTTTGGTTTACATTTTAAAGACTCGTATCTATCGCCGCAACGCGCGGGTATCATAACTAGTTTTTAATAATGTACATTTAACCTTCACTTTTAGGATTTATTACGAAAAGATATACTCCGTAACATTTTTTCACACTTTTTGCGTTTTCGTGCCTTCATGTTATTTTTTCTAAAAAAGTCCTCAAGTTAATTTGTTTTTCTTGGTTTTGTGAAATTTGACTATTAGTGTCTGGTTATAATTAGTAAACCGGGTTTTTATATACTGAATAATCAGGTTCTAATAGCCAAATTTCACTAAACCGAAAAGAAAAAATTAACTTAAGAACTTTTTTGAAAAAATAAATAACATTGATGGAGGAAAACGCAAAAACCATGAAAAAATGTTGGTTTTTTCATACAAACCCTAAATTTTATTAGACGTATATTAGATTTTCCTAAAAATTAAATAGGATAATAAATTGAAATTTAAGATAAATAATACTTGCATCAAAATACAAAATCAAATTAACAAAACACAGTAGATAAGAAATTAACAAATAAGGAAAATACAAACATAAAATATCAATTTAATACATCATATAATAAAAAATTTAGTGAATAATATTATTAATAAAAAAATTTAACTTTATTTCATAATGTTTATCAAAATCAAATACATATATAATTTAAATCTACATTTGATGTTGAATTAAAATTATTACCCAAATTTGCATAAAACTAAACTGACATCCAATAAAATATTTGTTTATTGTGTCCTTATTTACTTCAAAAATTAAAAAAGAAAAATGCTGAGCCTACACCCGGACTTTTAATGATCACATATCCTGAGAAGGAAAAAGAAGTGAAAGAGAAAGAAGCAGGGAGCTCAAAAGAACCTGCTGATGTACAAAGTGAATTGGGATTGATTCTTCATGAAGATGTTCCAGTTCCTTTGAACATTCAGTCAGATATTTTCAACTTTGAAGAATACAATGATTCTGAAGATGATGTTCAAGTGGTTATGGAACATGAGTTGATGATTCAAGGTTTAGAAGAAGAGAGAGAGGAATATGTTGAATTATCTGAGGATGATGATGTGATCACATTGACTGATGTTGATTTCCGAGGAGAAAAGATTGAACAAGAAGAAGAGTTAGTTCAGGAGATATTAAAAGAGTCCATATTGACATCGACGGTTGAAAAGCCTGAGGTTGTAATTCAAGTTAAGGAAGAAGTTGAAGAATTTTCTGTAGAAAATGTTGTTAGTCAGGAAAGAGTTGAGTTGAATGAGGTCGAGGTCATGGAAAGGTTTTTCAATGAATATGTGCTGGAAGATGAGTCGCAAAAGCAACACAGGCTCAGATTTGAAGCACAACAAGTAGTTCATAGAGAAATCCAAGATATGCTTACATTGTTGAATAAAGATGAGATTCGCAAGAAGAAAATAAAGAAGTTTGAGCTTCCAGCAAAACGATCAGCAGAGTTTATCAGGAAAAGGAACAAAATGCCATATATCTAAGACATTCTAGAGAAACAGATTTTTTGTAAGAAACAAGCCCCGTGTTCTTTTCTTAAGTTGTTTAGGGTCTTGGAGCCAAACATGCCAAATCTAGTTAACTATGCTAGTTTTCTGAGGAACAAAACACAAGAAGTTGATAAAGTGAAGAGGGAGTTCAGGATAGTTGATCTTGCTAAAATTGAAAATGACATATTCGTTAAGATTTTCTATCCAACATTCACTGTTACAAGAGCTGATGGAAATACCTATACGTTCACTGAAGCCGACATGTTTAACATGCATCTGGTTGACATTGAAGACTTATTCGATGAGTTATGCAGAAATAAGAGAAATGAACACTGCAGATTTGCCTTGAAGACAATTTTCCACTTCATGCATACCAAACTGGTATTGATGTCAGTGCAAGATCTGCAGATAGGTGTTGAAAGAGGGATGAGGAAGATTAACATGACAGCTCCACATAGAGATATCAAATTTTCTGGAGAGTTGAAAGAATTTCAAGTCATCATGGTAAAGCATCCAGCTGTTATGTACAATGACAGAAACAAGAAGCTAAGAGTCATGAGGAGTGTCGAACTCAACTAATTTTCATATGGTACACTAAATAAAGTGTTGAGTGGTTTAAAGGGAAAGCTAGCGTCTGATCAAAAGAGAAAGACAAAGAGAGGAGCTTTATCAGTTAATGACCGAAGACTTATGGTAGAATTTATTTCAAAGATTGAATGGAGGCTCTCTGATCGAAAAAGCATAAGAAGATTTGAACAGAAGTCTGGATTAGCAATTTAAAGACTCTGTAAATTCCATCAAAGGGGGAGATTGTTAGAATATATTTTAGTTGATGGAATGTATTTTAAAAGGTTTATTATGTAAATAGTTGATAGTTGTGTATAAATAGGAAGTTTGACTTTCTAAAATAGGGAGATCTGACAATTACTTTTGCACACCTAGATTTCAGGAAGATACGGAAACTGATATTTTGTGAAGATCATCTCATTTGTAATCGACATTTTGGCAATACAAACATTCAGTTAGTTGTGATTTCTATTATTGTTCTTGATATTGAATGTTTATCTGATTGATATAGAAACTGTAAATTCACAATCATCACTCGAGAAACGCACAATTATTCAACTAGTTAAAATTATTATAAAGTAACTTTAATTGACACTAAATGGGTGTTTACAAGAATTCAAGATTGAACGTTTGAAATTCTGATTAAAAAATATCTAAAATTTTGAATTTGGATATTTTCAGAATTCGAAAGTTTTAAAAAGTTTATTTTTTTTTTATTTTTTCGCATTGATTATTGGTCGATATTTATGATTATTTATTATTATATGGCTTAAACTAGTTTATGAACCCGCGTATTACGTGGATAGTTTTTGAAAAATAATTGGTTATATAATATGTATGTAATATTAAAATTAAACCATATAAATATTAGTTATTATTAAAAAAAATACAAGAAAAGTATATTTATTTGTCAAAGATATTATACATCTATCTTTTTAAATATACGTGAATAGTAGTTCTTTTTTTAACATTCTCTTATAAATTTATTTCTAAATTAGTATATATATAGACACACACACACACACACACACACACACACACACACACACACACACACACACACACATATATATATATATATATATATATATATATATAGGATAAGGTTCTATGTGACACCTGTGTGCATCGTGCAACTTAGGAACCTATATAGAACGTTAGATCTAGAAAATGAATGGCTAAGATTACAATGACAAAAGGGTAATAAAGATGAAATTTGTGTATGCATCATGATGCACGGTTCACATATCAGATGTGCATAAGGGTATTTTTGGGAAAAAATAATATATCAAGTCAACTCAAAATTAAATTTATATTGATTGAATATTTAATTCAACAATCAAGTATTAAATGCTAATAAATTTATAAAATACACTTCTAAAATTAAAAAAATTTCAATTGAACAAAAATCCAACATGATGCTTCATCATCTTCATTGACTGTGCATCTTCGTATTCATCTTTCAGAGGTTATGCATCATCGTGTTTACATGGGGCACCATGTTATGCATCATCGTGTTCATATTGTGCATCTTCATATTCATCTTTCCCAGGTTATGCATCATCTAGAATTTAAACGTGTTAAATACCGTCCATCATCATCTTGATGCACCGCTAATGTGCATCATGTTTGAATAAAAAACAT
This sequence comes from Centrapalus pauciflorus, assembly GCA_020465985.1. Taxonomy (NCBI): domain Eukaryota; kingdom Viridiplantae; phylum Streptophyta; class Magnoliopsida; order Asterales; family Asteraceae; genus Centrapalus; species Centrapalus pauciflorus. Next base: position 501,096 of record JAANYP010003313.1, on the reverse strand, counting down.
CAACATTCATCATTTGAGAGAGAGAGAGAGAGAGAGAGAGGTGGGTGAGGGAGGGAAATGTGGATGAAAATAGGGAAAGTGATTAATGAAATTATTTAGTTTCCTAGTTTCTAACTAATCTATTAATTAAAAGATTAATTCAAATTTTAAAATAATTAGTATTCTCGTATTACCCTTATTGCATCCTTAGTAAATATGTTATGCATTTTTGGTTCCCACTGGTTCCCAGTGCGTCGTGGTGCCCCATAGAACCTCAATCTATATATATACACACACACACAAACACACACACACACACACACACACACACACACATATATATATATATATATATATATATATATATATATATGTATAGACACACACACACACACACACACATATATGGGTTCGAAAAAGGTACCCATGAGAACTCAGTGTACCAATAGTACACTTCCAAAACCACAAGATTAAAAAATATGGGTTATGATCAAAAGAGGAAAAAATCAGGCGTGTCCCCTTTCTTTTTGAGCTGTAAGGATATTTTCGTAATAAGAATGATCATTCATGACACTTATAAAATGATCATTCACAACACTTAATTGATCACTCACAACGCTTATTTGATCCTGCAAAAGAATTATTTGATTATTCACATTCTTCAACATATATTTGATTATTCACAACACTTAGGTGCTGTTTGATTGCATAATAGTTAAATTGTCTGATGTCTGATTCCACTTCTGATTGATGAGAGGTGGTCCTGATAAGATACTGACATCTCATAAGAGAATCAATAAGTCTGTTTGTTTTATAAAATATCTGATCCTGTTATTTTTAAAAAACCAAACAAATATCATTGATTATATTCAAGTATCATGTAACAATAATATCGTTGAATCAAAGTCATTCATGTAAATCTTTAAAAACATTTAAATAACTTTAACAAGATTCAATTAAGAAACCAATTCAAGTTTATAAGTTATAATCAAGTAATATATATGCATTCAAGGAATATATAACCAACATGCTTTCAAGAATCAAGTAACAATTGAAATTTATAAGTTATACTCAAGTTCATAAGGTTACGTTTATTAACTTCCAAATAACGAAAGTTTATAAGTTATATAGATATGTTATTGAAAAATAATAACTTTTATAAAAAATTGTTGGAATAATTCTCGTTATAATGAATATGAGTAAGGGGTGGGTAGGTTGAGGGTAGGGTTGGGTAGTGTAGGGTAATGGTGTAGGGGTAAGGTGGTGGTAGGGTAGGGTAGGGTGGGTAGGTTGAGGGGTAAGGTGGGGTGGGGATGGCTAGGTTTTAGGAGTAAGGGGTAAGGGTAGGGGCAGGATGAGTAGGTTTGAGGGGTAGGGGTAAGGGTAAGGGTAGGGGCAGGATGGGTAGGTATAAGATAAGGGTGGGATGGGGTGGGTAGGTTGAAGGTATGGTAAGGGTGGGGTGAGGTTGGTAGGTTTAAGGGGTAGTGTAGGGGTGGGGTGGGTAGGTAGAGGGTAGGGGGAGTAGGATAGTATGGGATAGGGTCAGAGTGGGGGGTGGGTAGGCTTGAGGGTGGGGGTGGGGTGATATTGGTAGGTTGAGGGTAGTTGGGGTAGGGTAGGGTGAGGTGGTTGAGGGTAGGCTGGGTTGAGGGTGTGGTGGGGTAGAGGGTTTTGGGTAAGGTAAGGTAGGGGTGTGATAGGGTGGGGTGAGGTAGGGTAAGGTAAGGTAGGGGAGAGTGGGTAGCGTTTGGTGTGAGCTGCCATAATAGAGAAAGAACAGCAAAACATGTTTTCTAGATAAGTGGTGATAAGTGGAAAATTTATGTCTTATCAAAAGGAGTCACGATAAAAGTTTTTACCTCTCATCTCTCATCACAATCAAACACACTTATGTTTTAAACCTCTTACCGAATAAGAGGTTTACGTCTGATCTGACTCTGATAATAACTATCAAACACACTCTTATTTGATCATTCACAACACTTACATGATAATTCACAAGAATTATTTAACTATTGAAAATTCTTCTACACTTATTTTATTATTCACAACAATTATTTGATCATTCACAATAATTCATTGATCATTCACACAAGAATCATTTAACCATTCACAATACTTATTTGATCATTTACAATACTTATTTGATCATTTACAACACTTATAAAATGATAATTCACAACACTTATTTGATCATTTACAACACTTATTTGATCATTTACAACATTTATTTGATCATTCACAAGAATTAATTGATCATTCACAATTTTTAATACTTGTTTGATTATTCACAACACTTATTTGATCATTCACAATTGTTCAACACTTAGTAGTCATTCACAAGAATTATTTGACTATTTACAATTCTTTAACACTTATTTGATTATTCACAACACTTATTTGATCATTCACAAGAATTATTTGACCATTTACAATACTTATTTGATCATTCACAACAGTTTTTTGATCATTCACAATACTTATATAATGATCATTCACGACACTTATTTGATCATTCACAACACTTATTTGGTCATTTACAATTCTTCAACACTTATTTGATCATTCACAACACTTATTTGATCATTCACAATAATTATTTGACCATTTACAATTCTTATAAAATGATCATTCACAACAGTATCAATTATTTCATCAAACACCTTATGTGCAATAATTAAATCATCATGTTTCAAAAATCTGAAAGTTGAATTTGAGAAGACGGAAAAGAAGATGATGTTTAGTTGATGATTAATTGCATGAATTATTAAAAAAAACTGAGTTCAAATATTTTTTTTATGAAGATGGAGATGAAGATGGAGATGGAGAATTGGTTGATGATTTGTTACGCGAATTGAATTTTCAAATGTCGATTGTGCCCTTTCCTATTTAATTTCATCTAATGGTTGATTAATTGTGCGTTAGATACACTGAAATTTTGATGGTACCCTGTGGAATCCATATATATATATATATATATATATATATATATATATATATATATATATATATATATATATATATATATATATATATATATATGTAAAAGCAATATTAATTTAGATATATTTAATTTAGATTAAAAAAATAACAAAATTTTAAAAAAGAAAAGTATGATTCATTAAAAAAGCGTCATGTGACAATTTTGTTCTACTTTATTTATATTTGAAGATTCATCTTATAATTTAGAGTAAATTATAGAAATGGTTCCTGTGGTTTGTTCAAAATTATGAAAACGGTCCCTCAACTTTCAAAGTTGTTGTGGTGGTCCTTCAAACCACATTTTACTTGCAGAATTGGTCATTCTATTTCTAAAATTTTTATAAATGACGATTTTGTCCTTCTTTCAATTACAATTTGGTAATTTCAATTTTGGTCCTTTTCTTAATTTTTCATTTTTGGTTTTAAATTTGAAATATTAATTTAATAAATTATGATTTGATTCATCATCAATTATATTATTATTATTATTATCATTATTATTATTATTATTATTATTATTATTTGTTTTTTAAAATAAATCTATATTTCCAATTTCATTACATTAATAAAATTTGAATTTATGTAAATGTTGATTTAAAATTACTAATTCATTACGATTTTATTTAAGTTTACAAATGTTTTGTTACGCTAATATGTTTTTATTTAAATTTATAATTTTATTTGTTTGGATTTAAATATTTTGTTATGTCAGTACGTTTGGATTTAAATTTATTGTTTTATTTGTTTGGTCTTAAAAAAGTGTTAAGTATCATTTTGACCATTTAACTTCCAATTTTGTCCCATTTAACCACTAAACTATTCTTTGTCCTGATTTAGCCACTAAACTTTAGTTTGGTGTTCTATTTTGGAGAAAATGAATAAAACTAATGGCTAACTCGGTACAAAATATGATAGTTTAGTGGCTAAATCGGGACATTTTTTCAGTGGTTAAATAGGTAAAAAGAAAGTTTAGTGGCTAAATCTGGACAGAAAATAGTTTAATGGCTAAATTAAAAAAATTCTAAAAGTTGGATGGTCAAAATGACACTTAACCCTTTAAAAAATGCCTTAAAAGTTATAAAATTACTAATATATATATATATATATATATATATATATATATATATATATATATATATATATATATATATATATATATATATATATATTAATAATAAATAAGTTTTTTAAAAAAACAAACAATATATTTTTTAATTAGATATATAGATAAGTATATATGAGATATAATTTGAATGTAGATTTAAATCTTATCTATTTATTAATATTTAAAGATGTAAGAAATAATATATTTTATTTATACTTTATATTTATTAATCTTTATAGATATTAGAAATTATGAATTATATTTATACTTTAGTTTATTTTATTTTAAATAATATATTTTGTTACGTTAATACGTTTTGATTTAAATTTATTATTTTATTTTTTTTAATTTTAATATTCTGTTATGCCAATACGTTTTGATTTCAATATAGTATTATAATGTTTTTGATTTACGAGTTTATACATTAATAGTTTTATTCGTTTTACTTAAATATTTTAATTTTCACTTGAGAAACGTAGCAAAATTTTAAATAAAAACAAATAAAATAATAAATTTAAATAAAAACATATTAGCGTAACAAAATATTTAAATAAAAATAATAAATTAGCAAACTTAAAACAAAACGTAACGAATTAGTAAATTTTAATCAAAATTTACACAAATTCAAAATTTATTAAAGTAATGAAATAAGTTGATGGATAAGCATAAATAATAAAATTATACAAATAGTTTAACCAATAAAATATAAACAAATAAAACTTTAATAAATAATTTAAATACATAAAAATATGCTTACTTAAATACTTAAGGATATAAATACAAGTAATTTTTAGCAAAGAAATATAGATTTATTTTAAAAAATAAATAGGAACAAATAATGACGACGACGACGACGATGATGATGATGATAATAATAATATAATTAGTAATAAATCTAATCATAATTTATTAAAGAGTAAATTACAGAGGTCCCTGTGGTTTGCTAAAAATTATGGAAATAGTCCCTCAAAACACTATTTACTCGCAGAATTGCTCCCTCCATCTATTGAATTTTTCTAAATGACGATTTTCCTTTACTCTCAAATTCAATTTTGGTCCCTATAGTATTTAATTAGTTATTGTTTTAATCATTTTCATTATTTTTTTGTTTGTTTTTTGAATTTTAATTGTTAACTTAATAAAATATGATTTAATTATTTTATTTAATTAGTTTATTTTAATTCTCTTGTATATATTTAATTTCTTTATTTTACATTTCATTTTTTAACATGTTATACATGTTTATATTTTTATACATTAGCAACTAACAATTTCATTGGGTTAACATATTTTAATTTAATTATAATTTTATCAAAAATATATAAATCTTGGATTTTATTTGTTTTGATTAAAATATTTTGTAACATTAATACCTTTCGAATTAAAATTTGTCTTTTTTTTTTTTTCGTTTTGATTTACATATTTTGCTACATTAATATGTTCCAATTAAACTTAGTATTTTATTTATTCTATTGTAAATAATTTGTTACATTAATACGTTCTGAGCTAATTGTATCTTTTAAGAAAACTATGTCAACTTGACATTTGATTCATTTTGATTTAAATTATTTTTTTATTTTAATACGTTACAATTTAATTATAATTTTTAAAAGGGTTAATCATGTCAAAAGGTAACCTACTGTCACATTTTTTTTCAATTTGAGTAACGTACTAATATTTTTCCTAATCAAGGTAACATACTTTCCAAATCAAGTGAATCAAGGTAACCCTATCAGATTGAAAGATAAAAATTACTGACATGACTGTTTCTTTGTTCCGACAACATATTTTTTACATAGATAACAATTTAATTGTTATATGATGTGCACTATTTTGTGCAATTTAAAAGCACTGTTTGATAATACCTTGCTATTTTGAGCAAATTTAAAAATAATTAAGCAATATTAGAAATTTAAAAATTTGATAACTAGATAAAGAAATTGTCATGTCAGTAATTTTTACATTTCAATCTGATACGGTTACCTTGATTGACTTAAAATGGAAAGTATGTTACCTCAAATAGAAAAAAAATTAACATGTTACCCAAATTAAAAAAACAGTGACAATAAATTACATTTTGACGTAATTAGCCCTTTTTAAAAATATATATAAACTTAGCATTTTATTTGTTTTTGCGTAAATAGTCATGTTAATACCTATTAGTTTAATTATAATTTTTAACGTTTTGGTTTGTATATTTCTTTCTATACGTTTTGGTTTATATATTTCATTATATAGGTTTCAAACTTCAAAGATGTTTGCTTATTGTCCAAAGCAACATCTAAAGTATCATGTCTATGGCATCGCCGTCTTTCACATTTGAACTTCAAAGAATTAACCAACCTTGCAAAAGGTGGGTTAGTCAAAGGGCTTCCAACTCTCACATTTCAGAACGAGCAGTTATGTGCAACCTATGAAAAAGGGAAGATAGTGCGAGCTTCTCACAAATCAAAGGTTGAACACTCTTCAACGAGAGCTTTAGAACTTCTACATATGGACTTGTGTTGGCCTATGCGAGTATAGAGCATTAAAAAGAAGAGATATGTGTTGGTAATAGTTGACGACTATTCGAGATATACATGGGTATTCTTCCTGAGATCCAAGTCTGATGCTACCGAGATAATAATCGACTTCATTCGCAAAATTTAAGTCAAGTTACAACTATCAGTCCAAACCATTAGATCTGATAATGTGACAAAATTAAAGAACAAGTGACTTGAGACGTTTCTAAGTTCTGTTGGAATAACTCATCAATACTCAGCAGCTCGTACTCCACAATAGAACGGTGTAGTTGAAAGACGAAATCGCACCCTTGTGGAATCTGCTAGAACGATGCTGGCTTACTCAAATCTTCCATTATTCTTTTGGGTTGAAGCTGTAGCAACGACTTGTTTTACTCAGAACAGATCAATTATTAACAAGAGATTCGAAAAGACTCCATATGAACTGATAAATAAACGAGTCCCTAATATTAAATTTTTTCATGTCTTTGGATGCATGTGCTTTATCCTAAATGATAAAGACAATTTGGGAATGTTTAATTAGAAAACGGATGAAGGCATCTTCATTGGCTATTCTAAAGAGTCTGTAGCTTTCCGAGTCTACAACAAAAGGACAAAGACTGTTAACGAGATCGTCAATGTTAAATTTGATGAAGGAGTTGTCATGGCTTCTAAACACACTAGTTCAGGACCCGAACTTAAACAGTCGACTTCGAAGTCATCTGAACAAAATGCTGAAACGAATGATCTAAATAAATTGTTTGAGAATTTTTATGAAGTCTACTTTGAAAAGACCAAACCTGATGTTTTAAATTTGGTTCCTGACTGAATTACTGAAGATCCAGTCGTAGTCTAAGATCATTCACACCAACCAATTCAGAAGATATTGGAGAGGTTTCAATAACAGACGTACACTTACCCGTAGATAGTGTACTGATAAGTCTATAATTTATATGGTTTCTAAGTCATATTATTAGCATTTTAAGCACTGATACTTCGTAAATCCATATTATTTACTCCAAGTTTGTATTTCAGGGCAAAGATGATAAAAATAAGCAATCCAAGAGAACTAAGAGCAAATCGGGCTGAGGCGGCCGCAGGCCTGCGCTACCCTGCGCTCCACATAGCGCCCAAACTGTCCAGATACATTTCAACATACGCCAGCTAAACCCTAGCCGCATCCGGGCGCCGGGGGGGGGGGGGGGGGGCGCAGGCCTGCGCCTGGCCTGCGCTGGTACTGCGCCAAAACGCGTTTTTCAACCTTGGAAACCCTAATCTCGATTCCCTATAAATAGAAGTGAAGGGGCAGCTTTGGAGGAGAGTGTCGACGTGTGTGCAAGTGTGCCGAAGCTCTGCCAGACTGGATCTAGGATACGAGAACGAAGACGGTGGTTCGCAAGCTACCCAATGGCTTAGACCTGTGATTGTGACGAGCATACGATGAGCGGCTAATCCCGTTAGCCGTTTGCGGAGGATCTACAGCTAAGTTTACTTTTCTTTAATTTCTTATGTTTTGATGTATTCGTATTGAGCTAGATCTATTATGTGTATGCAAATGATAAACATTTGGCTATGATTATGATTATGTGTTGTGATTGGTAAAAGCAAGATAGTTTATAGTGGTGTTATTATTCTTGCCGAGTCCATTAGTTTAGAGATTAAGACGAGTATTAATGTTGCATACGCTATGCCGAGAGTTATTGGTTAAAATACATTTGATTAATTTAGTCGTGCAATTGATTATGTCTATGTGATCGTTGCATGAAATTATAGTGAGTAATACTTAATTCGTGGTGATTCCGTGAATGGTTATTCGTCTCTTGATTATTTATCTTCTTCGTTAGTCACTTCGTTCTTGATTATAGTTACAAGCAATAGCAAATCATTACTCTAAACAAGTCATTCAAATCCACAATTTCACAATTTAAATGCTTTCAATAAACTTAACTTATAAGGCTTATAACCTAATCCTAATTACGACCACACTCCCTGTGGATTCGACCCTTACTTCTCTAGCTAATTAGTGGATTTAAGGATTAAATCGGAGGGTCACAACGACGGCCCGTCAGAGTTTTGGCGCCGTTGCTGGGGAGTGTAACGGTAGTTTAGGTTTAAAGTTAGTTTATTGCCTTAGTTTGAAGTAATAAGGTTTAAGTTCCTTCCATTGGTTATTTTTAGTCATTATTTTATAATTATTAAAAATCAAATAAAAAATTTTAAAAATTCAAAAAGGTAATTGTAGTCCTCTACTTTACCACCAAAAAATATTAGTTTAGTAGTATTTTATCTAGTGCATGCACACACGTCGATCGGCTAACGGATTGCCGCTACAATTCGAACCTGAAATCGAAAAAGTAGCAAGATCGAACCGAATGACTGTCAGGATTCATAATCAACAATTAATCATGGAGAATTAAACGCACAAGAGGAAGAAATTCTTGATTTAGAAATTCCTGATTTAGAAATTCCTAATTTAGAAAGCTCTCCGATTTCGCCATGAAATCGTGATAAAAAAGAACTCGAACGCATAGTTGCTAGAATGGGTGATCAACCGAGACGTACGGTTGAGTCGCATTACCGTCCAGGTGATGTTCCCGATCCACCTCCAATTCGTTATCCCGAAAACGAGAATGAACCAGAAGTTCGTCCTCAGTTATTCTAAATTCTTCCGATCTTTCGAGGGATGCCAAGTGAGGAACCCTATGAACATCTAGCTGAGTTTACAGCTATTTGTAAGCAAACCATGTTCGAGGTATAACCACCGACGGTTTAGAACTTCGATTATTTCCTTTTTTTTTAAAAGAGAAAGCGAAGAGTTGGTTCGTATCCTTACCAACCAATAGCATTACAACATGGAATCAATTGAAATGAGAATTTCTTAATTAATATTACCCCATTTGTAAAACAGCCGAGAAAAGAAAGGAAATTACCGTATTTAAACAAAAACCGGGCGAACAATTCTACGAATCGTTTGATCGTATGAATGAATTATAGAGAGCTTGTCCACACCACGAGGTACCCAAATGGATGCTTATCAAACATTCTTTGATCGTGTGAGTCAAGAGAGTCGTAATATGATTATAGCTGCCACAGAAGGCACATTTTTAGGTAAAGAAGACGATGAAGCTTGGGAGTTGCTTAATCAACTCGGAAAAGGTCTTAAAGTACGAGCTGGTTCTGAAAATTGTATAGGAGTTCAAGTTATGGGCATAGATAATGCCTGGAAACGTGAGGTTAAAAGTGAGATTTCAGAATTAGGAAAGAAAATGGATCAATTATTGAAGGGTTTTTCAAACCCTAGTGTATCAATTAATTGTGTAACATGCGGAGATCCATCGCATCATTCCGACGCATGTCCTCAAGTGCAATCCACTGAGAAATTTGCTAATGTAGTTTACAGATTTAGAGCTCATCGAGACAGGGATAATCCATTTTCGGAAACATACAATCTGGGATGGAGAAACCATCCCAACTTTCGATGGAAAAATGATCAACCTTTTGATCATCAATCCAAACCAAAATATGAACCACCAAAGAGAGAATATCAATATGGTTCAACTTCAGCAGCTAAGGATGAGTGATATTATAAGTCAAATCATCGTGATCAACCACAATTCCAAGTAGAAACAAATATGACTTCTGCGCAATTCGCAGAGTTTGCTGAATTTATGAAACAGCAATCAACTATCAGTATTAAGACCATGGAGATGTTAACTCGCCAGATGGGTCAGATAGCTGAGTCGCTCACTAGGCGTGAGGAGGGGAAGCTTCCTAGCAATACTGTCCCCAATACTTCACACGCCCATCATCATTACAAAGATAAAAAACGTGAGATTAACGAAGTTAATGAAATAGCTAAGATAACCACATTAAGGAGTGGAAGAGAGGTAGACAATAAAATAGAGATGCCTAAAGAGAAAGAGGCAGAAGAAGATACCGACACTGAAGTCGTGTATGAGGAGAAAGAGGATCCAAAGAAGAAAGAGGTTCCTAAGAAGGTTTCTTTTAAAGATCCAATTAAAGCAAATATTCCAACGCCAAAAGTTGGGGAGGCGGATAAGAGTCTGGATACATCAATTCCTCCTCCTTATCCTGCTGCTTTAGAAAATCCAAAATCTTCTCCATATGGCAAAAGAGGCCCACAACCAGAGGATCTTTGGGACTTATTTAATCAAGTTAAGATCAATATTCCTCTGATAAAGGCCATTCAATAGGTTCCAACCCGAGAGGGCTTAGTTGATCCATGATTTATGTTTCATCTTTCGTTTCCTTTTCGTTTGTTTCGAGAAATAGATCGATCAATTCCGATTATGCCAAATTTTTAAAAGAACTCTGTACTCAGAAAAGAAAGTATAAGGTCTCTCTCCCAAAGCAGATCAATCTAACTGAACAGCTGAGTGCAGTAGTTTCTAGTTCTTTACCTCCTAAGCTGAAAGATCATAGATCACCATTGATTCCAGTGACAATAGGCAATGTGCAGATTAAAAAGGCATTGCTTGATCTTGGAGCTAGTGTTAATATTTTACCTGGAAACTTGTTTGATAAACATGATCTAGGTCAGTTACAGATAACTGATATTATCTTACAATTGGCAGATCGGTCAACAAAGTGCCCAAGAGGTATTTTATAAGATGTTATAGTAAAAGTTGAAGATTTTTACTATCCAGTTGATTTCCTAGTATTGGACACCGAAAGTTCAATGGGAGATAATCAACCGGTTATTATCCTAGGCAGACCTTTCTTAGCCACGATTAATGCACAAATTAATTGTAGGACATGAGCAGTGGATATTGCCTTTGGAAATAGGAAATTAAGACTGAATGTATTTAATGCTTCAAGTGTCTCTGCTATTGATTCAGAATGTTATCTTATAGAAATGATGGATGAACTTGCGCAACAGCATAGTTCGTTAGTCAACACCAAAGATGCTACTGAGTTATTCTTTGTTGAGAATGAATTAGCCAAGTTAAATCATACTGAATGTGATGAGTTAGAAGTAGTCATGGAATCCACACTAGAGTCAAAACAACCACCGTGGGCCCATAGGACTGAACAATTACCTACTGATTTACCCAAGTCATACAAACCTTCAATAGAGCAGTCGCCTGTTCTAGAATTGAAGGAGCTGCCATCGCATCTGAAATATGCTTTTCTAGGTCAAAATGACACGTTGCCTGTCATAATTTCATCAGATCTGACTAAAGATCAAGAGAAAGCTCTACTGCAAGTGTTAGTCAAATATAAAGAAGCAGTAGGGTGGACGATAGCTGATTTAAAAGGAGTCAGTCCCACTTTGTGTATGCACCGAATCATTACTGATCCAGAAGCTAAACCAGCTCGAGATGCACAAAGGAGGTTGAATCCTAATTTGAGAGAGGTAGTTAAGAATGAAGTATTAAAATGATTGGACGCTGGAATTATATATCCTATATCTGATAGTAAGTGGGCAAGTCCAACCCAAACTGTGCCCAAGAAATCAGGAATTACAGTAATTAATACTAAAGAAGAAGAGAAGATAACCACTCGCTCTGTAACTGGGTGGAGAGTTTGTATAGATTATAGAAATCTTATTGCTGCTACTTCATAAGATCATTTTCCACTACCATTTATAGATCAAATAGTGGAAAAATTAGCAGGATAAAAATTTTACTGTTTCCTTGATGGATATTCTGGTTACAATCAAATCCCAGAATATCCAGATATGGTGGGTGGTTCTCTTGAAATAATTATGGACGATTTCTCCATATTTGATAAAACATTTGAAGATTGTCTGGGACATTTAGAAAAAGTCCTAAAGAGATGCACTGAAATAAACTTAGTATTAAGTTGGGAGAAAAGCCATTTTATGGTAAAAGAAGGGGTAGTCCTAGGCCACATTGTGTCCGAGAGAGGAATGGAGGTAGATAAAGTAAAAGTTCAATTAATTTCCTTACTTCCACCCCCTACCAACGTTAAAGGAATAAGACCATTCTTAGGCCACACTGGTTTTTATCGTTGATTCATTAAAGATTTCAGTGAGATCTTAAGACCGTTATGCAATCTTCTTTCAAAAGATATCGACTTTAATTTTTATGATGCTTATATGAAAGCATTTGAGAAGCTTAAATCAAAATTAACCGAAGCACCAATTCTGCAATCTCCGGATTGGTCTCAATCGTTTAAGATCATGTGCGATGCAAGTGATTATACAGTTCGTGCAGTTTTAGGACAAAGATTTGAGAAAAAGCCAGTGGTGATTTAGTACGCAAGTAAAACCTTTAATGAGGCACAGATCAATTAGACAACTACGGAGAAAGAATTATTAGCTGTAGTGTTTGCCCTAGATAAATTCAGATCCTATATTTGGGGGGCAAAAGTAATTGTATACTCTGACCACAACGCTTTAAGACATTTGTTGGGAAAGAAGGATGCCAAGCCTAGACTGATTCGGTGGATCCTTTTATTACAGGAGTTTGATTTAGAAATTAAAGATGAGAAAGACACAGAAAATGTTGTTGTCGATCATTTATCAAGGCTTCAATTAATTCCAACAAACTCAACTGATCAAATCATTGACTCCTTCCCTAATGAATAATTATTATCTGTATCTAAAATTCCCTGGTTTGCGAATCTAGTTAATTATTTCGTAACAGGAAGATTGCCAGAGCACTGGAACTCACAACAAAGAAAATATTTCTATGCTCAAACAAGGCAATACATTTGGGATGAGCCTGATCTATTTAAAATAGGAGCAAATCAAAATAAGACGATGTGTCCCTAACTCGAAACACGAAGATATTCTTAAACACTGCCATGCATATGCATGCGGTGGCCATTTCAGCGCAAGGAAAACTGGCCACCGGATATTGCAGTGTGTGTTTTTCTGGCCCACAATATTTTAAGGATGCATACGAGTTTGTTAAGGGATGCACAAGATGCCAGCAAACTGGTGGCCTCGCGAAAAGAAATGAAATGCCTATGACCCCGATATTAATCGTCGAAATATTTGATGTATGGGGCATTGATTTTATGGGACAATTCCCTAAATCATTTGGATATGAATACATCTTAGTGGCAGTATACTATGTTTTCAAATGGGCGGAAGCAGAAGCTACACGCTCTAATGATAACCGGGTTGTGTGCAAATTTGTTAAAAGAAATATTTTAGCACGACAGGGTATTCCAAGGGCTATTATCAGTGACGGAGGGTCACATTTTAATAATCAGCATTTTTCTAAACTCCTTAAACAGTATGGAGTTAATCATAGAATAGCAACGCCTTATCATCCTCAAACAAGCGTACAAGTCGAGATCTCTAATAGAGAGATCAAGAGAATCCTTGAGAGAACTGTCAGACCTGATCGTAAAGATTGGTCTAAAAAATTATAGGATGCTCTATGGGCATACAGAACCGCATTTAAAACACCAATCGGTATGTCCCCATACAGACTTGTGTATGGTAAGCTTTGCCATCTCCTAGTGAAATTAGAACACCGAGCTCTATGGGCAATCAAAAACACTAATTTTAATTTACATGATGCTGGTGTTGATAGGAAATTCCAATTAAATGAACTGGAAGAAATTCGTAGAGAAGCCTACGAAAGCGCTAGAATTTATAAAGAGAAAACTAAGTTTTTCCACGATAGAATGATTAAAATTAAAATATTTACCAAAGGAAATAAAGTTTGGTTATTTAACGCAAGACTAAGATTATTTTCCGGTAAATTAAAAAGTAAATGGACAGGTCCATTTGTTGTAACGAAGACCTACCCACACGGTGCGGTAGAAATATAGGACCTAAAAGGTGGTGAGCCATTTAAAGTAAATGGACATAGACTTAAATTATATGTTCAATGGTCCACCAATGATATGTTAGTATCTGAAATCATCAGACTACAAGATCCTAAGGTTAATTAATTAGTTTAGGAGCAGTACGTCTGGCTGAAGACGTAAAACTTAGCGCTTTCTGGGAGGCAACCCAGAGTAATTTGATTATCTTTAAGTGTGTTTATTTGCTTATTTGTGTTACTTGTGTGTACCCAATTTAGTTGGGGAGGATTCATCCTCCTGAACTTGGTTGTGTTTAGAAATTAGGATTTATATTAAATAATAAGACCCCGCATCAGAAAATAAAAATTTAAGCACATAACAGAATTATTTTAACCCAATAATACGAGCGTAAGTTGGGGAGAATACTCGTAAAAATAAAAAAAAATAAAGAATTAGGGTTCCAAGACCAGTGCACGGCCCATATCGCAAATCCAGAGGCCCGGGCGCAGAGGGGGGGGGGGGGGGGGGGGGGGCGCAGGCCTGCGCTTGCCTTGTGGCTCGACGCGCTCAAAATCTTATAAAAATGGCAGTGATCATTCCCATAAGTTCAAAACCTTAATTCCAGTTCCAGAAGACGGCGATTTCGAATTTTTAAGCCTAAAAACATCAAAAAATCGTCTTTTCTACGTCAATTCTTTGATCCAACGCTTGTTTATCGCTAAGGTTAGCAAAGTATACTCTTTAGAATCCCTTAAACTTCATTCTACATCAGTTTCACTACGTTTTATCACGCATGCATGAATTGAGTTTTTAGGAATTATATGGTTTTTAAGAAAAAGGGTTATTAATAATTTTCAAATGTTCTTTTAACTAATATAAAATTATTTTTTGCAAAACTTTTGTAAAAATCATGCATTTTTACATATTTATTATAAATTATAAACTTTTGTTCGTAAAAGGTGATATTTTTATTGATTATTTAAAGTTCATGCATTTGATAGGGTTAGATTGGACTCACATTGTTGGTGAGACTTAGGATTAGTTATTATTATTGAAAAAGGGTGTTAAAATTATCATGCATTATTTATATAAAAACCCCACATTTTTAATCCTTGTTTTTTGCATTATTTTTAGATGTCAACCCAATATCATGCAAACGGTAACCGTCCTGGAACCTCCCAAAAACCTTGAATGAGAACCCACGACCCTAGGGATGTCCGTTACGCAAAACCACTTAATGTGGAATTCCCTGAAATTCCACCAAACACTAACAATGGTAAACTCCCTAGGTTTCTCATTGAGCGTACCATAAAATAGTGTCATTTTGACACTATTAAATTTTTGGAGTGTTTTGAGAGGCTATGATGGGCTAAAGTTATACAATGGGAACTTCCATATATCAACACTAGTTTTATCCAACAGTGGTTCGCTACTGTTCGGAAAACAGAAGAGGAAGAAGAACATGACTTTGAGCTCACATGATTAGTAGGAAACAAGAAAGTGTCAGTATCTAGGAAAATCCTTTTTGAGGAATTTGGTATAGACGCAGATATTCCAAGGCCTAGGGAATTTTGGTCATCTTTATATCTTCAGGGGGTAGAGCGAGGCAAATTAGTGGATGGTCTAAGAAATGGGATGGGATGTTAGCCACGGTATTTGGAATGACAATAGAAGAGGCGAGAAAGTATGCCCATTATAATAGAGGTGATTTATGCCCATTAGCTAAAGTGTTGTGGAAGTTTGTTACACTCAACTTGCTTCCTAGAAGTCAAGACACCACTGTTGTTAGATCCCAAGAGATACTGCTAGTGCATGCATTAATGACTGGATACCCGACCATATCTTTAGGATACATAATAATGGAAAATCTTTGGGAGAGTAGCTTCCCAGGGCAAAGGATGAATTATCCACACTGCCGTATGCTAACTGAGCTATCGGAGCAATTGCCAATTAAATACCTTAACCCAAATGAGATTTGGTTCACTAGAGTCACGATGTTAGGGCTAGTTTTTGAGAAATACCATTTCGGCTATCAAATCCGTTGTCCAAAGACTTCTAAAGTAACCCAAATCCCATTCAGTACACCCGACAACCCTGAAGAACAAAACGACAGAGAGGATGAAAGATCATGGGAAAAAATAACAATCGAAGACTTGATGAGATCTCAAATCAACATTCTGAAGGACGTCAAGGGTAGCATACCAAATGCAAATAAAGAATTGGTAAAAAATATTGAAAAGTTGCAAGAGGAGCAAAACAAGCATGCGAAGCTGTTCCAAAGTCACTCAGACTGGCTCACCAACTTTCGGATTAGTGTCGGAGAGTTGGAAGAAGTCGTCACATCTCAGACCGAATGATGAATTTTATAATTATTTAAATATTTATTTTAATTACGTGTGCTAAAACATTAAGTATGATTTGTATTTTTTTCCTGATGTGGTGGTTTGGTTTTGTTTATTTATGTTTTTTGGATTGTTATAGTACTTTATTTTTATTTTAATTTTAAAGTGTGATGTTTATTTAAGTTAAATTATAAAAATTGAAATTTGTTTGTTTTATTTTTTGTTTAATTTTAATTATTTTGAATAAGGAATATGTACCGATCTATCTTTCTATGTTCTTAACCGATAAATTAATCTTGATGTGATGAGGACGTCACAAAAGTCTAAGTTGGGGAGGGTAGGTTATAATGATAAAACTAATTAATTAATTTAGCCCTCACAAAAAGTTTTTTAGATTACATTCCATATAAAAAATTAGAAAGATTTACAGCCCCGCTTACCAAAATAGTAAAAAATTGAAATTTCAGCAGAGTTGGGCGCAGGGGGGGGGGGGGGCGCAGGCCTGCGCTGGCCCTGCATCCTGTCGAGTTCAAAATCATTTTTGAGCCCCAATTCACCATTTTCACAACCCTAGAACAAGAAACCACGGTTGGGTGTGCGGCTCTCTCCCAAAAACATCATTTTTGTACCAAAAATTTGCAAATTTAAGCTTCAAAACACCTACATTTTCTAAAATGTCAAAGATCTAGATTAGAAATCACCTCTTTGTGGGTAGTTTCATCCATTTTTGAAGATTTTTGGGTAGAGAAAGTGTGGAAGAAAAAAAACTAGATTTGTATCAAGTAAAGCTTCCAATCACGAAGGTTATTGTTTTTATTGGGTTATTGCAACTTATTTCATACTTTTTGAGCAAAAATGAAAGCTTGAGCTTCATGGTCATCCATGGAGTTTTCATGGTGATTTTGACTTTTTAGAGTCAAAGTATGTAAAATTGCATGATTTTGATGATAACCTTGATGTATGTTTCATGAGATATGTGTTTATTTGTTTAGTTGTTAATTTGTCATGATTTAAACCTCAATCAAGACCAAATTCAACCTTACCCACATAACTTTAAATGGACAAGGAATCACCCACCTGAAAATATAATTGGTGATCCTTCTGCCTAAGTTAAAACCAGAAGAGCTACAATGAACGAGTGTCTTTTCCCAATTTTTTTGAGTTAGATTGAGCCTAAAACTGTGAAAGAAGCACTTCTGGATGCTGACTGGATAGTGGCTATGCAAGAAGAGTTAAATCAATTTGAAAGGTTGAAGGTCTGGCGATTGGTGGAGCAACCAAAAGACAAATCTATCATTGGCACGAAGTGGATATTCAAGAATAAGAAAGGTGAACACGGTGTCATCATTCAAAACAAAGCTCACCTCGTTGCCAAAGGATATAGTCAGCAGGTGTAACATCCGGCACTAAACCAGGTTAGAAACGATGACCTAATCTGTATTTAATAGTCAATTATAGCCTAATCAGTGGTCGTTAGAAATTAATCAAGTGATTAACAAAGTTTATTAGAAAATTCAACTCAATTAGAATCAAATTCATCGGTGCGATGAATCGGGAAATCAATTAATCCGATCAATTTACGATATGAAGGATTAATTCAACTAAGTACATAATTAATCTATGATTAGTAACACTAATCATACACTAATACAATTACTTAACGTTAATTATGCAAGACTAAAACAATTCATTAAAACAATGCATTCAAAAGTATTTTTGAATTTACAAGAAAAGGAAAATACAAGAATACATTCTAAATACATTTATATAAAAAAAAGGAAAATACACCATAATTATGGCCTTTAGGCCGGCCACATAGGAGGTACAAAACCTCCATATTTTATTTTGAACAACCTTACTCAATCTCAATCAAATCCTCCAACACCATCTCCTTTCAATTCAAGTTGGATTCTACACTCAACCTCCATCTTTTCAAAATCAATTTCCTCTATAAATAGAGAGTTCTATCTTCATTTTTATCACACCACATTTCTCTTTTCTCTCCTCCTATATCCGGCCCCCATACACACTCACACTACAAACATTTTTCTTTTCAAGTGTTCTTCATTTTATGCAAGTATTCTTGGTGTTTCAATTCAAGATCAAGACTTCTACTCATTTTCATTCCTCTAACACATCAAAGTAAGTAACTACTAGCTTATATCATCTTATATTTATGTTTATATAAGTCTTGCATAATATATATAATCACCAACAACAACAAAGTTTCATAAAAACTCAAGTTTATAAGTTCTAGTTTCTATTTTTAAGTTGTTTCTTTAAATGAGTTAATAAATATATGAACACATTATAAATGTGTTAATATTATGAAAAAATGTGATATATATGTGTTTTACAACTTTTATAACTTTTATACAAGTAGTCTTTGAATAAACAACAAGAATCATAAGTTGTTTCAAGTTTATAAACTACGGATTTTCGGCAGAAAAATTATATCGACTTTGAAAAATCATAACTAATTCATAACTCAACAAAATGAGTTGATTCTTGTCTCAAAAGTTAGATCTATGTCTTAACTATAGATATGGAATTTTTCTTAATTTATTTTGGAGTTTAAGGCCTCCAGAAATTATTTGGGAAACCGAAAGTTTGACAGCTCAGAAATGGCCAACATAGGGTTTTTAACGAGCTTTTTCACCAACCTAACCATCTCGAAAAATGGCCGTTCTTGATTCTAAAAACCCTTTGTATATAGTAGTTTAATTTCCTAGAAAACCAAAGCCTAAAACATTTTGGAGCTTGGTCAAAAACAGCCTCAAAGTAGGCCAAAAAACCTCCGAAAAAGCTGGAAAATTATATATATATATATATATATATATATATATATATATATATATATATATATATATATATATATATATATATATATATATAAACTTGACGTTTTAAGCAGTTTTTATTTATAAACTTGTAATGTTGGGTGATTTAAGACATAAAAATCTATAAATATATATATCATCATATATTAGAGATATTAAGTCCTTATTATCATTTAGGACTCGATTAAACTCACACGACGCATCATCCCTCCATTCACGTACGCTGAATAGCTTTTTACGCTAGTATTTGCCATCGCAATCTCGGTGAGTTCTCATACCCCCTATTTTCACACTGTCATATTTTGGGGTTGAAATACATGCTTCGTTTTTATGTGGACACGAAAATATTATCATTTTTTATTATGTATTACACATGTGGTTCCATCAGCCCTTATATCACGAACCGTTAATTGCATTTATTTGTAAGCGCGAATATATTGTGGATAGATCTATCGGGAGTCATGTCCCCCATTCGGGTTAGTTCGGGTTGGCTAACAGCGAGTGCATATATATTTAACACACGGTATTACGTATGGGAATACTGCACAGGGCAAACTCATTTTAATTAAGCTTCGGTTGCATGATGGTTTATATGTAATACATAACATGGAATTTATGATTTTATAAATCCAATCTCTATTATTGTTGTCTATACAAGTCAGATTTACGTGTAAACCTATGAGCTCATCAACAATTTTGTTGACGTATTTTAGCGTGTATTTTCAGAAAATTAAGGCAAGTCCATCACATCGGTAGTATTTTCAAGCTTCTGCATTTAAGGAGTCGCACTCAGTTTCAAACCGTCAGAGATTTATTTGCATTATTTTGGATGATTTAATTATGTATTTAACTCTCTGTACCTTGCGAACTTCTCTTTATCATTTTGGGTTATGTAAAACATTATATCTTTTAAAGTTATACCGATGTATTTTTGAAAACGTCCATATAGTGGTCGTTCGTTATGATTATGGTTACGCTTCCGCGACGTCACGCTTCGTTGCCAACCGGGGTAACGGGGTGTGACAGATTGGTATCAGAGCCATAGTTATAGTGACCTAGGTTGCATTAGTACCCTAGACTATAACTGCACTTACGTTTTACTGATTTTAAAATTATTGTGTAACTAACTAAAAGACTATGAATGGACCTTGATAGCAGAAAACATGTCCCACCCGGAGGCCATCATCTTGTCAGATTCAGAGGATGAGTACACCCCTACGAGCCCCGCAATCACTGAGGTTTTCACTGAAGGAGAACCATCTGAGGAAGAAGACCCCTCTGAAGACCCAATGGAGGAGTCAGAAGAGGAACCGATGGAAGAAGATGACGCTGGAGAGGATCCACCGCCCCCAACAGTCCCCGCCCGCATTCCATACCACCCGGCAGAGCCATCATTTAAGCCTTACCGGCCTAACCCAAACGGCCCTAAAATGTTGTATACACCCCGAAAGCGGGTGATCACGCCAAGACGGGAGTCTATTCCCATCCCGACTCCCCAACCCAATCCCCCACCACCACACCGACGTGTAGACGCCCGACGATGGGGCTGGATACCTGAAACCCTCCGTGAATGGAGTCAAGAGGAAGGAATCCCTTCCCACTTTGAGATCGGAGGACCATCCTCCACACCTATCCCGTCACTCACTCAAGAACCCACCGAACAGACCATACCACTCTTAGTAGCACGGTCTTCCAGGCATGATCTCCAACTTCGGTTGCTTAACCAAGATATCAGAGAAATGACCGCTCGTTTAGAGCGGGAGGAGTTACAAAACTACAACATATGCTGGGCCAACCAGCACGCCCTCGCCATTCAGCAGGACGGACTGAACGAGCTCCTGCAACGATTAGCCGAGAGCGAGGCCCGCAATGAGGAGCTGGCACAGTGCCTCAATGCTTTAGAAAAGGGAGAGACCCCTGATCACTCCCGCACCTAGTACCCCCCTCTATCTTTGCAATATTAGGAAATTATTATGTAATAGTGTAGGACTAAAATTTTCGGGTAATAACCCGCCCCAATGTAAGAAAATTATGAATGATTAATGAAAAATTGCAAGTTATTTATGAAATTGTGTGTGATGATTATAGTGTTGTGCCTTAAGAAAAATTTACATATTTAAGATTCAACTTCTTACACTATGCTATTTTCTTTAAACTTTAAGATAATGCCGCCGAGACGAGTTATGAGCGCCGCAGAAATTGAGGAACTGGTTGCACAAAGAGTGGCTGCTGCTATAACCACTTACGAGACCAACAGAAACAGTTCGGCTAATGGAGATGGTGGTGCTAGCCGCACCACGGGAGGAACTGAAACCCACTCAAAGTGTTGTGGAATTAAGGGATTTTTGAGCTGCAAGCCCCGATACTTCAATGGAACTGAAGGAGCCGTTGGATTAGTACGATGGTTCGAGAAATTAGAGTCTGTCTTCCGTGTTAGCGGATGCATTGAAGGAGACAAGGTAAAGTTCGCCACCAACACTCTACAAGACAGCGCCTTGACATGGTGGAACTCGTATACCCAGTCTGTGGGGATTGATGCAGCTTACCAACTCGCCTGGACCGAGTTGAAGCAGATGATGACCGATGAGTATTACCTAAGGAATGAGTTACAGAAAATGGAGTCAGAGTTTTGGAATCTGGCTATGAAGGGAACGGATGTAGCTGGGTACACCAACCGATTCCACGAACTGAGTATTCTGTGCCCTCAGATGGTGACCCCTTAGTACAAGAAAATCGAGCATTACATTTGGGGACTCGCTCCTCAAATTCAAGGTAATGTCACTGCCTCCAACCCATCCACCATACAGGATGCCATCAGGATGGCCAACAATCTAATGGATCAAGTGTCCCGGAGAAATGAAGCCAAAGCCGGGGAAAACAAGAGGAAGTGGGAGGACAAGTCCGGGAGGAATACGGGTTCGCAATCCAAGAAGCCTTAGACCATCAAGGCTTATTTAGCAGGAGCTGAGTCAAGGAAGGGCTACACAGGTACCAAGCCTTTCTGCACCCAATGCACCTTTTATCACAACAAGGGTCCCTGCCCAACCCCTTGTGGAAAATGCAAACGTATTGGTCATGTGGCTAAGAACTGTAAATTTGGAGCCCCGGGTGTCAATGGCGGCAATCAGAGAAGCTGCTATGAATGCGGAGCTGCCGGGCACTTCAGGAATGAGTGCCCGAAGTTGAAAAATGGTGGAGGAGCTCAGGGGAGAGCTTTTGTGTTAGGAGCAGGTGACGCTCGTCAGGATCCCCATGTGGTATCAGGTACATTTCTTTTAAATGACATTTACGCTTACGTTCTCTTTGATACTGGGGCTGATAGGAGCTTTATATCTTATAAGTTTAGTAAGCAATTGAATGCCACTCTTTTTCCCTTAGACAACTCTTATACTATAGAACTGGCTGACGGCAAAATAATAGAGGCAATTAGTATTATTAAGGAATGCACGCTGAAGCTGGCAGATCATCCCTTTAAGATAGACTTGATGCCTATAGAACTCGTAAGTTTTGATGTAGTAATTGGCATGGATTGGTTGTCACACAATCAGGCCGAGATTTTGTGCGGTAAGAAAGTGGTACGGATACCACTCCACAAGAAAAAGGTTCTAACAGTCCAAGGGGAAAGAAAGAACCGTCAACTAAATGTCATATCCGGCCTAAGAACATTAAAGTGGCTTAGAAAAGGGTGCCATGCGGTATTAGTACAAATCGTAGAAAAAGAGTCGGAGGAGAAACGACTCGAGGATATTCCAGTGGTTTGTGACTATCCGAAGGTCTTCCCGGAAGATTTTCCTGGGCTTCCGCCAACTAGGCAAGTGGAGTTTCAAATCGATTTGGTGCCGGGAGCTGCACCAGTCGCAAGAGCCCCATACAGACTCGCTCCTTCTGAAATGCAAGAGCTATCCAATCAATTACAAGAGTTGATGGATAAAGGATTCATTCGACCAAGTTCCTCACCTTAGGGAGCTTCGGTTTTGTTTGTGAAAAAGAAAGACGGATCCTTCAGGATGTGCATAGACTACCGGGAGCTAAATAATTTGACAGTAAAGAACCGCTACCCCCTTCCCAGAATTAACGACCTGTTTGACTAACTACAGGGATCTAACTTCTACTCTAAGATTGATCTGCGATCCGGTTATCATCAAGTAAAGGTTCGGGAAGAAGACATTCCCAAGACAGCATTCAGAACTCATTATGGACATTAGGAATTCCAGGTGATGCCATTCGATTTGACCAACGCACCAGCCGTATTCATGGACCTCATGAATCGCGTGTGTAAACCGTATCCGGACAAATTTGTAATAGTGTTCATAGATGATATCCTCATCTATTACAGAAATAAGAAGGAGCATGAACAACATCTCAAGTTGATCTTGAAGTTGTTAGAAAAGGAGCAGTTATAAGCCAAATTTTCAAAATGTGAATTTTGGTTGCGAGAGTTTAAATTACTTTGACATGTGAATAACAGCCAGGGAATCCAAGTTGATCCATCAAAAATCGAGGCCATAAAGAACTGGGCGACTCCTAGAACTCCCACGGAAATCCGCCAATTTCTAGGACTTGCCGGTTATTATAGGCGATTTTAATGAAAACTTCTCAAAGATAGCAGGTTACCTAACAGAGTTGACTCGGAAGGATGTAAAATATGTCTGGGGTGAAGAATAGGAAAAGGCGTTTCAGCAGTTAAAGCAAAGATTGTGTAGTGCACCAATTCTGTCCTTACCTGAAGGGACTGAAAATTTTATGGTCTACTGTGATGCCTCACACAATGGATTAGGTTGCGTGCTCATGCAAAGGGATAAAGTCATTGCTTACGCATCACGGCAGCTCAAAATTCACGAGGTGAACTATACGACTCATGACTTGGAGCAGTGGTGTTTGCTCTCAAAATATGGAGGCACTACCTGTACGGAACTAAGTGTACGGTGTTCACAGACCATAAAAGCCTTCAACATATCCTGAATCAGAAAGAGTTAAATATGAGGCAAAGTCGTTGGGTTGAACTGCTTAGCGATTATGACTGCGAAATTCGTTATCATCCGGGAAAGGCGATTGTTGTAGCTTATGCCCTGAGCCGAAAGGAACGGGTTAAGCCATTGAGAGTCCGAGCTTTGGTCATGACTACACAGTCAAACCTAAACTCTCAAGTCCGCGAGGCACAAGAAGAAGTAGTCAAGGAGGGTAATATACTGGATGAAGCCTTGAGAGGTATGGATAAGCAGTTTGAAATCAAGTCGATAGGATGTCGGTACTTCATGGACAGAAAATGGCTACCAAAATTTGGAGGAGTAAGGAAGCTGATCATGGATGAAGGGTATAAAACAAGATATGCTATTTATCCAGGGTCAGATAAGATGTACCACGACTTGAAGGGAATGTACTGGTAGCCAAATATGAAGACTGACATTGCTACCTATGTCAGCAAGTGCTTAACATGTTTGAAGGTTAAGGCTGAGCACCAGAAACCATCAGGATGGCTAGTTCAACCAGAAATACCCTAGTGGAAGTGGGAAAACATCACCATGAATTTCATCACCAAATTGCCGAAGACTTCTGGAGGTTATGACACTATTTGGGTGATTGTGGATCGATTTACCAAAACTGCACACTTCCTGCCAATCAAGGAGACTGATAAGATGGATAAGTTAACACGAATCTATCTTAAAGAAGTCGTCTCAAGGCATGGAGTGCCACTATCAATTATATCAGACAGGGACAACCGATTCAAATCAAGATTTTGGCAATCGTTACAAGAAGCACTGGGTACACGTCTAGATATGAGCACTACCTATCACCCGCAAATGGATGGTCAGAGTGAAAGGACGATTCAGACATTGGAAGACATGCTAAGGGCATGTGTTATCGACTTTGGCAAAAGTTGGGACAGGCACCTGCCATTAGTGGAGTTTTCCTATAACAACAGCTATCACTCAAGTATTAAGACCGCCCCATTCGAGGCACTCTACGGACGAAAGTGTCGATCACCACTTTGTTGGGCTGAAGTAGGAGATAGTCAGATTACCGGACCTGAGATCATCCAAGAGACTACAGAAAAGATAGCCGAGATTCGAAACCGACTAAAGATCGTGCGGGATCGACAGAAAATCTATGCCGATGTTCGACAGAAGGATTTAGAATTTCAATAGGGAGATCAAGTAATGTTGAAAGTCTCACCTTGGAAAGGCGTAATCCATTTCGGGAAACGGGGAAAACTCAATCCTCGTTATATCGGACCATTCAAGATCACCAAAAGAATTGGCCAGGTAGCTTACCGACTCGATCTGCCCCCAGAGATTAGTAACGTTCATAATACCTTCCACGTGTCCAATCTTAAGAAGTGTCTGGCTGATGAATCACTCGTTATACCCATGGACGAGCTGGAGTTAGACGATAAGTTGAACTTCATTGAGCAACCTGTAGAAATAATAGACCGAGAAGTCAAGAAACTAAAGCACAGCCGGATCCCGATAATAAAAGTCAGATGGAACTCTAAGCGACGTCCTGAGTTTACGTGGGAACGCGAAGATCAGTTCCGGGAAAAATACCCTCACCTATTCTCAAGTACTCAAGAAGTGGAGAACACGAGCTAATTTCGGGACGAAATTCCATTAACAGGGGGAGACTGTAACATCCGACACTAAACCAGGTTAGCAACAATGACCTAATCTGTATTTAATAGTCAATTATAGCCTAATCAGTGGTCGTTATAAATTAATCAAGTGATTAACAAGGTTTATTAGACAATTCAACTCAATTAGAATCAAATTCATCGGTGCGATGAATCGGGAAATCAATTAATCCGATCAATTTACGATATAAAGGATTAATTCAACTAAGTACATAATTAATCTATGATTAGTAACACTAATCATACACTAATAAAATTACTTAACATTAATTAAGCAAGACAAACAATTCATTAAAACAATGCATTCAAAAGTATTTTTGAATTTACAAGAAAAGGAAAATACAAGAATACAATCTAAATACATTTATACAAAAAAAAAGGAAAATACACCATAATTATGGCCTTTAGGCCGGCCATATAGGAGGTACAAAACCTCCATATTTTATTTTGAACAACGTTACTCAATCTCAATCAAATCCTCCAACACCATCTCTTTTCAATTCAAGTTGAATTCTACACTCAACCTCCATCTTTTCAAGATCAATTTCCTCTATAAATAGAGAGTTCTATCTTCATTTTTATCACACCACAATTCTCTTTTCTCTCTTCCTATATCCGGCCCCCATACACACTCACACTACAAACATTTTTCTTTTCAAGTGTTCTTCATTTTATGCAAGTATTCTTGGTGTTTCAATTCAAGATCAAGACTTCTACTCATTTTCATTCCTCTAACACATCAAAGTAAGTAACTACTAGCTTATATCATCTTATATTTATGTTTATATAAGTCTTGCATAATATATATAATCACCAACAACAACAAAGTTTCATAAAAACTCAAGTTTATAAGTTCTAGTTTCTATTTTTAAGTTGTTTCTTTAAATGTGTTCATAAATATATGAACACATTATAAAAGTGTTAATATTATGAAAACATGTGATATATATGTGTTTTACAACTTTTATAACTTTTATACAAGTAGTCTTTGAATAAACAACAAGAATCATAAGTTGTTTCAAGTTTATAAACTACGGATTTTCGACAGAAAATTTATATCGACTTTGAAAAATCATAACTAATTCATAACTCAACGAAATGAGTTGACTCTTGTCTCAAAAGTTAGATATATGTCTTAACTATAGATCTGGAATTTTTCATAATTTATTTTGGAGTTTAAGACCTCCAGAAATTATTTGGGAAACCAAAAGTTTGACAGCTCAAAAATGGCCAACATAGGGTTTTTCACGAGCTTTTTCACCTGCCTAAACATCTCGAAAAATAGCCGTTCTTGATTCTAAAAACCCTTTGTATATAGTAGTTTAATAACCTAGAAAACCAAAGCCTAAAACATTTTGGAGCTTGGTCAAAAACAGCCTCAAACTAGGCCGAAAAACCTCTGAAAAAGCTGGAAAATCATATATATATATATATATATATATATATATATATATATATATATATATATATATATATATATATATATATATATATATATATATAAACTTAACGTTTTAAGCATTTTTTATTTATAAACTTGTAATGTTGGGTGATTTAAGACATAAAAATCTATAAATATATATATCATCATATATTAGAGATATTAAGTCCTTATTATCATTTAGGACTCGATTAAACTCACGCGACGCATTATCCCTCCATTCACGTACGCTAAATAGCTTTTTGCGCTAGTATTTGCCATCACAATCTCGGTGAGTTCTCATACCCCCTATTTTCACACTGTTATGTTTTGGGGATGAAATACATGCTTCGTTTTTATGTGGACACGAAAATATTATCATTTTTATTATGTATTACACATGTGGTTCCATCAGCCCTTATATCACGAACCGTTAATTGCATTTATTTGTAAGCGCGAATATATTGTGGATAGATCTATCGGGAGTCATGTCCCCCATTCGGGTTAGTTCGGGTTGGCTAACAGCGAGTGCATATATATTTAACACACGGTATTACGTATGGGAATACTGCACAGGGCAAACTCATTTTAATTAAGCTTCGGTTGCATGATGGTTTATATGTAATACATAACATGGAATTTATGATTTTATAAATCCAATCTCTATTATTGTTGTCCATACAAGTCAGATTTACGTGTAAACCTATGAGCTCATCAACAATTTTGTTGACGTATTTTAGCGTGTATTTTCAGAAAATTAAGGCAAGTCCATCACATCGGTAGTATTTTCAAGCTTCTGCATTTAAGGAGTCGCACTCAGTTTCAAACCGTCGGAGATTTATTTGCATTATTTTGGATGATTTAATTATGTATTTAAATCTCTGTACCTTGCGAACTTCTCTTTATCATTTTGGGTTATGTAAAACATTATATCTTTTAAAGTTATACCGATGTATTTTTGAAAACGTCCATATAGTGGTCGTTCGTTATGATTATGGTTACGCTTCCGCGACGTCACGCTTCGTTGCCAACCGGGGTAACGGGGTGTGACAGCATGAGGGAATTGACTACGACGAAACATTTGCTCCATTTGCTATGATTGAAGCGATTCGAATGTTTTTAGCTTTTGCTGCACACAAAAACTTTATTGTATATCAAATGTATGTGAAAACTGCTTTTTTAAACGGGGAATTGACTGATGAAGTATATACATATCAGCCCGAAGGGTTTACCGATCCTTCGAAGCCTGACCATGTATATATTTTAGACAAATCATTGTATGGCCTTAAACAAGCACCTCGTGCTTGGTATGATGCACTTTCAAATTATCTTTTGAAATGTGGATTTAACAAAGGTGCAATGGATACAACCTTATTTATAAAACGTTAGAAACCTGATATTATAGTCATTCAGATATGTAGACGATATAGTATTTGGGTCCACAAATCCTGAGTTTTGCAATAAATTTGCATTTTTAATGTCCCAAAAGTTTGAAATGAGCATGATTGGAGATATTAATTTTTTCATGGGATTACAAGTAAAACAATTAACTGATGGTATATTCATCAATCAGTCCAAATGTATGCAAGATATGTTAAAGAAATTTAACATGGTCAACAGTACACCCATGAAAACTCTCATGGGTCCAGATTCTAAATCAAAACTCGATGAGGACATTTCAGGAAAACCTGTAGATGTAACTCATTATCGAGGCATAATTGCGTCATTAATGTACTTAACTACCAATAGACAGGATATTATGTTTGCTACGTGGGTTTGTGCTAGATATCAGGCACATCCTAAGGAATCACATTTGGCTGCTGTCAAAATCATTTTAAGATATCTGAAGGGAACACCAAACTTAGGTTTGTGGTATCCCAGGGAATCCTCATTTACATTAACTGCCTTCTCTCATGTTGATTATGCAGGTGACTAAATGGATCGGAAAAGCACATTAGGAGATGTACAATTCCTGGGTGACAAACCCATCTGCTGGTCAACCAAGATGCAACATTGTGTATCACTGTCAACAGCAAAAGCTGAATACGTAGCAGTATTGTCGTGCTCTACACAAGTGTTGTGGATGAAGAGCCAACTCAGAGACTACTGGTTTACACCACAAAAGATTCCCATTTACTGTAATTCACAAAGTGCCATATTTATAGCTTCAAATCCGGTGCAACATTCAAAAACCAAACACATTGACATCCGTGTCAGGATCAAAATCACCACCTAAGATTAACTGGTTTGAATAAATCAGAGTATAAAACCAATAACCTTGTATTGAATCAAAGTCCAATTAAGAAGTTTGCGGAATAACACTTAATTGTTTTAAGAAAAACTTTCAGAACAAATAACACAAAATTATAATCAAAAATCAAATCTTTTGTATTACCAACTCACTGATTACAATCACCTCTAATCTGTTTGATTAGACGAAGAACACAGACTGTTCTTAGGGTTTTACAACCTTAGAGGCTTGAGAAACTTAATTAGAAAGCAATTACAATTGAATCAAAACTTGTACGTACAGAAACTTCCAATAGAAAAACCTATTCAATCTATATATAAAGCCTTCTGATTTGTTTCCTTGAGGAACTCTGATTTCTTCTGTTAGTAGATATGCTTGAATCTTCAAATATAAATCTTTTCCTGAATTTCAGCACTTTCTGTTTGTTAAACTGTTGAGCAGCTTGAACTTTGTCTGTTGAGAAGCTTGAACTTGAACAGCTTGAACTTTTACACTGGCAGCTTGAACTTTTGAACTAGCAGCTCGAACTTTCTCAACTAACAGCTTGAACTTGGTAATTACACAGAAAATATACTAACAGTTTGAGAAATCTAACTAACAACTTGACATACTTAGAATATTTCCCAACAATCTCCCCCTAACTTAAACTCTTTACACAAGACTTTAAGTTTCTATACAAAATAAGAAATAAAACAATGTAAAACTGTTATCTACAAACTAAGGCATCTAAAAACTTACAATTGTGAAAAGTTTATGATTTATTGCCTTTATGAAATCTCTTTTCAACTCTTCTTTGTCACAGTGTATTTTCATTGAGCTTATCTGAAGTAGACAGGCCTTTGGTAGATTAAAGAACTCAAGATTGTAGAACTTGCTGGATCCGTCTGCAAATTTGAGTCTATATGTCATTGATTTGGCATATATATCAATCTGAACAATCTTCATCTTCTTGACAGCTTCCATTTCCATTCTTGTAGACTTTGGATCAAAAATGCTTTTTAGCTATTTTACATTTCTCTGAACCCATACACAGTGAGACCTTGAATGACTAGCAGATCCAATGTGATGCATTTTTGTCAGATCATCTATGTTCAACCTTTGTGCCATCTGAACTAGACTCTTATATTCTTCTTCTGGACCAGCTTCTCTTCTGATTACAAAATGATAATTCAAATCAATGTTATCCATTGATTTGGCATACCAGTAAGTAATAGGCGGTTTGGAGAAGTCAAACTGATCCATGGCCTTTTCAATTTCTAGAGCCTTCTGAAGCTGTTGCTCAAATAACACTCTTTTTACCTGATCCATCTTTGTTTGAGGAGGAGGATCACTAACACCAGCTTGACCAGAAGGAGAAGGATCACTGACACCAGCTTGAACTGGTTCTTATTGGCTTTGGACTTGTTGGGAGACTATGGCTGCTTTCTGTTTTTCCATCAATTTGTCATGTAGGGCCTGCAGCTTTTCTGTTGACCATGACTGAGCCATTATTTTTGGTATTCCAGCTGATGCACAGAAGTTTATCAAAAATTTTATATGTTCTGCCTTTGAATGCCCTGTTGGCATTTTGCTTTTCTTCAGATTCTGCTTGACCACAAACCCTCTTAGATAATCACCTAAGGTTTCATCATCTTTCATTTGAGCATGAGTTTCCTGGTCTAAGAGTTCATCCTGTTCCTCTGCTAATTTTCTTGCAACTTCAGCAACATGAGCAATCTGGGCTTCTTTAGAGGAAAATTTTATTTTGGAGATTCAATGAGAATGCCTTTGCCCTTATCTTTGGAAGCTGATGCTGTGGATTGGACTGTAGTGACAGGAGCCCGAGAGCCTTCTCTGATGACAACTCCAGTTGTCCTATGATATCGCCAATTATATGTATATTTTATTGGCGATATCCATGGACTTTTATGTATAATATCTGCATGGATTTGATGGTTTTTATGGTTAAACGTATATTAATTTCACGTCTCTTGTTTTGGCTAGGTTCAGTAAGAAATGAAAGAAATTGGCAGTCTTGCGTTTGTTTCGTATTTTGGCCATATCTCTCTCATACGAACTCGGATTCAGGCGATTCAAAAGCCCAGACGAAGAGGAGACATGGGGCTACAACTTTCATGTTTTGAGTTTTTGCCAAAAAAGTGACAGGCATGGCGTGCCCTCCCAGGCACACCATGCTTCGTTTTTCATGACATGTTTTCGAGAGCTCCAAGCATTAAGGCACGACGTGCCTACTTTTAGGCACGGCGTGCCCTCCTGAAAACCATCATTTTAGAGCTATTTTTGGGCTAATTAGAGGACGACAACACAAAGGCACGGCGCGTCTTACTTTTAGGCACGACGTGCCCTCCTCTGGCTATAAAAACTCGTGAATCTTTGCATTTTTTCATTCTTGGATGAAAACTCCACTTCACACACGGAAAAATACTCTCATGGGAGAAGAAGGAAGCTTTTTTGGGCTATTTTGGGAAGATATCTTGGAGGGGAACATCACTACAACACTGAAAATCATCGATAGGGGAGTTCTAACATCTCTAACTCATTTGGTTATGTTCGTTTTTCCCATTTGTATGATGAACAAGTTGTATTTCTCCATTTCTATGGAGTAATTGTTTTTTAATCATGTGGGTTTGTAAACCCTAAACATTGGATGACTTTTATTTTGTGTTGGATGAAATATCATTATTGTTTCTTGCTTTGAAAGAAGATTTATATCTTTGGTTATGTATTTGCTCGTGTTTACCATAAATACTTGATTTTTCCACAATGTGAGTTGGGTTTAACTAGTATTTGTTCTTAATGAAATAATGTGTTTGTTTCATTGAGTCTTTTAAGCTTGTGAGAGTAAAAAGGGTAAAACTTGCATGTGTTTGATTAAGGTTATAACATCGTTTATATTGTTGATGTGAGTCTCGATTTAGACAGTGTATTGATTTGTGAGATGATAAACACCTTTCATAGTAAGAAACTATATGTAAGTATTCAGATAGCATCATCGGTAATAAAAATATATTTGAGTGATCTTTGTAATTTTATTGTTGATTGTGGGATGATAAAATTATAGTTGAGTTATCTTTATAATTTTATTGTCATTACTTGCATCGCAATTTGTGATAGGTCGGTACTTGAGTGATCTTTGCTTACTTATCATTTATTGTGTAATTTGAGGAGTTGATTTATATTTGAGTGATCTTTATG
Organism: Centrapalus pauciflorus; assembly: GCA_020465985.1. Classification (NCBI taxonomy): domain Eukaryota; kingdom Viridiplantae; phylum Streptophyta; class Magnoliopsida; order Asterales; family Asteraceae; genus Centrapalus; species Centrapalus pauciflorus. Next base: position 468,101 of record JAANYP010003313.1, on the reverse strand, counting down.
GTTTTCCTTCTTAAATTCACAAGATAGTTAATCCAACCGATTGTATTGTTTAGTCATCCAATGTTTAGGGGGAACATCCCATGTGATTACCCTTTTCAAGGTTGTTTTTCCAAAACTTCTTGTTCTAATAGTATATTGACTGTTGAAGTGTGTTATTTGTTCTTGAATCTAAGTTTACTTTACAAAACTATCCACATATAATCATCACTAACCATTAACTGACGGTTACTATCATCATCCACCAATTGTCCCTGAGTTTGACAACCCGGACTTACCTAAGCTAACCTAGCAAACGATAGGTAATACTTGCCTATTTGTCCACTAGTTCCAGTTTAGTTAATCCTGTTCTTTATTTTATATTAAACCTAAGGTGTGCTAGCGGCACATCAAGTTTTTGGCGCCGTTGCTGGGGACAAGCGGTGTGGTTTTGAGAACAGCCTAACTGTCAGGATCTAAAACTAAATAACCAAGACTAACTGATTTGAATTTATCAGAGTATAAATCAATAATCTTGCTTTGAATCAAAGTTTAATTAAGAAGTTTGCGGAATAACACTTAATAATTTTAACAAAAACTTTCAGAATCAATGAAGCATAAAACACAAGAAGTAATCAAGACTGTTTGTATTACTGAATTCAATGATTACAATCACCTCTAATCTGTTTGATTAGACGAAGAACACAGACTATTCTTAGGGTTTTACAACCTTAGAGGCTTATGAAAACTTAATCAACAAAGCAATTACAGACTCAAATATGCAAAAACTCCTGTATAATAGAAAGACCTATTCTGTGTATTTATATTGCTTCTTGATATGTTTCCTTGACGAACCATGACTTCTCTGATAGTAGATATGCTGGAATCTTTGAATATATATCTTTTCCTGAAAATCAGCACTTTCTGTTTATGAAACTGTTGAGCAGCTTGAATCACTTGACAACATGAACAGAGCAGCTCGAGTTGATTTACTCTGGCAGCTTGAACTTTTACACTGGCAGCTCGAGTTTCTTCAACTAGCAGCATGAACTTTGGATCTACATATATACTCTACTAAGAGTTTGAGAAGTCTAACTAACAGCTTGAATCTACTTAAACTATTTCCCAACAATCTCCCCCTAACTTAAATTCTTTACACAAGACTTTAAGTTCTATACAAAAATGGAAATGAATAAGTAAACTGTTATTTACAAACCAAAGCTTTCAAAAACTTATAACTGTGCAAGTTTCTGATCTACAGCCTTCAAAAATTCTTTCTTCATATCATCTCTATCACAAGATACCCTAACAGATTTTATCTGAAGTAGCATATCTTTTGGTAAATCATAAAATTCGAGATTGAAGAATATACCAGACCCATCTGAGAATTTGATTCTGTATGTCCTTGACTTGACAAACAAATCAACTTGCTTGACCTTTGTCCCTTTCTTCACAGCATCCTCTATCTCATTCCTTGCAGATTCAGGGTCAACAATTGATTTTAGATCTTTGATAATTTGCTTCACTTGTGGTAGAGCAGATCTAACTTGAGTCACAGACCCTATATTATGCATCTTTGTCAGCTCATCTCTAGTCAACTTCTGAACCATTTGCCAAAATGTATCAATTTCTTCTTCTGGTCCAGACTCTCTTCTTACAACAAACTTAACTCTTAAGTCACGATCGTCCAGTGACTTGGCATACCAATAGTTGATCAGAGGCTTTGTAAAGTCATGTTGATCAATCAACTTCTCTATCTCCATAGCTTTTTGCAGTTGTTGGTCAAACAGCACTCTTTTAACTTGATATAGCTTTGCTTGTGAGGGTGGCTCAGATGTAGGAATAGAAGCAACAACTTGGTCAGTAGGAGCAGGAGCACTGGCAGCAGCTTCAGTTTGAGCTGGTTCTTTTGATGACTGGACTTCTTGGGAGAGTTTTGTTTTCTTTCTTTTCTCCATTTCTTTGTCATGGATCTCCTGCAGCTTTTCAGTAGTCATGGACTGAGCCATTTTCTTTGGAATACCTGCTGCAAAGGCAAAATTGATTAGAAATCTTCTGTGTTCAGCCATGGAGTGCCCTGTTGGCAGCTTCCTCTTCTTTTCTCCTTGTTTACCCACAAACCCCTTTAGGTAATCACCTAAGGTCTCATCATCATCTATTGGGGGCTGGGCTTGCTGATCTAATTCTTTGTCCAGTTCTTCTGCTAATTTCTTGGCAACTTCAGCATCAAAGGCAATCTGGGCTTCTTTGGAGGAAAATTTGTGCTTTGGAGACTCAATAAGAATGCCCTTGCCCTTGTCTTTTGCAGAAGAGGATGTTGCTTGGACTGTACTGGATGGAGCTTGAACCCTTTCTCTTATAACAACTCCAGTTGCTTTTGGGACAGCAGCTTAAGTTTCTAGGCTAACAGCTTGAGAAGCTGTTGGGACTGCTAGCCTAGAAGATGGAGCTGTTGAGGCTACTTGGACTGATGTTGTTGGAGCTGCTTGGACTGATTCAGGAACCTCCTGATTCTCCCCCTTTTTGGAAGCATTGGTTTGGTCAGGAGGACCTACAACCTTTGCCCCTTGGGATTGAATCAACTGCTCTAATTTCATGATCTTATTCCCACAGAGGGTAAACCCTTTATGGAGATAATCCATTCTTTTATTTTGAGCTGTCTCGGCCTGCTTGAGTGCAAATATCTGAGCTCCCTGTGCAGCAATGATGGACATTTGATATTCCAACATAGCTACAACAGGTTTTAGCTTGGGATCCGTTAACAGCATGAGTTGCAGACTAGTCTCAAGATCAGAAAACACCTGTGGTGCTTGTGATCTATCACTGACATTAATACCAGAAGTAGAGACTTCTGGGCCCCTCTGTTCTTGGTTCTGGGGACTTCCAGCTTGTGTTTGCACACTGGCTGTTGCCATGGGTGTGGTCTTAGAGATGTTGGCACTGTCCTGTGCCTCTTTTGTAGAAACAGCAGTAGTGCCAGCCACAGAGCCCATATGAACAGTCTCTGAAGAGATGTTCACATCCTGAGTGAGGACGGGAGTTTCCTCAATTGGTTCCCTTTGGATATTCTGTGTAGAAGTGTCCTCCTGCACAGGGATATATGGCTCTTGACTAGGGGCTGAGGAGGAAGGAGCTCCTGGTCCCCTTTTCCTTTTATATAGAAATTTAAGTGGGCGTGATGGCTGAACAAAAGGATCAGAAGGAATTTGTGTATCATGAGGAGGGGATTGGGGTCCTGGGGGTGTAGCAGTGATGATAGGCTGAGCCTGCTCAGGACCCTCTCCTCTGTTTCTTGGAATGATGTTCATCATTGCAGAGGGCAATGGAACATCAACGCTCAAAAAGTTGGCACTTTGTTTCAAAAGTCTCTTTATAGAGGATAGTGAGTGCCTGTGGGAAATATGTATCCTCTTATGTAAATGAGAAGTGGTGCAAGTGTGTGCAATGATTTCTGCCAAAAATCTGGGATACATCAAAAATTTCCCACTCTTTAGGGAATGATGCCTTAACATCCCCTGAAAAATCATGTTAGAAAAATTGAACCGTTGGCCTGTTGAAAAGCACACTAAGGCAGTGGCAATATTAGAAGAAAATTCTGACCAACCAGTTCTTTTGGGGCTCATACACTGCTGAATAATATGTACAAGGTATTTCCATTTAGGAGAAAAATGGGCTTTTAAGAAAGTAAAAGAATCAGCAGGACCCCTATAGCCGATATCATAAAGACCAGTATGTAAAACATCAAGGGTTAGGTCTGTTATACCTGTGGCATCTTGAAGATGCAAATGTCGCCGAATGGATTCCTCAGTAATGGTGATGGGAGTGCCATCAATCTTGGATATAATAGAAGGAATTCCATTGGTGGATTGAATAGTGGCATGATTCCAGAATTGTTCTATATGCGATATGTATATGGTGGGGTTTATATTGAGTGCATGATGGATATGGGAGTGACGAAGAAAGTCCATCATGTCATGGAAGGGTTGAAGGTCTGAATGCTTTAGAGTGTAGGGAAGACAGTTGTGTTCCTTAACAAACTCCATTGAAGATCAAACAAGGGGTTTAGGGTTTGCAAAGAAGTGTGTGTGTATCGTTCAGAGGGAAGAGAAAGGCCGTGGAAGAAAGTTTGTAACTGGTAGTTACAACTGAACGAAACTGGGACCTTTAAAGGTTTTGAAAAAGGTTGGGTCCCGCGCACACACATTTTAAAAATTACCTAACAACCCTGCACACTTTGACAGATCAAGTGAATAACTAGCAGTCCGAGAAAATGAACTAGCAGCTTGAGAAAATACTCAAGCTGTTAGTTGGAAATTATGCATCTTTTTAATGGAACAGTGACTCCCCCTTAAATAAGCATACTAGTTAGATAGTAATGAAAACAAATTAATCCATGTTTACCATACCAATATTTGATACCAGGAAAGTGAACCTTCCTACATCAAAAGGTTTTGTAAATAGATCAGCTAACTGATCATCAGTATGTATCTTAGTAACTTGGATTAACTTCTTTTCATTACAATCTCTGATAAAGTGAAATCTGATTTCTATATGCTTGGTTTTTGGGAATTTCACTGGATTTTGCACAATGCTGATTGCACTTGAATTATCAATATAAATAGGAGTGGATAAGAAATTCATACCATAGTCTCTTAGCTGATTTTGGATCCACAGTACCTGTCAGCAACAGCTTGCAGCTGCTACATATTCTGCTTCAGTGGAAGTGTGGACACACTTGTCTGCTTTTTGCATTGCCAAGAGACCAGTCTTGCTCCTAAGTATTGACATCCACCAGTTGTGGATTTTCTGTCAATGTTGCATCCACCATAGTCACTGTCAGAATAAGCAGTTAGTACAAGAGGAGAGTCTTTAGGATACCATAGGCCTAAGTGTGGTTGGCCTTTAAGATATCTAAAGATTCTCTTAACAGCAACCAAGTGAGAATCCTTTGGAGAGCATTGAAACCTAGCACACACACAGACAGCAAACATAATATCAGGTCTGGAAGATGTTAGATACATAAGAGATCCTATAAGTGATCTGTATAAATGAATATCCACATCTGTGCCATCTTTGTCTGTATGAAGCTGCTTGTGAGGATCCATTGGAGTGCCTGCAGCTTTGGTGTCTTGATACCCAAACTTGTCCAGTATGTCTTTCACATACTTTGATTGGCTTATGAAGAGCCCAGTGGGCTTCTGCTTGACTTGTAATCCCAGAAAGAAAGTGAGTTCTCCCATTGAACTCATTTGAAACTTTTTGTGCATTAAAGCTTCAAATTCTTTGCACAGACAGTCATTTGTTGAGCCAAAGATAATATCATCAACATAGATTTGGACAAGTAGAATCTCATCTTTGATAGACTTAGTGAAAAGTGTTTTGTCCAGAGTGCCTCTCTTGAATCCATTCTGTAGAAGATAGGATGACAGAGTGTCATACCATGCTCTGGGGGCTTGATGGAGACCATAGAGAGCCTTATCTAACTTGTAGACTTTGTCTGGAGACTTGTAGTCCTCAAAACCAGGAGGTTGACACACATATACCTCCTCTTCAATTGTTCCATACAGAAAAGCAGACTTCACATCCATTTGATACACTTTAAAACCTTTGAAGCTTGCATAGGCCAAAAATAGTCTGATGGCTTCAATTCTTGCTACTGGAGCAAATACATCATCATAATCTATGCCTTCTTCTTGAGTGTACCCTTGTGCTACTAGCCGTGATTTATTCTTGATGACTATCCCTCTCTCATCTTTCTTGTTTCTGAACACCCATCTTGTACCAATTGCTCTCTTACCCTTAGGAAGATCCACCAGAGTCCATACATTCTGAATCTTGAACTGTAGAAGCTCTTCTTGCATAGCCTCAATCCATGATGAATCTTTTAATGCTTCTGATGCCTTTTTAGGTTCCAGTTGAGACATGAAACAGGCATTCTCAAAGGCAGCTAGACTGAATTCAGAAACAGCTTGTTCAGCAGCAGCAGTCTCATTTTGAACCATTTTCCTTGTTTGTACAGGAGTGCTTGGATCACCCAGTATTTGATTGAGAGGATGATACTTGTGAACTCTAAGTGTAGGCTCTCTTTCTGTCTGAAAAGAGGATCCAAATTTTGTATCATCTCCATCAGGACCAGTGAATGATTCAGTTTCTGGAACAACATGACTTGAATCTGGGACTGTTTCCCTTTGTGTTGGAGCTGTTCTCTCAGGACTTGGGAGTGGCACTTCAGTTTCTGGATTTGTATCCTGTGAAGCATTCAGAACCCCTGGAGGGTCACATGACAGAAGTGGAAGAGTGACGTATTCATCCCATGTGGTTGAATCTGCAGCAGTTTGAAACTTTGTGCCAACAGCTTGAGAATTTGTATTGGCAGCATGAGAATTTGTGTTGGCAGCTTCAAACCTGTATGCATCAGCTTCTGCAGTATACTCAACAAAGCTCAGAGAATTTGTTAGTGAATCCAAGTCAAACAACCAATCAGGACCAGTGCCTTTGATATTTGCAGTATTTTCATTAAATTCAACATTGGCACTTTCTTCAATGGTTTTAGACACACTATTATATACTCTATAGGCTTTGCTTTGATTTGAGTATCCTACAAAGAATCCTTCTTCAGCCTTACTTTCAAATTTTCCTAAGTGAGTCTTAGTGTGAAGAATAGTACATGGGCATCCAAAAGGCTTGAAGAAAGCTATTAGGGGACTTCTGTTATGGAATAACTCATAGGGAGTTATCCCTTGTGATTGGACAACTTGAACCCTATTCAGGACATAACAGGCTGTATTGACAGCTTCTGCCCAGAAAGTCATTGGCAGATTTGAATCAGCTAACATTGTTCTAGCAGCCTCAATTAATGTTCTGTTCTTTCTTTCAGCTACACCATTTTGCTGTGGTGTTCTTGGTGCACTGAATTGTCTAGCAATGCCTTTGGACTCACAGAAACTGTTTAGAATGTGATTTTTAAATTCAGTTCCATTGTCTGATCTTATCACCTTAACTTTTGAGTTGGATTGGTTTTCTATCTTAAGGATAAAAGACTTAACTAGCTCAACAGTTTCATCTTTGGACCTAAGAAAGTAAACCCAAGTAAATATGGTGAAATCATCAACAATAACTAAACAGTAAGCCCTTTTGTTCAAACTCAAAACAGATGTTGGACCAAATAGATCCATATGAAGCAACAGAAGAACAGATGTGATTGAATTTACTTCTTTGGCTTTATGAGAAGTTTTGTGTTGCTTGCCTTTAAGACATGCTACACAATGATCATCACAGATGAACTCCTTTTGTGGTAAGCCTCTTACCAGATTCTTTTTGACTAAAACATTCATGGACTTGAAGTTCATGTGACACATCCTTCTATGCCAAAGAGCAGACTCATTTGATGATGCTTTGGATATCAAACAGCTTAAAGTATTTGATTTAGATAGCAGATCTGTGTCCAGACAGTAAACATTATCCTTTCTTGGTGTTCTTAGTAAAACAAGATTTTCAGGAATTTTGAAATCGTTTGAAAGGACAATGCACTCAGAATCTGTAAACAGAACAATGTTTTGTTTGTCACAGATTTGAGAGACACTTAACAAATTGTACTTAAGCTGTTCAACATACAAAACATCATGGAATTTCATGTTGCCTGCATTCATAGTACCTTTACCTGTAACCTTACCTCCTTTTGAGTTGCCTCCAAATGCAACAAATCCTCCATCAAAGCCTTTGAAATTTGACAAGCATTCAGAATTGCCTGTCATGTGCCTAGAGCATCCACTGTCCAAATGCCATCTTGTTTTATGAGGAGACCTGTGGTTGCCCTGCACAAATAACAGCTCAGTCAGTATTGGAGTAAACCCAAACCAAATTGGTTTTGGGTTGGCCTTGCATATTTACATAACTAAACACTGTTTTTGATTTTTTATATTTTGTGAGATCTACTGATGGAGTTTTTGGAGAGTATTTAGTAAGGATATGAGGTATCCAGTTATTTTGATCATCTTTTCTTCTAACAGTCTCAGATGATTCACTAGCAGTTCCAGAATGATGCTTAACAGTCTGATCTGTGATTTTAGTGCTAACAGCTTCAGATTTTGCACTAACAGCTTCAGATTTTGGCTTAGTAGTTTGATCTTTTGCATCAGCAGTTTGATCTAAGAATCTGTCCTTGACACACCATATTTGTTTAAAACTTGATTTAGGCTTTGCCAAAACTTGTTTTTGATGTGTGGACTGTTTTTTATTAACTTTTGAAAGCCTGTGATCAACTGTTTTCTTTGGAACTGATGTGGAAGGTTTCACCTTTGAATGTTTTGGCTGAGTAGGATTTGATTTTGATTGATTCACAGTCTGTTTTGCAACAGCTGGTTTATAAAAACAATCCTTGGCCAAGTGATTCTTTCTGCCACAGTGAAAACACCTTTTGTTCAGTCTCTTCTACCTTTTTATTCAGAGATTCTATTTTCTTATTTAGCTCCTTTTTCTCCCACTCATGATATGTTCTATCATATCCCGTTTGAATCTCATTATCCTTATAATCATTGATCTGTTTTTCCAGATCTTCTATGGCTTGCATGTATTCATATCTCCTTTCTTCCATCTTAGCTAGAGTTTTGCACATGCTCTCATTATGATCTCTGTACTTTTTAACCATATTTTTGCATGATTGAGAGCAGAGTTTAGAATTTACCTCAGATGGTAGTTCAGTGGAGGAGACATTTGATGTTTCTGCCATTAGAGCTTGATTTTGATATTCTTCCTCTGTCTGATCACTCCAGTCAAACACATTGTCTTCTTGGGAGACAAGTGCTGTTGATGATGATGTCTGATTGGACTGTGAAGTCCTTGATGACTGTTGACCTTGAGATCTACATTCTCTGGCAAAGTGATCAAGCTTATGACATTTATAGCATTCAACTTTTGATTTATCAAAAGCTGGTTTGCCTTCTGTTCTGGCTTGAAAGTTGGTCCTTCCAGTTCTTTTAAGAAATCTTTTGGCCCTCATGGTCAGCATTGCATGTTGCCACTTTAAATCCATCTCTTCAAGATCATCTGGATGAATTTGTTCCAAGTCCTCAACATTTAGAGCAAATAGTCCATCATTGGCAACAAAAGCCTCATAGTGAACTTCAGCAGAATTGCCATCACCACCTGAAAAGGAATCACTGCTATTAGATTTATCAGAAGACAGAAGAGCAATATTATGATTATAAGAAAAAGATTTCTTTTTAGCATCAATCTCAGTTTCAAACACTCTCAAACTGTTGTACAGATCATCCAGTTCTATCTCATCAAGAGTGTTTTTTGTTCTCCATTGGGCAGCATAAACTGTCCATTCTTCTCCAAGAGATCTGAGAAACTTTCTGTTGACTTCATCTTGATCCAGGCTGACTATTGCACTTTCTAATTCACTTATCAGTTTGTTGAACCTGTCAAAGATTTGAGTAAGGTTTTCATTCTTGCCACCAGAAAAGTTCTCATACTGCTGTTTCAAAAGATCCTTTTGATTTCTCTTGGTACTGGCATTACCAGCAAATCTTTTCTCTAAAGCATTCCAAAGAGAATGAGCAGTATAAAACTTTTTGAACTGATGTTGATAAGCATTGGGAATGGCTATTTGTAAAAGTGTAAGAGCTTTTACTTCATTCATTCTAGCCTTCCTTTCAAGTCCAGTTTTTGGAGGGGTTTTGACTGGTTTTCCTTCATCATCAAGTTCTGGATCAACTACAGGAGGAAATTCAACAGCTTCCCATATGGCATAGTCAATAAATTGGATATGCTGTTGAATCCTGAGTTTCCACATCTCAAACTCAGTGGGCTTAAGCATAGGCACTTTGAGTCCCTGCCCAGATCCACTGCTGTTATTTTCAAATTCCATAGCTAAAAGACTAACAATTTAAAGAAAGTTTTCGACTTTAAAAAAACAAAGAACGACATGTGGCTCTGATACCACTTGTCAGGATCTAAAACTAAATAACCAAGACTAACTGATTTGAATTTATCAGAGTATAAATCAATAATCTTGCTTTGAATCAAAGTTTAATTAAGAAGTTTACGGAATAACACTTAATTATTTTAACAAAAACTTTCAGAATCAATGAAGCATAAAACACAAGAAGTAATCAAGACTGTTTGTATTGCTGAATTCAATGATTACAATCACCTCTAATCTGTTTGATTAGACGAAGAACACAGACTGTTCTTAGGGTTTTACAACCTTTTAAACTTATGAAAACTTAATCAACAAAGCAATTACAGACTCAAATATGCAAAAACTCCTGTATAATAGAAAGACCTATTCTATGTATTTATATTGCTTCTTGATATGTTTCCTTGACGAACCATGACTTCTCTGATAGTAGATATGCTGGAATCTTTGAATATATATCTTTTCCTGAAAATCAGCACTTTCTGTTTATGAAACTGTTGAGCAGCTTGAATCACTTGACAGCATGAACAGAGCAGCTCGAGTTGATTTACTCTGGCAGCTTGAACTTTTACACTGGCAGCTCGAGTTTCTTCAACTAGCAGCATGAACTTTGGATTTACATATAAACTCTACTAACAGTTTGAGAAGTCTAACTAACAGCTTGAATCTACTTAAACTATTTCCCAACACTAACGTTTCTCGTTAGTATATAAAAAATAAAAATAAAAAGTTTATATTTAAAGATCCAAGTGTGGGAATTATTTTTCATGTACATAGAATTCCTATACACATTATTTTGTTATGTTTATATCGTAGTTTATTTGTAAGTTTAATTTCTCTTTATTTTGTCGTATTTTGTTTGGTGTGTTTTGTGTAGGATGGATCATAGGTTTGAGTTTTATGAAGGTACCTATGACGCAAGGTATTGTCAAGAGGAGATCAACATTGACCACACAACCAATCCCACCTCTTCACAATATCAATTCGAGAATGTATATCAGTCTTCATACCTATCCTCCACTCAACACTACCAAAGTCAAGACACCCAATATTCCTACCAAACTCCATCACAACATCAACCCGACCTAGAGTCAAGCTTGGAGGATTTATATCATCAATGTCAGATGAGCCTCCATTACCAACAAAGCGTTTCAGAAATCCTTGACAACCTCATAAGACAAAGGAGTCAAATGGATTAATTGCGTATGGAAGAGCCATCATAAAGTAGTTCAAGCAAAGTAGAGGAGAGCAAAGAAAACGAAGAACACATCCGCATTTATGACGCCGATTTTTGTGATTCGGATGATGATGTTGAGTGTATCTATGATGAAACTTCTTTACATGCCCTTCCGGTCATCAAAACTTCGGAGACATTAATGGAAAAGGTGCAAATCCCAAGCCCACAAAGTATTGCACACGTCCCACCTCCGATTATCGATGATGGGACTGAAGATGACTTCAATCCCGAGAGGGATTTAGAAGAGCTTTCTCGGCTACTTGGTGTTGATATGCCTCCTCCTATATACAATGAGGGAGTTGACTCTACCCTTTTTGATGAGCTTTCATTTATATATGTTGATGTTGTGATGTCATCGCCTGTATTTGAATGTACTAATTCTTGGATGGATCTGTTGGAGTCACAGGTTGGTGATGCTAGGAGTCTTGACTCACGACTGCTAAAGGAACTTCATAACCCTCCAGCGCCGAAGCGTAAGCATTTACACACTGATGGAGGTAGTAAGGGTAAGGAGTGCAGGGCTTTACCGTTTAAAATTATATTTTTCACTCAACTCAAAGGTATGCCTTTTACCTTTTTCATCCCTTTAAAAGTTAAGCCAAGTGGGATAGGGTCAAGCTAGGGACCCTATAAACAAGCGCTTCTTGCGAGGCAACCCAAGCGATTTACTTTTTCTTGTCAATTATAGTTTAGTTTAGCTTGTATTATGTTGTTGAATTGATAGTTTTGGCAATCCCTTCCTCTAAGGGTATATTGCATTGCACAGAGTTGGCTGCACACTTCGCTCCAACTCTACACGCTTGCAAAATTTTGGTTGGCTATCCTTTGAGCTCTCTTCATCCACACACTCAGGAAGTCTTTTTCCTTCCTTTCACTTACATGCTTGCACGATTATATTGTCCATTTTGTTTCATTGAGGACAATAAAATACTTAAGTGTGGGAATATGGGTTTCAACTCTAACCAATGAGTGATTTTGCTTGTCCCTTAGGAAATTTTGCTTAACATGTTTATTATATGCTAAATTTGGCCGAAAATTTTAAAAATTCAATTCTCGAATAGGTTTTAGATCTACTTGCATAATTGATTTTTGCGAGTTAAATGGAAAGCTTAAAGTAGGTACTTTAGTTTGAATTCTCTTATGAACTTGATATTGCTACATGATCTTGTTGTTTGGACAAAGTTGGATTTTGCACATTATAGCCCTACATGTCATTTCGTTTCGTGAGTTTTGAGCCGTTTCGAGCATTCATGAATATTTTATTAATTGCTCATGTTTCGATTGATTATGTGTGCATGCCATTTGTTATTCTTATTCTAGAACTTGCCATAAAGATTCTTTTTGAAAACACAATTTTTTGATGACGCAGTCGTGTGATAGAGACATTTTAGGATTACCCAAGCATCAACCTTTTCTTTTTTCCTTTACACCTACATATCCATTAGTTAGCCACTTTTGAGCCTTAGCCTTTTTTATGTTAGCCATCTTTTTGTTTAGCCATATTCATCCGTTTTTCTTTAGTTAACCCTAGCCTACGTTCATGACCCCATTTCAAGTTGAAACGTGAATTCATGAGAAGAATAGTCGAGTTTGGAGCATATATTAAAAATATATATATATATAAAAAAAACCAACAATAATTGAGCTACTTAAGGTCGGCTCGTAAATGACAAATTCGTGGAAAGCTTCTAGCAAAGTAATCTCATAATTCAATAAAAATCAAAGGTTGTTCACTCCTAGCTATGTTGTGCTTTAGAGACGTTTCTTGAGGGTACGAACTTAAGGCTATTTCACGTCACCTTTCCAAAAATTTCTCACCTTACCTTTAACCCAATCTTACCCCTTTTCGAAGTCCTCTTGATGTATGCGTCGTCTCAATTCAAGTGTTGGAGTTTTGATCTTTTGGCAAGCTTATGGTAAGTATTTATGACAAATTGTGCATTTATGTGTTTTGTTTAAGCCTAAACACCGAGGGTAGAGAACTTTAGTTAGTGAGGTGTTTAAGTCTCGCTTTGGTCTGGATTGATCAGGTTGTTTTATGTAGCTATTTCGGTGCCAGTCGATAATTCAAGGTTTTGTTTCTATTATTTAATGCTTTGCACTTTCCGCCACTAAGTCTTTAATGCTTTTAAATCTCTAAAATGTTTGTGAATTGATGATCACGTTAAAAAGCCAATGAGTTCTTTTCGTAAGCATGTTAATTGACCGAATTTGCTTGAGGGCAAGCGAAGATTAAGTGTGGGAATATTTAATATCGCCAATTATATGAATATTTTATTGGCGATATCCCTGGACTTTTATGTATAATATCTGCATGGATTTGATGGTTTTTATTGTTAAACGTATATTAATTTCACGTCTCTTGTTTTGGCTAGGTTCAGTAAGAAATGAAAGAAATTGGCAGTCTTGCGTTTGTTTCGTATTTTGGCCATATCTCTCTCATACAAACTCGGATTCAGGCGATTCAAAAGCCCAGACGAAGAGGAGATATGGGGATACAACTTTCATGTTTTGAGTTTTGGCCAAAAAAGTGACAGGCACGGCGTGCCCTCCCAGGCACACCATGCTTCGTTTTTCATGACATGTTTTCGAGAGCTCCAAGCATTAAGGCACGGCGTGCCCTCCTGAAAACCATCATATCAGAGCTATTTTTGGGCCAATTAGAGGACGACAACACAAAGGCACGACGTGCCTTACTTTTAGGCACGACGTGCCCTCCTCTGGCTATAAAAACTCGTGAATCTTTGCATTTTTTCATTCTTGGATGAAAACTCCACTTCACACACGGAAAAAATACTCTATTGGGAGAAGAAGAAAGCTTTTTTGGGCTATTTTGGGAAGATATCTTGGAGGGGAACATCACTACAACACCGAAAATCATCGATAGGGGAGTTCTAACATCTCTAACTCATTTGGTTATGTTTGTTTTTCCCATTTGTATGATGAACAAGTTGTATTTCTCCATTTCTATGGAGTAATTGTTTTGTAATCATGTGGGTTTGTAAACCCTAAAAATTGGATGACTTTTATTTTGTGTTGGATGAAATATCATTATTGTTTCTTCCTTTGAAAGAAGATTTATATCTTTGGTTATGTATTTGCTCGTGTTTACCATAAATACTTGATTTTTCCACAATGTGAGTTGGGTTTAACTAGTATTTGTTCTTAATGAAATAATGTGTTTGTTTCATTGAGTCTTTTAAGCTTGTGAGAGTAAAAAGGGTAAAACTTGCATGTATTTGATTAAGGTTATAACATCGTTTATATTGTTGATGTGAGTCTTGATTTAGACAGTGTTTTGATTTGTGAGATGATAAACACCTTTCATAGCAAGAAACTATATGTAAGTATTCAGATTGCATCATCGGTAATAAAAATATATTTGAGTGATCTTTGTAATTTTATTGTTGATTGTGGGATGATAGAATTATAGTTGAGTGATCTTTATAATTTTATTGTCATTACTTGCATCGCATTTTGTGATAGGTCGATACTTGAGTGATCTTTTCTTACTTATCATTTATTGTGTAATTTGAGGAGTTGATTTATATTTGAGTGATCTTTATGGTTTTCCTTCTTACATACACAAGATACTTAATCCAACCGATTGTATTGTTTAGTCATCCAATGTTTAGGGGGAACATCCCATGTGATTACCCTTTTCAAGGTTGTTTTTCCAAAACTTCTTGTTCTAATAGTATATTGACTGTTGAAGTGTGTTATTTGTTCTTGAATCTAAGTTTACTTTACAAAACTATCCACTTATAATCATCACTAACCATTAACTGACGGTTACTATCATCATCCACCAATTGTCCCTGAGTTCGACAACCCGGACTTACCTAAGCTATACTAGCAAACGATAGGTAATACTTGCCTATTTGTCCGCTAGTTCCAGTTTAGTTAATCCTATTCTTTGTTTTATATTAAAACCAAGGTGTGCTCGCGGCACATCAAGTTTTTGGGAGAAGCTTGAGTTTCTAGGCTAACAGCTTGAGTAGCTGTTGGGACTGTTAGCCTAGAAACTAGGACTGTTGGAGGGGCGGTTGAAGCTGTTTGGACTAAGGTTGGGATCTCCTGATTCTCCCCCTTTTTGGATGCATTGGTTTGGCCAGGTGGACCTACAACCTTTGTAATCAGGGTTCGAACCATCTTCTCAAGTTGAATAATTTTATTTCCACAGAGGTTAAACCCTTAATAAAAATAATCCAAACGTTGATATTGAGCTGCTTTGGTCTGTTGCAGAGATATGATTTGTGCCCCTTGTGTACCAATAAGGGGCTTATATTGTTCCAATATGGCTACAACAGGTTTCAGCTGTGGATCCGTCAATATCATGAGTTGCATACTAGCCTCAAGATCATCAAATGATAGTGGTATTTGAGATCCATCACTAGCAGGAATTCCAGAGGTAGAAACATCTGAGCCCCTTTGTTCATGGTAATGGGGACTTTTAGAAGGTGCTTGCACACCCTCTCTTGCCATGGGTGTGGTCTTAGAGATGTTAACACTAGCCTGTGCCTCTTGTGCAGAGACATCAGTAGTGTCAGCCACAAACCCCATATGGACATTCTCTGATGGAATATCCACCTCCAAATTGAGGGAGGGAGTGTCCTCAGTGGGTTCCCTTTGGATAATCTGTGCAGAATTGTCCTCCTGCACAGGGTTATTTTGCTCTGGTGCTTGGGCTGAGGAGGAAGGAGCTCCTGAAACCCTTTGTCTTTTGTATTTTAGGAGTGTGGGGGTGGGGATGTATGTGTAATTGAGGGAACAGAGGGAATATTTGTATCATGAGGAGTGGGATGGGGTCCTGGGGGTGAAGCGGTGATGGATGGCTGAGCCTGCTCAGGACCCTCTCCTCTGTTTGTAGGATTGATGCCCAGCATTGCAGAAGGCAATGGGACATCCACACTCAAAAAATTGGCACTAGTTTTGAAAAGTCTTTTAATTGATGATAAAGAATGCCTATGGGAAACATGAATCCTTTTATGAATATTAAAATTATTGCAAGATTTTGCAATTAGTTCAGCCAAAAATCTGGGATACATAAAAAAATTCCCATTCTTTAGGGAATGATGCCTCAACATCCCCTGAAAAATCATATTTGAAAAATTGAACAGTTGGCCTGTTGATAAACATACTAGTGCAGTGGCAATATTTGAAAAAACTCAGACCAACCAGTTCTTTTGGGACTTATACACTGCTGGATGATATGCACAAGATATTTCCATTTAGTGGCAAAATGTGCTTTAAAGAATGTAAAAGAATCAGTAGGGCCCCTATACCCTATTGCAAAAAGTCCTTAATGTAAGGCAGTAAGGGATAGATCGGTTATACCTGAGGAATCTTGAAGATGAAAATGTTGGCGGATGGTCTCCTTAGTGATGGTAATGGGATTGCCATCGACTGTGGAGGCAAAAAAAGTGACTCCATTGACAGTTTTGACTATTGCATATTTCTAGAACCGTTCTATATGAGACATATAGATGGTGGGATTTATAGTGAGGGCATGATGGATATGGGAACTGCGAAAGAAGTCCATCATGTCGTGGAATGGTTGAAGATCAACATGTTTGACAGAGTAGGGGAGGCATTTGTGTTCTTTAACAAACTCCATTAGAGATGAATACGGTGATTTAGGGTTTGAATCAACGATGTGTGAATCGCTCAGAGAGAGAAAGAAAAGATCGTGGAAGATATTTTTGCAACTGGTAGTTGCAATCGAACGACATTGAAACCTTTAATAGGTTTGGGAATTTCGAAAATATTTATTCCCGCGCACACACTTTTAATAAATTACAGAATTACCCTGCACACTTTGACAGATCAAGTGAAAACAACTAACAGTTCGAGTGAAATGAACTAGCAGCTTGAGAAAAGACTCAAGCTGTTAGTTGAAAATTAAGCATATTCTAATGAAACAGTGTCTCCCCCTTAATCAAGCACATGAAATAAATATGTACTTCATAAAATAAGAGAACATGATGAAAAACAAATTAATCCATATTAACCATACCAATATTTGATACTAGGAAGGTGAATCTTCCTACATCAAATGGTTTTGTAAATAGACCAGCTAACTGATCAACTATATGAATTTTGGTAACTTGGATTAATTTCTTCTCATTACAATCACTTATAAAATGAAATCGAATGTCTATGTGCTTGGTTTTGGGAAATTTCACTGGATTTTGTACATTTCTTATTGCACTTGAATTGTTAATGTAAATAGGAGTGGATCGAAAGTCCAAACCATAGTCTCTCAGTTGATTCTGAATCCACATCACTTGGGAACAGCAGCTGGCAGCTGCTACATATTCTGCTTCAGTAGATGAGGTGGAAATAGTTGTTTGCTTTTTGCACTGCCAAGAGACCAGTCTTGCTCCTAGATTGACATCCACCAGCTATGGATTTTCTGTTAATGTTGCAGCCTCCATAGTCGCTGTCAGAATAGGTTGTTAGTTCAAGAGGAGAGTCTTTAGGATACCATAGGCCCAACTGTGGCTGACCCTTGAGGTATCTAAAAATTCTCTAAACAGCAAACAGATGTGAGTCCTTTGGAGCACATTGAAACCAGGCACAAACACAAACAACAAACATTATATCAGGTCTAGAAGATGTGAAATACATTAGTGAACCTATCAAGGATCTATATAGGTGAATGTCCACATCCACTCCATATTTGTCTGCATCAAGCTGCTTGTGAGTGTCCATTGGAGTACTAGCAACTTTGGTATCTTTGTAACCAAACTTTTCCAGGATGTCATTAACATACTTTGATTGTCTTATAAAAACTCCTGTGGGCTTCTGCTTAACCTGCAATCCTAGAAAGAAGGTTAGTTCTCCCATTGAGCTCATTTGAAACTTTTTGTGCATCAATGCCTCAAACTCCTTGCACACAATGTCATTTGTGGGTCCAAAAATAATATCATCAACATAGATCTAAACAAGCAAAATCTCTGATTTGACGGACTTTGTAAACAATGTCTTGTCCAGAGTACCTCTCTTGAATCCATTTTGTAGGAGGTATGATGACAAAGTGTCATACCATGCTCTTGGTGCTTGATGGAGTCCATAGAGGGCTTTGTCAACTTTGTAGACTCTGTCTGGATACTTATAGTCCTCAAATCCAGGGGGTTGACATACATAAACCTCTTCTTCAATTGTACCATATAGGAATGCTGATTTCACATCCTTATGGTACACTTTGAATCCTTTGAAGCTGGCATAAGCTAGGAACAGTCTGATGGCTTCTATCCTTGCAACTGGGGCAAAGACATCATCATAATATATTCCTTCTTCTTGAGTGTATCCTTGTGCTACCAATCTTGCTTTGTTTTTGATTACTACCCCTCTCTCATCCTTCTTGTTTCTGAAAACCCATCTTGTACCAATTGCTCTCTTTCCTCTAGGTAAGTCAACTAGAGTCCATACATTCTGAATCTTGAATTGCAAAAGTTCTTCTTGCATTGCCTAATCCAAGATGGATAGAGCCTCAGATGCCTTCTTAGGTTCTAATTGTGACATAAAGCATGCATGTTCAAAGGCAGCTAGACTGAATTCAGGTACTGCTGATTCAGCATCAGTTGACTCCTTGTGAACCATTGTCCTTGTCTGCACAAGTGTGCGTGGGTCTCCCATTATCTGGTTAAGAGGATGATACTTGTGAACCCTGAGTGTGGGTTCTCTTTCTGTCTGAAATGATGTTCCTAGATTTGTATCATCTCCTTCAGGAACACTTGGTGATTCTACTTCAGGAACAACTTGACCAGAAGATGGGACTGTTGCCCTATTGGATGGAGCTATTACCTCAGGACTTGGGATTTGCACTTCATAGTCTAGATTTGTATCGTGTTGAGCATCCAGTACCCCTGGTGGGTCACAAGATAGAAGTGGTAGTACAGTATACTCATCCCATTTATCAGAATCTTCAAAAGTTTGAAACTTTGTGCCAACAACTTGAATGTTTGTGTGACCAGCATGAGAATTTGTGTTGGCAGCTTCAACACTGTCTTCATTAGTTCCTGCAGTATACTCAACAAAGCTCAAAGAATTTGTTAGTGACTCTAAATCAAACAACCAATCAGGACCAGTGCCTTTGACATTGTCAGTGTTTTCATTAAACTCAACATTGGCACTTTCTTCAATGTTTCTAGACATACTCTTATATACTCTATAGGCTTTGCTTTGAGTAGAGTATCCTACAAAGAAACCTTCTTCAATCTTACTTTCAAACTTACCTAAGTGAGTTTTAGTGTGAAGAATAGTGCATGAACAGCCAAAAGACTTTAAAAAGGCTACTAGGGGAACTCTATGGTGGAATAACTCATATGGAGTTTTCCCGTGTGATTGAACAACTTGAACCGTATTTAGCACATAACAAGCTGTATTGACTGCCTCTGCCCAAAATGTCATTGGCAGTTTGGAATCCGCTAGCATGGTTCCAGCAGCCTCTATTAAGGTTCTATTCTTCCTTTCAGCTACACCATTTTGTTGTGGTGTTCTGGGGGCACTATATTGCCTTGCAATACCTTTAGACTCTCAGAAACTGTTTAGGATATGATTTTTAAACTCAGTTCCATTGTCTGAGCTGATCACCTTAACTTTTAAATTTGATTGGTTTTCTATCTTAAGGATAAAGGATTTGACTAGCTCAGCAGTTTCATCCTTAGTCTTAAGAAAGTCGACCCATGTAAACTGGTGAAATCATCAACAATGACTAAACAGTAAGCTCTTTTATTCAAACTCAACACAGATGTTGGACCAAAGAGATCCATATGAATAAGATGAAGAGCAGATGAGATTGAATTTACTTCTTTGGCCTTATGAAAAGTTTTGTGTTGCTTGCCTTTAAGACATGCTACACAATGATCATCACAGATGAACTCCTTTTGTGGTAAACCTCTTACCAAATTCTTTTTGACTAAAACATTCATAGAATTGAAGTTTATGTGACACATCCTTCTGTGCCAAAGAGCAGACATATTAGATGATGCTTTGGATATCAAATAGCTCAAAGTATTTGATTTTGACAAAAGATCTGTGTCCAAATAGTAGACATTGTCCTTCCTTGGTGTTCTAAGTAAAACAAGATTTTCAGGAATTTTAAAATCTTTTGAAAGGACAATACACTCAGAGTCAGTGAATAGAACAATATTTTGTTTATCATAGATTTGAGACACACTTAGTAAACTATACATAAGCTGCTCAACATACAAAACATCATTGAAGATCATATTGCCTGCTTTGACAGTACCCTAACCTGTTACCTTTCCTCCCTTTGAATTTCCACCAAATGCAACAAATCCTCCTTCAAAGCCTTTGAAATTTGACAAGCATTCTGAATTGCCTGTCATGTGCCTAGAGCATCCACTATCCATATGATATCTTGTTTTATGTTGGGTCCTGTGGGTGCCCTGCACAAATAAAAGCTTGGTTAGTAGTGAAGTAAACCCAAACCAAATTGGTTTTGGGTTGTCCTTGGGCATTGACATAACTAAACACTGTTTGTTTCCTTTTATACTTAGTGAGATCCACTGGTGGATTTTGTAAAGAGTATTTAGTTATGACATGAGGTTTCCTAGTGTTCTTTCCAACTTTTTCATTAACAGTCTCAAATGATCCATTACCAGTTCAAGTTTTAGACTTAGCAATTTGAACTGGGTTTTTAGTGCTAACAGCTTCAGAATTTACACTACCAGTTCCAACTCTAGACTTAACAGTCTCAATACTTGTATCAACAGTTTGATCTGAGTTTTTGCCTTTAACACACCAAATTTGTTTAATATTTGCTTTGGATTTTGCTAAAACTTGTTTTTGGTGTGTAGGCTGTCTTTTGTTGACTTTTAAGAACCTGTGGTCAACTATCTTCTTTGGAACTGGTGTAACAGGAGGTATGGCCTTTGAATTTTTTGTGTATTGAACATATGCCTGTTTTTGAACCACAGTCTGTTTTGCAACAGATGGTTTGTACAAACAATGCCTGGCCAAATGGTTTTTCCTGCCACAATGGAAACATCTTTTGACTATTTTGATTGGAGAACCAGTTTTGTTAGACCATAACTGGTTCTTGTTCCTTTGATTTCCCATTACCTGCTTTTGTTTGGGAAACTTTTGGACACCATGCTTTTGGCATGTGCAGATTGGAACAGTCTTACCCCTTTTATTAATTTTTGAGGAAGATGCAATGTTACGATTAGAAGATACAGAAATATGTGGAGCATCATTGCATACACTCATCTTCTCTTTTCCTTTCTCACTAGGGTTAGGGGTTTCTATAGGTGCACTCATTGTTTTGAGTTCTCTTTCAACTTCTTACACTCACAACCTTCATTTGGAATCAGTTCTTCTTTAGATTCAGGACTGTTTTCAAGGATAGGATCTATAGTGGTCATTGTCTCATCTAATGGTTCATCAACAAGCCTATCAGCAACTTCACTCATGGGATAAATGTATTTGTTGTTGTATGGAGGTGGAGTGGCTCTGTATCCTATACCTTTTTTGGGATTAAGCTGAGATTTTACCCTATCTTTAAATTGAACTTCCGTTTGGTGTTCTAGCTTTTGATTTGCCAGTTTGAAGCTTCCTAGATCTATATTAACAGATTCTATTTTCTTGTTAGCTTCTAACACCTTCTGTTCAGCCTCATCTAATTTTTTATTTAGGGTCTCTATTTTCTTATTTAGTTCCTTTTTCTGCCACTCATGATATGTTCTATCATGTCCCATCTGAATCTCATTATCCTTATAGTCATTGATCTGTTTTTCAAGATCTTCTATAGTCTGCATGTATTCATATCTCCTTTCTTCCATCTTTGCTAGAGTTTTGCACATGCTCTCATTATGAACTCTGTACTTTTTAACCATATTTTTGCATGTTTGAGAACAGAGTTTAACATTTACTGCAGATGATAGTTCAGTGGAAGTGACATTAGATGTTTCTGCCATAAGAGCTTAATTTTGAAACTCCTCTTCTGTCTGATCACTCCAGTCAAACCCATTGTCTTCTTAAGAAACAAGTGCTTGTGATGATGAAGCTTGATTAGTTTGCTGGGGTCTTGGTGGCTGTTGACCTTGGGATCTGCATTCTCTGGCAAAGTGTCCAAGCTTGTGGCATTTAAAGCATTCAACTTTTGATTTATCAAATGCTGGTTTGCCATCTAGTCTGGCTTGAAAGTTTGGTCTGCCAGTTCTTTTCAGAAATCTTTTGGCCCTCATAGTCAACATAGCATGCTGCCATTTCAGGTCCATCTCTTCTAGATCATCTGGATGGATTTGTTATAAATCTTCAGCATTTAGAGCATACAGTCCATCATTTGCAACAAAAGTTTCATAATGAACTTCAGTAGAGTTACCATCAGCACCTGAAAAGGAATCACAACAGTTAGATTTATCAATTAATGCTGATGACAGCAGAGCAGTGTTATGATTGTAAGAAAAGAATTTCTTTTTATTTTCAATCTCAGTTTCAAACACTCTCAGGCTGTTGTAAAGGTCATCCAACTCTATTTCATCAAGAGTATCTTTGGTTCTCCATTGGGCAGCATAGACTGTCCACTCTTCACCAACTGATCTAAGGAATTTTCTGTTTACTTCATCTTGGTCCAAGCTGACTTTGGCACTCTCCAATTCACTTATCAGCTCATTAAACCTGTCAAAAATCTGAGTAAGGTTTTCATTCTTGCCACCAGAAAAGTTTTCATACTGCTATTTAAGAAGATCTTTTTGATTCCTTTTGGTGCTAGCATTGCCAGCAAATCTTTTCTCTAAAGCAACCCAAAGAGAATGAGCAGTATAGAACTTTTTAAACTAATGTTGATAAGCATTAGGAATGGCTATCTGTAAGAGAGTTAGAGCTTTCACTTCATGCATTCTAGCCTTTCTTCCAAGTTCAGTCTTTGGAGGTGTTTTTATGGGCTTTCCCTCAACATCTAGTTCAGGATCAACTACAGGAGGAAATTCAACAGCTTCCCATATGGCATAATCAATAAATTGAATGTGCTGTTGAATCTTGAGTTTCCATATCTCGAACTCAGTGGGTTTGAGCATAGGCACTTTGAGTCCTTGCCCAGATCCACTACTGCTGTTATCAAATTCCATTGCAGAAAAATAAAAGTTTTAAAAGAAAGCTTCTGACTTTGAAAACAAAGAAAAACCTGAAGCTCTGATACCACTTGTCAGGATCAAAATCACCACCTAAGATCAACTGGTTTGAATAAATCAGAGTATAAAACCAATAACCTTGTATTGAATCAAAGTCCAATAAAGAAGTTTGCGGAATAACACTTAATTGTTTTAAGAAAAACTTTCAGAACAAATAACACAAAATTATAATCAAAAATCAAATCTTTTGTATTACCAACTCACTGAATACAATCACCTCTAATCTGTTTGATTAGACGAAGAACACAGACTGTTCTTAGGGTTTTACAACCTTAGAGGCTTGAGAAACTTAATCAGAAAGCAATTAGAATTGAATCAAAACTTGTACGTACAGAAACTTCCAATAGATTAACCTATTCAATCTATATATAAAGCCTTCTGATTTGTTTCCTTGAGGAACTTTGATTTCTTCTGGTAGTAGATATGCTTGAATCTTCAAATACAAATCTTTTCCTGAATTTCAGCACTTTCTTTTTGTTAAACTGTTGAGCAGCTTGAACTTTATCTTTTGAGCAGCTTGAACTTGAACAACTTGAACTTTTACACTGGCAGCTTGAACTTTTGAACTAGCAACTCGAACTTTCTCAACTAACAACTTGAACTTTGTAATTACACAGAAAATCTACTAACAGTTTGAGAAATCTAACTAACAGCTTGACATACTTAGAATATTTCCCAACAATCCGGTATCACTTTATAAAAGATCATGTAGAAAATGGTAATGTAGAATTATATTTTGTACCCACTGAATATCTGTTAGCTGATTTGATTACCAAAGCCTTGTATGAAAAACAATTTAATTTTTTGGTATACAAATTGGGTATTATGAATCGTTAGATTTAAACATTCAGTTGATACAAAATATAATTTTAAATTTACAATTTTTTATTTGATTAAATGGATTGTTAATCTCATGTGATTTTAAAGATTAATATTTCTGAGTTTAACAGATTTGGATTGTTATGTGCAGGGGGAGTAGACAAAAATTTTATCTGAATTTTAAAAATTTTTGAAAACTTTTTATCGGATTTTCTATAGGGGGAGCTGTCATTCAAAAAGGTATTCATCTGAGGGGGAGCTATTATGTAGAATTCAAGGGGGAGCAATTTTTTTTCCTTTATTTTTTAGTTAGTTAAAAAAATTTTAGTTAATTTTTTTTTTGTTGTTTCTTTTAAATTTTGTTTAATTGTTTTTTTTTTTGTTTTGTATGTTGTTATTTGTTTTCCTTTTTATTTTTGTATGTGTGTGAAATTTTTTTTTAGAAAAATAAATGGGCTTAAATTTTGAAAAGAGAGAATGGGCTTATGAATATTTAGAGTGGGCCGGATAATTCAAATTTCGAATTTTGACTACAAAGTTGAAATTTAAATTTCAAATACACTTTTTCAAACTCCTCGACAAGTGTTCACTCTCTTCTTCGATATTCCATTTTCAATCTTTCTTACATACGAAGAAACCCAATTTTTAATAAAGATTTTCAAATTCAGAGTGAAAATTGTAAGTGGTTTTACTGGTTCTTCTATTATTTATTTATTTTCAGAATTTCTTTTCGATTTTTATGCACATTGTGTGTGTTCGTGATATGTTATGTATGTGTTCATGGGTTTTATTGTGTAGGTGGTTATAATATGAAATTAATAGTGTGTTTGAATGCGTATCGATTCTGTGAACTTGGATATTAAATTTCAAGTCTCATTTCAAACACACAAGCATTATTTTGGATTTAAAGCTTTAAAACTTTTGAGTTTTTTTGAAAATCTAAAATTTGGATTTTTAGGATTGAAAATGTTGTTTCTGGCCAAAGATCAGTAAAAAAATATTGTTTAAAATCCAATTTCGAGTAGGAAACTATGAATGGATAGTCAAAATGTCCTTGAAATGATTTTTACATATTATCAGTGACATTTCTGACTTAGAAAAGTATCAAATGACTTAACTTGATCAAAAGATCCTTCGATAAATTCTATGTATTGATCGAGTTGCAAGAAGTGCAATTCGAGAATCTTTTAGTTTCACTTGAGTTGGATACTTCATGATTCGAGGAACCTTTGTTATTATTCGAGTTGGGAATGTTTAGGGACTTAGAAAATTTTCAAAACCAGTCTCGATAATAACATGGTTCGAGTTAGTTCCAATTCCATTCGAGTTGGATTCATGAGTCGTTCGAGGAACATTCTTTCTTATTCGAGTTTCCTAGGATAAGACTTAGTTTTATTTCATATATTTTTCTTAGGCATTCGAGACACTCATACTTATATTCTAGTTGAATTTCCGGTCTATCCGAGAAACTCTTTTATTCATTCGAGTTGCATTATTCATGCCTTGCAAATATTTTTTTAACTGTTTCAACTCGATTCATGAGTATTTCGAGAAATGGTCAACATGATTCGAGTTGGTCAATCATTTCATTCGAGTTGACTAATATTTCATTCGAGTTGTCTGCTTCTTCATTCGAGTTTGACTGGTTCTTCATTCGAGAAATCAATAACACAATTCGAGTTTCATTCATAAGTCATGCGAGTTGATCCATGTGTCATCCGAGACCTTTCATGTTTCAATCGAGTTTCACTTTAAAATTTCCAAAATTTTACAAAGTGTGGAAGATTTCTAAAAATTTCACATTTTTCAAGAAATTCTTTTTCTAACATTGATCTCTTAACGATTGACTTTGGAATCCTAACAATAATATTTTAATATTATTGTCTGGAATCTCAATGCTTTAAACAGTAAAACCCAAATTTTTCTAATTTCTAGCAAAATGTTTTATTTTTCTACTTGCAGGATTCCACAGGTTACAAATGGTTTCCCAAGCTCAATCCCATCATTCCAATTTGTTGGTACATCCAGTGTGACGACAGCAATAGATGAGGCTTTATGAATACAAGTCATGTGTGCTAGTTCATGATTATGTACGATTTCTACATTTGCATGTTAAGTTCTAGACAGTGAAGTGAAGTTCTAGAATGTGCAGTTAAGTTCTAGAATGTCAAGTTAAGTTCTAGACTGTCAAGTTAAGTTCTAGACTGTCAAGTTAACTTCTAGACCGTCAAGTTAAGTTTTAACCTGTGAAGTTAAGTTCTATAATGTGCAGAGAAGTTCTAAAGGCATAGACTAAGTTCGTGGAGGAGTGTCTACAAGAACTTAAGGGCTATATATTGAACTTATCATTGTGAATTCAGTAATCTTTGAAGGCTCAGAGGTTCTGTCGAACTTGAGAGCAAACAGTGCATACGGGTAAAGAAATTTTTTAAGAATTACGAGTTTCAGAGCTTTGCAAGTGCATGTGCGAGCTAGAAAGTGATCAGAGAGTTGTTCTTGGAGCAATACACCATGTGGGGTCGTGTGTTACATCAGCTATCATTGGGTTCAGCTCTGGTTTCCGTGCGTGACCGATCCGTTAAGCGTCTAACGAGGATTCCGCACTCATTGGACGGCGTTGCATCAAGATCAGATCCGTAGACGTTGCGTTGCGTCAAGATCAGATTCGTAGACGTGGTGACCTTACAAGTGATATCAGAGCCATCATGAGTGTTCTTTGTGTTCTTCGCGTTTGGTGAACGTGCATAAGGTTTCTTGACGTTTTTCTCGGATAACTCACGTATTTTCGAAGTTTTTAGAGTTATACGAGCAAGTTTACTGGAAAAAGTTCATATTAGTTCAACTTTTCAGTCGAAATCAGTGTTTTTGATCTTAAAAACATTGGTTTAATATTAAATCTTGTAAAAATCAAAATTTTGGTCTGTTCTCGAACTTGCGGCACTCGAACATACGGGGTGTATTAGGGTTCCTCAAACTTGTCAGAACACGCTCCTCTCGAGCTCGATTTAGGGTTTTTCAAATTTAATTGGGTTTCGAACTTGTCAGAGAATTTGAACTTGTCTGGGATTCGATTTTATTGGGATTCGAAATTGGTTGGAATTCGAACTTACTTAAGTTCTTAGGGTTTGGTTCAAACTTGATTTGATTCAAACTTGTCAGAAAGATTAGGGTTTGTCGAACTTGCAGGCTTTCGAACTTGTTGATTTCGAACTTAAAATAGTTTGAATTTAATTTACTAAACAAATTTAAACTTAAAACTATACGAACTTATTTAAGTCTGTAATATTTGTTTTAAAATTATTTTTAAATTAAATTGGTTAAGTTCAAAAACAAAACATTTTAAAAAGAATGTCGAGTTTGCATAAGTTTTTGGAAATGGACCATGAAGTAGGCAAAGCTAACTCCCCACCCAAGCTGATGAAGTTAGAAGATTATTACTGGTGGAAGGACAGATTTGATGACTTCACAAGATTACGATATGTGTATGTATGTATGCATCGACGAAGGATACGTTCCCCCAACACAAGAGCTTGAGGGCCGATTAAAAGTTTTGACGTATCAGAATATGAAAGATGACGACAAAAAAGATTTATGAGGCTGAGAATCGAGCTTTTTCGTCAATTAGAATGGCATTACCTCAGGAGATTCTGCACACGCTTAGAAATCACAAAACTTCTAAAGTGCTCTGGTACGCTCTAGAGAAGAGGTGTGAGGGAAATCCCAGGGTAAGAAAGGGGAGGACGGAGATGTTAAAGCAGCAATTTGCGATATTCAAGGCGCTAAAGAACGAGACCTTGGATGAAACTATTACTAGATTCTACCATCTGTTGACTGAACTTGATAATCACAGTGTTGAGTATCAAGAAACAGAGAAGATTAAGAAGCTTCTGGATGCCTTACCAGCTAAGTGGGAGATGTACACTGCCCTGATTAAGCATGATGAAGAAAAGTTTGAAACTCTCATTCTGGAAGAAGTTATTGGGATGCTGAGGGCTTACAACTTCAAGTTGCAGAAGAAGAAAAGGGAATTTGATCAAGTACAGGATCCAGAAATGTACTTCGGGAAATCAAAGACATCAACTTCTAGTGAACTGAAGTCAGGGGCCGCAACATTTTTTTCTGGAGAAGAGTCCATACCAGTTGAAGCTGAAGAATCTAGTAATAGAGCTTTTTTAGGGTTATCTAAACCGGAAGAAAAACCACAACACTCAGTATCAATTCCTCAAGGCTATACCAAGATGCCTATGAGCGCTAAATCAACTGAAGATCATCTAAATCTTCTAGCTTTGTTTGTAGTAGCTTATGGAAACTGCGTTCAAGGAAAAATAAACGATCCAGCTCTGTGGGAAGAGGACTACAATCAGCTAGATCTGAACGACTTGGAGCAGATGGACCTACAATGACAACTGACCATGGTGACGCAAAGGGTCAAGAGGATTATGAAGATAACCTGTAGAAACCTGAGTGTAAGCAACAATGTTGGCTTTAATAAGTCAAAGGTGAAATGCTACAATTGTCAAGGATTGGGAAATTTTGCCATAGAGTGTCAATGACCAAATGTTGAAAATTATCAGAATCGGAATCAAGGAAGAAAGAATTCTAGTAGCTCAGGAAATCAAGCAGCGATAGCTGGTCTGTTAACAAATGTATCTTCTAACAGACAGCTAGATGGAACATATGATTGGAGTACTCATCCGGAGTCAAATGCCAGAGCTTTTATGGCTGAGGTGACTGAGACCGATGAAAGAGCTGAAGCAGAAAAGGAGGACATCCAGCAGTCTGATTCAATTTCTTTGATTGTGGAAAAATCTGAGGAGCAAACCACTCTGGAGTTTGCAGCTCAAATGGCTAACGTGGAATCAGATCGCAAAAAGGTAACTCTTAACTTTTCTACGTTTCATGACTTGTGTGTTTTATGTGCTACATTAAATGATAGATTGAATCCAGTGCTAGAAACACATACCACCATGACAACACAAATCCAATCATTAAAATCTGATAATGCTAGTCTTCTAGATATTAAGGAAGATTTAAGGGCCAAGATGAAAGTTGATGCTCATTGTGTGATAGTTCTAAAAGATAAATTGAGTGAACAATGTGTCAGGATAGAACTAATGTATGAGCATGTAGAATCATTGACCAAAGAAATCACCCTTAAGGATGTAGAACTAGCTGAAGCAAGAGTTAAGGTTGCAGAGTCAAATAGCAAACTTGAAAAGTTTAGGAACTCATCCCTAAATCTTGGCAAAATCTTAGAAGCTCAGAGGCAGTATAAGAAACCAGTGGGCCTAGGTTATCAGGAAAGTCCTCCACCGTTCAACAATAACTATGTGCCTCAACTTCAAGAAAGACCACAGAAACGGTTGAATCAGATGTAGCAACTGTAACTGAAACTGAGAATGTAACAACAACTAAGGTGTCTACCACAACCCCTAAGATTAAGAAAGTTAATTTTGTGCAGTCTACTAGTGACACTAAACTAGAAGAGGCAAAAACTGTAAGTGATAATCATCAAGAGGTTGTTAACACTCGAGTTGAACCAAAAGAACATGACACTAGTGAGACACCTAAGTCAAAGGGTACATATAAAAAGCCAATTGATAAAATGTCTTGCTTCAGATGTCATGAGAAAGGTCACGTTGCGTCTAGTTGTCCTTATAAGAAAGTAGAGTCTACACCGAATGTTAGTGCATCCTATGTGACGATAGCAGTCTAAGTATAGATAGTCTTTTGTAATAGATCAGGCTTTTCTAATACAAGTTATATATGTTTGATCTTGTTTGTGTTTGATGTTTATTTAAGTTCAAATATATGTTCAAACATAAGCTCAAAGATAAGTTCAAACATAAGTTCAAAGATAAGTTCAAACATAAGTTCAAAGATAAGTTTAAACAAAAGTTCAAAGATAAGTTCAAGAATAAGTTCAAAGCTAGGGTTTGAACTTAGTGAAGCTAAGTTCGAATAAGTAGTGGACAAGTTCGTGGGCTTGGGCCTAAACGAACTTGTTTGAGCTAAGTTCAAACTTAATCTCTATAATTAAGAGTTAATCCGTTTGATTAAAGGACTTTTGCAGAAATTAACATCCAGAGCTCGTATCAGTGCACGTACGAACTTGTGAGATTTCAGAGAGTCGCTTCGGAGAAATACACGTGTTGGGTCGTTCGTCGTAACGACTATCATTGTGTTCGTCTCTGGGTTTCCGTGTGTGATTGATCCGTTAAACCACTAACGAGGATTCCACACTCGTTGGAAGGTGTCGCGTCAAGATCAGATCCGTGTGTTAGGTGATCTTACAAGTAGTATCAGAGCCATTCGAGTGTTCATCGCGTTCTTCGTGTTCATACAAACATTCTTGGTTTCTTGACGTTTTTACCGGAAAAATCACAGTTTTCTAAGTATTTATGAGTTCTACAAGCAAGGTAACGGGGGAAAAATAACATTTGTTCACTTTTTCATTCGAAATCAGTGTTTTTAATCTTAAAAACATTGGTTTAATATGAAAACCTAAAAAAATCAAATTTTTGGTCGTTTCTCGAACTTGCGGCGCTCGAACTTAAGGAGGTTCTAGGGTTATTCGAACTTGTCAGAATACGCTCCTCTCGAAGTTATTTTAGGGCTTCATTCGAATTTAACTGGGTTTCGAAGTTGCCAGAAACGAACCTGTCATATTCGAAGTTGTCAGAAAATTAGGGTTTCTTAGAACTTACCCTAAGTTCGAACTTGTCAGAATCTCTAGGGTTTTCTCTAACTTACACTCATTCGAACTTAAGCCAATTCAAATTTAATTTACAAACGAATTTTAAATTTAAATTATTTGAACTTGCATATGTTCGAAGGATTTATTTTAAATTAATTTTTAACTTAAATTAAATTGTTTAAGTCCCGTTAACAAAAAGTTTAGAAGGAATGTCGAGTTTGCAAAAATTCCTTGAAATGGACCACGAGGTCGGCAAAACAAATTCTCCACCAAAGCTGATGAAACTGGAGGATTACTATTGGTGGAAGGATAGCTTTGCTGATTTTTGCTTGATTCAACGACACGCGTATGTGGATATGCATCAATAAGGGATACATTCCTCCTACGCAAGAGCTTGAAGGCCGACAAAGAGTCTTGACGTGTTAGAACATGAAAGATGACGACAAGAAACTTTATGAGGCCGAGAACCGAGCTTTCTCAATTATAAGAATGGCATTACCTTAGGAATACTTCACACATTGAGGACTCATAGGACTTCTAAAGAGCTATGGGATGCTCTAGAGAAGAGGTGTGAGGGAAATCCAATAGGTAGTAAAGGAAGAACAGAAATGCTAAAAGTAACAGTTTGCTATCTTCAAGGCCCTGAAGAATGAGACGCTCGATGAAATAATTACTAGATTTTATCATCTTCTAACTAAACTCGACAATCACAATGTTAAGTATCAAGTGTTAGTGCATCCTGAGTGACGATAGCAGTCTAAGTGTAGATAGTCTGTTGTAATAGTTTAGGCTTTATAATTACAAGTTAATACATATGTTTGATATTGGTTATATATGTTTGATCTTGTTTGTGATTGATGTTTACTTAAGTTCAAACATAAGTTCAAACATAAGTTCAAAGATAAGTTCAAAGATAAGTTCAAACATAAGTTCTAGCATAAGTTCAAGAATAAGTTCAATAAAAAGTTCAAAGACAAGTTCAAGAATAAGTTCAAAGGCTAGGGTTTGAACTTAGCAGGAGCTAAGTTCGAACATATAGTGGACAAGTTCGTGGGCTTGCGCCTAAACGAACTTGTCCACGAACTTGTCCGAGTTAAATTCGAACTTAAGCTCTATAATTAAGAATTAATCCATTTTCCTTAGGGACTTTGGCAGAGATTAACACCCAGAGCTCGTATAGTGCTTTAAGAACTTGTGAGTATTTCAGATAGTCGTTTCGGAGAGATTCACGTGTCGGGACGTTCGTTATTGACGTCTATCATTGTGTTAGTCTCCGTGTTTCCGTGTGTGTGATCGATATGCGAAACCCCTAACGAGGATTCCGCACTCATTGGACGATGTCGCGTCAAGATCAGATCTGTAGGTAGGTGACCTTACAAGTGGTATCAGAGCCATAAAGAGTGTTCATCGTGTTCTTCACGTTCATTTAAACATTCTTGGTTTCTTGACGTTATTACCGGAAAAATCACGTTTTTCATAGTTTTTTGAGTACTCAAGCAAGGTAACGGAGAAAAATTCATATTGGTTCACTTTTTTCAGTTCAAATCATTGTTTTTAATCTTAAAAACATTGGTTTAATCTAAAAACTTGAAAAACTCGAATTTTTGGCCGTTTCTCGAACTTGCGGCGCTCGAACTTGTCAGAATACGCTCCTCACAAACTTAAATTAGGGCTTCATTCGAATTTAGCTGAGGTTCAAACTTGTCGGAATCGAATTTGTCAGGTTCGAACTTGTCAGCATCGAACTTGCCTTCTCCGAACTTGTCAGAAAATTAGGGTTTCTTCGAACTTGTCAGAGGTTCGAATTTGTCAATATTTCTAGGGTTTTCTCGAACTTGCAGTCATTCGAACTTGTTGAGTTCGAACTTAAAGAAATTCGAATTTAATGTTCTAACGAATTTAAAATTAAATTAATTCGAACTTACCTAAGTTCGAAGGATTTATTTTAAATTAATATTTAAATTAAATTTTTTAAGTTCAAAAACAAAAAGTTTAGAAAGAATGTCGAGTTTGCAAAAATTTATAGAAATGGACCACGAGGTCGGCAAAGCAAATTCTCCGCCAAAGCTGATGAAATTGGAGGACTACTATTGGTGGAAGGATAGTTTTGCTGATTTTGCTCGATTTAACGATATGCGTATGTGGATTTGCATCGATGAGGGATATATTCCTCCTACGCAAGAGTTAGAGGGCCGACAAAGAGTCTTAATTTATCAAAATATGAAAGATGATGACAAGAAACTTTATGAGGCCGAAAACCGAGCATTCTCATTTATTTGTATGGCGTTACCTCAAGAAAATCTACACACCTTAAGAAATCAAAGGACTTCTAAAGAGCTATGGCATGCTCTAGAGAAGAGGAGTGAGGGCAATCCAAGGGTTCGCAAGGGTAGAACTGAGATGCTGAAACAACAATTCGCTATTTTCAAGGCGTTAAAGAATGAGACTCTAGATGAAACAATCACTAGATTCTATCATCCTTTAACTGAGCTTGACAATCATAATGTTGACTATCAAGAGGCTGAGAAGATCAAAAAGCTTCTAGATGCGTTATCAGTGAAATGGAAGATGTACACAGCCTTAATAAAGAATGATGAAGAGATTGAGACTCTCACTCTTGAAGGTGTAATTGGTACGCTGAGGGCTTATAACTTCAAGTTACAAAAGAAAGAACGGGAGTATGAACAGGTTCAAGATCAAGAAATGTATTTTGGAAAGTAAAAACCGTCGAATACTGGTGAACTGAAGTCGGGGGCCACAACATTCTTCTCAGGAGAAGAATCCATTGCAGTGGAGATAGAGGAATCTAGTAGCAGGGCATTCTTACGGTTTTCTAAACCAGAAGAAAAACAAACTCATTCAGCATCTACATCTCAAGGATACACAAAGATGCCAATGAGCGCAAAATCGGCTGAAGATCATTTGAATCTTCTAGCTTCATTTGTCGCAGCGTACGGGAACTGTGTTCAGGGAAAAATAAACGATCCTGCGTTATGGGAAGAATACTACGACCAGGTAGATCCTAATGACTTGGAGGAAATGGACCTACAATGGCAACTGGCCATGGTGATTCAGAGGGTCAAGCAGTTCATGAAGAGAACTAGGAGAAATCTGAATGTAGGCAATAGCAAGGTTGGGTTTGACAAATCAAAGGTTAAGTGTTACAATTGCCAAGGATTGGGACACTTTGCAAGAGAGTGTCAAAGACCCAAAGTAGAGAACTATCAGAATCAGATTCAAGGAAGATATCAATTTGGTGGGTCTGAAATCAAGCAGCCATCGCTGGTCTGTTAACTAATGCGTCATCTAACTGACAGCTTGATGGACTTATGATTGGAGCACTCATCCGGAGTCGAATGCTAGAGCCTTTGTGGATGAAGTAACTGAGACTATGGATGACAGAGCTGAAGAATTTGCAAAGGACACCAAGCAGAACGATACAAGTCCTTTGATAGTGGAAAAGTCAGAGAATCAGTCCATTCTGGGGTTTGCTGCTTAAATGGCTAACGTGGAATCGTATCACAAAAAGGTAACTCTAAACTTTTCTACATTCCATGATTTATGTGTTTTAAGTGTTACTTTAAATGATAGATTAAATCTAGTTCTAGAAACACATAATTCATTAAAAGCTCAAGTACAATCATTAAAATCAGATAACGCTAGTCTTCTAGATATTAAGGAAGATCTAAGAAATAAGCTAAAAGCATATGCACAGGATGTCATAGTTCTAAAAGACAAATTAAGTGAACAATGTGTCAGGATAGAACTTATGTATGAGCATGTTGAAGCTTTAACCAAAGAACTTACCGTTAAGGATGTAGAACTAGCATAATAAAGAGTCAAGGTTGCTGAGGTAAATAGTAAGCTTGAAAAATTTAGGAACTCGTCTTTAAACCTAGGGAAGATCTTAGAAGCTCAATGGTAGTCTAAGAAACAAGTTGACTTAGGTTATCAAGAGAGTCCTCCACCTTTCAACAATAATTATGTGCCTCAACCTCAAGATAAAACCGATGAACAGGTCGAATCAGAGGTAGCAACTAGAATTGAATTTGAAAAGGATAAATCAACTAAGGTATCTAATACAACCTCTAAGAAAGTCAAGTTTGTGCAGTCTACTAATGAGACAATTTTAGAAGAAGCTAAACTTGAAATTAATAATCAGCAAGAGGAAGTAATGACTGTAGTTGAAAAGAAAGAAAATGACTCTAGTGAGACACCTAAGTCAAAGGGCACATATAAAATGCCGATTGATAAGACGTCATGCTTTAGATGTCACGAGAAGGGACATGTGGCATCTAGCTGTCCTTATAAGAAAGTGCAGTCTACACCCTCTAAACCAGAGTCTAGACCTACTATCGGAAAGCAAGAACAACAAAGAACAGTACCTAGTATTGCCAGCACTAGTAGTTCTCAATATATCGAGAAGAATGTGAGTGCAACTCCTAGAAAACCTGTTAAA
Organism: Centrapalus pauciflorus; assembly: GCA_020465985.1. Taxonomy (NCBI): domain Eukaryota; kingdom Viridiplantae; phylum Streptophyta; class Magnoliopsida; order Asterales; family Asteraceae; genus Centrapalus; species Centrapalus pauciflorus. The sequence goes on along the minus strand of JAANYP010003313.1, from coordinate 432,830 downwards.
CAAGTACCGGTGTCGGTCAGACAACAAGAAGTGGTTAGGTGTAATTCTTCGAATAGAATTCCTAATCAGTCTAGGTCAGGACAACCACAAGCCAATAGGAGTATAACACCTAGAAAGACTTACACTCCAGTTAGGTCTCATACTCCTCAAAGACAACAGACACTAGGTAGAGCCCAGGGATATCAAACTGAAATGCATTATAATAGAAACTATTCAAGGGCTCAATAGAAAATGGCAAACCAAAGGCCAAGAGTGAATCCTAATCACTCAGCACCACAACAGGTTCTCAATCAAAAACCCAAGTCACCTGAAAGGAGAGATGGGTATTTGAAGGAGTTCACGTATGTGGATGAGAATGGTATTACCAAGTCAGTCATGGCTTGGGTTCCCCTTGATAACTAAGTTGTTTTCTTTCATGTGCAGGAGCTAACTACAGGTCTTAACAACAAGTGGTTCGTCGACAGTGGTTGCTCTCGTCACATGACTGTGGAAAGGAGTCTACTGACATACTTCAAGGGAGGGAACAAGAGTTTTGTATCATTCGCTGGGAACAAGGGAGGTCATATCACTGGAACTGGAGTGGTCACTAATGGGACAATCACACTCGATCAAGTTTACTAATTTGATAAAAGTGGTCACAATCTCATTAGTGTATCCCAGATATGTGATAAGAAGAATTCAATAATCTTTACTGAAACTGAAGCATTAGTGCTGAAGCCGGGATTAAAAATACTGAAGAATGGTCTCATGATGACGAGCGCCAAGGAAGATGACCTGTACATGATGGACATGAACATATCAGTCTCTTCGATGGGAACAATTTGTCTACTCTCCAAAGCTTCAGAATCAAAATCTATTTTATGGCACAGACGCATGACACACTTGCACCTAAGGAAAATGAATTACATCACTAAACAAGGTCTGGTGCAAGGCGTTCCACTGAAGAGTTTTCAATTTGATGACAAGTGTGTCCCATGCAAGAAAGGCAAGCAACACAAGATGTCACACAAGTCAAAGATTCAGAACTCGATAGCTTCCACCTTCGATTTGCTGCATATGGATCTCTTCGGTCCAATCAACAAAAGGAGTATAGGTGGTAGTTGGTATTGTTTAGTTATCACTAATGATTACTCACGTTTCTCTTGGGTTTTCTTTTTAGGTGCAAAGGACGAAACAACAGGAAAGCTGATTGGGTTCTTAGACCAAGTCGAGAACTCATACGGGAGAAGAGTAAAACGTATCAGGAGTGATAACGGAACAGAATTTAAAAACACAGTAATTGGTGTATATTGCCTATCCAAAGGCATAGTGCATCAATTTAGTGAACCTTATGAGCCACAACAAAATGAGGTGGCAGAACGTAAGAACAGGACTCTGATTGAGGCAGCAAGGACTGTGTACTGTCAAATCGCTGAACAAAACCTGTTATGAAGTTCTGAATAAAATACCACTAAATTTAACTGGCTTTGAACCCTTTGGGGTACTTTTTACTTTATTGAAAACAAAACATCAACCTAAGTTTGGTGAAAAGGCTGATGAGGATACTTCCTAGGTTATGTCCCTAACTCACCAAACAAAAGGGTTTTAACAAAACAAATGGTACAGTTGAGATTTTGTTTAACATAGATGTAACAAGTTATTCACATGAACCCTAAACTGGTCTCGAATGGTTATTTTATTATGACTCTTTGTTTGAATCATTCAACATATCGTTTAGTGGAAATGCAGGTACAGTGGAAAATGACTTCTCATCACTAAACCTTAATGACGAGTACCAAGGTTTTCCAAAGTCAAGCATTCCATCAACCTGAATTACCTACGAATGAAAAGCAGACGAATAATTCTAACTCCGAGGACAGTGATCATGAGGAAGAGAATGTACCGTCTAAAGTTGTTCCCCCGTTAGGTGAAATAGGATCAAACTTAGGAGATAATCTTCGGGTTGATGAGATTTAGACATCGAGGATAAACAAAGATCATCCAATTGAGCGTATCATAGGGAATCCGAATATCGGTGTGAGAACTAGGATTAGTGTGAATAATAACACGGTGCTGTTATCGATGATCAACGACTCTGAGGTGTATCACACGTGTTTATACTCGTGTTTTATATCACAAGTGGAGCCAAAGAACGTGCAAATGACACTGAAAGATAAATCTTGGGTTGAAGCCGTGCAAGAAGAACTGTCACAGTTCAGAAAGCTTGAAGTATTTGAGTTAGTGTCGTTACCTCGAGGAGAAGTTGCAATGGGGACCAAATGGGTCTTTAAGTGCAAAAGGGATGATCGGGGTATATTTACTCGTAAACTCGTAACAAGGCAAGACTTGTGATAAAAGAATTCAACCAGGAAGAGGGAATTGATTATAACGTAGTGTTTGCACCAGTGGGGAGGCTTGATGCAGTTCGTTTATTTTCTAACTTTCACGTCCTTCAAAGGGTTTAAAGTATATCAACTCGATGTCAAGAGTGCATTCCTGTACGGAAAGGTGAAGGAATTGGTGTACGTCGAACAACCGCCATGGTTTACTGATCCAAAGTATCCCGACAGAGTATATCGACTAGATAAGGCCTTGTATGGATTGCATCAGGCACCAAGGGCTTGGTATGAGACGCTGTCAACTCATCTTTTGGACAATGGGTTTGAGAGAGGGAGAATTGATAGTACATTGTTCGTGAAAAGAAAGGGAAAAGACTTTATCTTAGTACAAGTGTACTTGGATGACATCATTTTCGGATTGTCAAACGAGCAGATGTGCAAAGACTTTGAGAATGTCATGAAGTCAAAGTTTGAGATGAGTGTTATGGGAGAGCTGAATTTCTTTCTGGGTTTGCAAGTTGAACAAAGGAAAGAAAGAATGTTTATCCATCAGACGAAGTATGTCTACGACATTCTGGAGCGCTTCGGGATGGAAGGAACAAAGCTGACCACACACTTTAGTACTCCGATTCAAGTGAATTACAATCTCGGACCGGGTACAGAAAGTGATATTGATGTGGATCCGACATTATATCGGGCCATGATCGGGTCACTCATGTATTTAAATGCTTCTACACCTGACATTATGTTTGTTGTGTGTATTTGTGCTAGGTTTCAAGCAAATCCAAAGGCGATGCATATGAAAGCCGTGAAGCGAATTCTGAGATACCTGAAGTCAAAATCGAAGCTGGGACATTGGTATCATGCTGATGGAGACCTGGAATTGGAGGCATACACACACTCTGACTATGGTGGATGTAGCTTGAACCGGAAATCAACAACTGGAGGTTGTCAGTTCCTTGGAGGGAGGCTCGTATCCTGGCAATGCAAGAAACAAACTTCGGTAGCCGTATCAACGTGCGAGGCCGAGTATGTAGCTGCTCGTAGTTGTTGTGCACAGGTTTTGTTGATACAACAACAATTGCGGGAATACGGTTTGACTTATACTCATACTCCGATTAGGATAGATAATTAGTCAACAATTGCAATAACCAATAATCTAGTTAAACACAGTAAAACAAAAGCACATAAACATAAGACATCATTTCATACGTGATTGTGCTGAAAAGAATTTGATAAAACTGGTAAAAGTTGCAACGGAAGAAGGTAATGTAGATTTACTCACTAAAGCATTCGATAAGTCACGCTTTGACTTGTTAGTTCAACTAAATGGCATGCGTAATCTAGAGTAACTTGACCTTAGTAGTTTTTATTTTCTTTTAAAGTAAGTTAGGAGTTTAGTAGATTTTTTTCTTTTTATAGTAAGTTAGTAGGTTAGTTTATCATCTTATTTTTCTTAAAAGTGAAAAACAAAAGAAAAAAGAGAGAAAACCATAAAATTTTCAAAAAAAAAAAGAATATCGAAAAATGAGTTAAGTCTTATAATCTTAGGTTCAAAGTAACGAAAATTAGCACCGTCCAATCAAAATCTAAGTTTTGAGCTTTCACACATAATGCACCATAAATTCTAAGTGTTATACACATTCTAGTCTGATATGTTGGTAGGCATAATACATAAAGGAAATCCTAACAGCTAATAAAATAATCAAGAAAATGTCATATGTGTAACTAACTTAGATGTATGACCTAACGGTCTTAATTTCTATGTTAGAGACATACAGACAATGATTGTAAATGAGGTATGCAAATTTATCTGGGGGATGTATAGCAACATCAAAATACATCATAAACAAAGAAAGAAAAAGTTTTGAAAAGAAAAGGAACTCAAAAAAGTCGTTTTGTTGTATGTAAGTACAGATCTGTCACCGCTGTTTTGACTTAAGCTAGCAAGATAAGTCGCTTTATTGTACGTAAGTACAGACCTGTCACCGCTGTCTTGCTAACATAAGAGGAACTTTAAGACAAACTAAGACACTCTGTTGTATGTAAATACAGAACTGTGTCCGACGTTTGCCTTTTAAAGAAAATTTGCAATACCAAAAGTTATAATCATTGTGTGTCCGCCTTGATCATAGAAGTATATCTAAGTATGGGACACGTAAGATAGTTTCTTGATAAATAATAAGGCCAAAGGAATTTCCAAAATGTTGAATGTTTAAAGGGAAAAACATACCGACAATCGACTTGGAATGTATAACACGACAAACAATCATAAGAATAAAAATTCCTAAGTGAAATACTGAAAGTGCGTTTGACATCTCTATCTAATTGAACCTTCTTTGACTATCTCACAAAAATATTCTTTTAGTAGAAAATTTTAGTTTTAAAATATTTTTTAATTTTTAGTTTATCTTATTTAAATTTTATTTTATTTTTACTTTACTTTATTTTATTTTATTTTAAGTTTTACTAAGTAGGAAAAAGGTCAAAGTTACTAGGATGTATACTTAGTTGAAGAAACAAATATTGCATGAAAAATCTGTTGCTTAGTGTGAATTTTGTCTTGTAAAGTTGAAAAATTCCGTTAAGTAAAAAAGTTGAAAAAGTTAGATTTTATTCAAAATTTTCAAAATTTTATATTAAGTTCGAATACCAGACAAGTTCGAAGTTACTTTCAAACTTGCTGGAAGTTCGAACATAAGCTAAGTTCGACGGTGGTCGGACATAAATAGGTCAACAGTGCCTCATTTAAGTCATCTACCCTCGAACTTCTTCCTTCGAACTTATCTAAGGCGATCTCGAACTTGTGTATTCGAACTTATCGGGTTTCGAATTTGTCTCTATTCCTCGAAGTTTTGCTTCTGTTTCTCGAACCTACATCCATACTTAGGTGTATTGAACCAACAATAACTAAGTAAGTGTAAGATTATGACTTTTTTTGTGGCAAAAATCGATCATGTTTGAGTTTTGTGTCATTTAAAACTAGGTGACTTTAAATCACAAGTTTTAAAAGAAAAAACTCAAAATTAATCATACATCACATTGATTAGAACCTAATAGGACTAGATTACATTGTTAATTAAGTCAGATAGGGTTATAAGCATGATTTTAAGGTTGAAAGTGACCGACTTCGAATTTGTTCTTCAAGTTCGAACTTGTCAGAAGTTCGAACTTGTTGAAATATCTATAAGTTCGAAGTCAGACATGTTCGAATGGGTCTCTCGAACTTAATTAAGTTCGAATGTTTTTAAAGTCTCGAATTTATGTAAGTTCGAATGTGTTCAACTTCGAACTTAATCAAGTTCGAAGTTATACAAGTTCGATATAACAAATTTAATTTTAAATAATTTCTTACTGTCTTGTGACTTTGTGTGTAGATATTAGAGACCGCGCATTTTTTAATAAGCACAATATGGTAATGGTTGTCGATCTCCAGCTTCCGGAGGCTCGGCCGTACCGTCAGATGATCGAATTTTTGACACAGTCAAGGGTGTCATATGCGCTGATGCACAATCTTATGATAGTTCTCACATATGTAAGGCAATTTTGGCAACATCTTCAAGTGGACTGCTCAGTTACCCCTACAGTGTTGCGTACTAGAGTAGGTGGACGTCCAATAGCCTTTTCTGCAGATATTTTGCGACAAATTTTGCAGTTGGGGACAGTGGAACAGGAAGCAGACCCGATTGACTTTTCGATGCCAATAAGGCAATCGACATTTCTCAGAATGTGTTATGCTCAGGACATAACCAAGGCGTCCTATGTGAAGAGCGGCCTCATTGGCCAGTGGAGGTATTTGGTACACGTGATCATGGTGTGCTTGGCGCCAAAGAAAGCAGGGTTCAACACAATGGTGTCAAAGCTGCAGTCTGCAATGATCTCTCTCATATACAATAAGCAATTCAGCTTCTCGGAAATGTTCTTCGGGGAGTTTGTTCATCAGATTTCTGCTCCCACAAGAGAAAGGTTTCTAATGTACCCTCGCTTCATAACGATGATCATTCGCCATATCCTGCCAGATCTGCCACCGCTGCCTGAGCAAACTGGCGTTGCAATCATAGATAAGCGGATATTTGCCGATTGCCAGACCCACAATGCTCGAAAGGCTGAGCAAGTCAGGCCACAGGTGGCTCCTCTTTTCGGTGCCATCATAGATCCAGATTTTGTTGCTCCCGAAGGGGATGACTGGATCGGTGAAGCACCCCAACAACAACCGCAACAATAGCAACCTCAACAGAAGCTAGCACCGGCTAGACGCACTCCGATTGCTCGAACTATCCCCGCTCCCGATCTTCTACACAGGTTGGTGGGCCATCAACTTTGGTACCTCAGCTTGACCAAAGGGAACAGACGCTGGAATAAATTTTGGAACAAGGGGCCGCTGCCCAAGAAAACATAGCTGAACAGCTTGTTCAAGATATTTTGGAACCCCCAACTGGTATGGATGACATATTCAGAGAAATTGATTAATATCAGACTCCAGCAGCTGATACAGAAGGTACAGCAGGCACAAAGACTCATGAAGAGGTTGAAGGTCAAGTAGAGACCGCCTCTGGATCTGAAATAGAGTCGAGCTCAGAAGAGGTAGAAGCTGAAGATCCAGCAGCCACTATCGGGAGATATGGATCCAGAGTTGTTGTTAGCAGGAGGAAGATGTCACGTCCTGTACTTCGTGACGAAGAGGAGGGAGATGCTGATTTTGTAATAGAAGAGGAAGCAACTATTGCTACTCATCAACGATCAAAGCGACAACGCACAGATCAGGGAGCTCCGTCTACTTCAGCTACCGCAACAGCCGCTCCACCCACATCCGCTTCCATTGCATCCACTTCCACTCCATCCATTGAAAATCAGCGATTCACTGAGCTGAAAAGCAAAGTAGACTTCCAGATAGTCCAAATCTTTCAACTATCTCACGCCGTCAACGAGTTACAACAGCATAACTCAAGACAGGAGCAGGAAAATGCACAGCTACAAACTAAAGTGGCTGATCAACAACAAACATTGTCAGTTCAACAGTTGCAAATTCTGACTCTGCAGACCCTTGTTGAGCAAATTATGAAAGATCTACAAGCTCAGGGGGAGCGCAGCTGCAGAGAAGATGAGCTTAGGAGAGTCCAAAGAAGAGACGATGATCACGCAAAAATGCAGTGAGCTAGCAGATCTTCCACGCGAGATTGCTCAGCAAGCTAAGATTCAGGGGGAGCCTGGGTCATCGGGGACAGGAAGAGGAGAAGGTCAGGACAAAGGCAAGGCTCCAGAGGCATCAGAGTTATTCGATAAAGAAATAATTGGAGCTTTGGCCGATATAGATGACGACGATGAGATAAATTTTGATTTTGAAGATGAGTTGGAAGAACTCAAGGAAGGAGAGTTATCCTAGAGAATGTTCCTGATTGGAGCCCAAACGATGCAGTACCTGATGATGAGGAAGACAAAGCAGACGAGTTCGTCATCCAGGGTCAAATACTTACAGAGCAATACATAAACACAGACCAGAATCAAATAGACTTAGACGTTCTGAAGTCAACAATAAATGACGAATCGGATGATGAAGCTACTCTAAAAACTGATAAAGAGCTAACGAATGAAGAAAAGAGACAGCTTCGGTTCAGGAAAGAAGAGAAGAAGTCGGAATTATCTGTGAAAGAGAAGATGAGATTGCCAAGTCTAGGAAAACTATCTGGAGGCATTCTCAGTTGGTTTTTCGACCGAGAATTACAACTTTTTGTGCTTAAGAGACGAGATGGCCTCCAGTATTTGAAGAGAAAGCTAAAAGTCTTCAATACACTGCCGAAATGCAAAATCAAAGAACTAGCATGGAAGAATCTGATAAACCTAAGAGACGACCAGTACGCAGAAGTGATAGCAAGAAATATAAGAAAAAAAGGTCGGTCTGGAAGGTTTCATAGGATAAAGCCAAGGGAAGGAAAAAGAGTAATGGATGAGTCAAGAATAGATCCATTGACTGGAAAACCTTGGATGAAGATGTTCTATAAACCAGTTCGATGTCTGAATAAGTTCCTTTGAAACCAATGCCAGAGGATGTTCTCGCGAATATGAAGTGGTGGTTCGTTGACAATAAAACCGCAGAGGCAGTGATAGAAGATCATGATGACAGAGTTATTTTGAAAGTATATGACCCCTTGCACCTCGTAAACCTGTCTCAGGGCGACTTGCAGAAACTTCATGAGCAACCAATCTATTTTCACGAAGGTTGGAGATCTGAAGGCAGGAAGTACTAGAAGGTTGTTAAGGTGTGTGTAGAACAGGGTTTGTATGCCGGTATCACCTTAAATAAGCCTAGTACTATAGAATAATTGTATATCTAGTTAGAACCTATCTTCAAAGGGGAGTCTGTTAGTGCATCCTGAGTGATGATAGCAGTTTAAGTGTAGATAGTCTTTTGTAATAGTTCAGGCTTTGTAATTACAAGTTAATACATATGTTTGATATTGGTTATATATGTTTGATCTTGTTTGTGATTGATGTTAAGTTCAAAGATAAGTTCAAACATATGTTCAAAGATAAGTTCAAAGATAAGTCCAAGCATAAGTTCAAGCATAAGTTCAAGAACAAGTTCAAAGACAAGTCAAGAATAAGTTTGAAGGCTAGGGTTTGAACTTAGCAGGAGCTAAGTTCGAACATATAGTGGACAAGTTTGTGAGCTTGGGCCTAAACGAACTTGTATTAGTTAAGTTTGAACTTAAGCTCTATAAATAAGAATTATTCCGTTTTCAATAGGGACTTTGGCAGAGATTAACATCCAAAGCTCGTATAGTGGCACTACGAACTTGTGAGTATTTCATACAGTCATTTTGGAGAGATTCACGTGTCGGGACGTTCGTTATTGACGTCTATCATTGTGTTAGTCTCCGTGTTTCCGTGTGTGTGATCGATCCGTTAAACCCCTAATGAATATTCCGCACTCGTTGGACGGTCTCGCGTCAAGATCAGATCAGTAGGTAGGTGACCTTACATCAAGAGACTAAGAAGATAGAAAAACTTCTGGATGCTTTACCGACAATGTGGGAGATGTACACGACGCTAATAAATCATGATGAAGAGAAGTTTGAGACTCTTACTCTTGAAGGGGTCATTGGAACGCTGAGGGCATATAACTTCAAGTTACAGAAGAAGGAACAGGAATTTGATCAGGTTCAATATCCAGATATGAATTTTGGAAAATCAAAACTGTCAATTGCTAGTGAACTGAAGTCAGGGGCCACATCATTTTATTCGGGAGAAGAATCCATCCCAGTTGAGACAGAGGATTCTAGTAGCAGAGCGTTCTTAGGGTTTTCCAAACCAGAAGAAAAACCAAATCATTCAGCATCTACTTCTTAAGGATATACTAAGATGTCGATTAGCACAAAATCAGCTGAAGAGCATCTAAATCTTCTAGCTTCGTTTGTCGCAGCGTACAGGAATTGCGTTCATGGAAAAATAAACGATCCAGCGTTGTGGGAAGAAGACTACGATCAGGTAGATCCTGGCGACTTGGAAGAGATGGACCTACAATGGCAACTGGCCACGGTGACTCAAAGGGTCAAGAGGTTCATGAAGAGGACAGGAAGAAATCTGAGCGTTAGCAACAACAAGGTTGGGTTTGACAAATCTAAGGTAATGTGCTACAATTGCCTAGGATTGGAACACTTTGCAAGAGAGTGTAAAAGACCTAAAGTAGAAAACTATCAGAATCAGAACCAAGGGAGATATCAATCTAGTGGTTTTGGGAATCAAGCAGCCATCACTGGACTGTTAACCAATGTGTCATCTAACAGACACCTTGATGGAACGTATGATTGGAGTACACATCCGGAGTCGAATGCCAGAGCATTTATGGAAGAAGTAACTGAGACCGGGGATGATAGAGCTGAAGAAGAAGCATAGGACACCGAGCAGACAGATTCAAGTCCTTTATTCGTGCAAAAGTCAGAGGAGGAAACCATTCTACAGTTTGCAGCTCAAATGGCGAATGTGGAGTCGGACCGCAAAAAGGTAACTCTATACTTTTCTACGTTCCACGATTTATGTGTTTTAAGTGCTACTTTAAATGATAGATTAAATCTAGTACTAGACACACATAACACATTAACAGCTCAAGGTCAATCATAAAAATCAGATAACGCTAGTCTTCTAGATATTAAGAAAGATTTAAGGAATAAGTTGAAAGCAGATGCCCAGGACGTGATAGTTCTAAAAGACAAGTTAAGTGAACAGTGTGCCAGGATAGAACTCATGTACAAGCATGTCGAAGCTTTAACAAAATAACTCACTCTTAAGGATGTAGAGCTAGCAGAATCTAGAGTTAAAGTTGCTGAGACAAATAGTAAGCTTCAAAAGTTTAGGATCTCGTCTTCAAACCTAGGAAAGATCTGAGAAGCTCAACGGCAGTCTAAGAAGCTAGTAAGCCTAGGTTATCAATAGAGTCCTCCACAATTTAACAATAACTACGTGCCTCAACCTCAGGATAAAACCACTGAACCGGTTGAATCAGAGGTAGCAACAGTATCTGAATCTGGAAAGGATAATTCAACTAAGGTTTCCACCACTACCTCTAACATTAAGAAAGTCAAGTTTGTGCTCTCTACTAGTGACACTATACTAGGAGAAGCTAAACCTGTTATTGATAATCAGCAAGAGGAAGTGATCTTGTAGTTGAATCGAAATAAAATGACACTAGTGAGACTCCTAAATCAAAAAGTACTTATAAGAAGCCGATTGATAAGATGTCATGCTTTAGATGTCATGAGAAAGGACATGTTGCGTCTAGCTGTCCTTATATGAAAGTGGAGTCTACACCTGCTAAATCAGAGTCTGGACCTACTGTAGGAAAGCAAGATCAACCAAGACTAGTATCTAGTATTGCAAGCACAAGTAGTTCTCAACATACTGAGAAGAATGTGAATGCAACACCTAGCATAACTGTTAAACAATTACCGGTGTCGGTCAGACAGCAAGAAGTGATTAGGACTAATTCTCCGAATAGATTTCCTAGTCAGTCTAGGTCAGGACCACAACAAGGATATAGGAGTACTACCTCTAAAACGAATTACACTCCAGTTAGGTCTTATACTCCTCAAAGATAACAGACACCAGGTAGAGCCCAGGGATATCAGAATGAAAGGCATTATAATAGAAATTTTTCTAGGGCTCAACCACGAATGACAGCCCAAAGGCCAAGAGTGGATCTTAATCACTCAGCAACACAACAGGTTCTCAATCAAAAACCCAAGTCACCTGAAAGGAGAGATGGGTATTTGAAAGAGTTCTCGTATGTGTATGAGAATGGTATTACCAAGTCAGTCATGGATTGGATTCCCTGTGATAACTAACTTATTTTCTTTCATGTGCAGGAGCTAAATATAGGTCTTAACAACAATTGGTTCGTCGACAGTGGTTGCTCTCGTCACATGACTGGGGAATGGAGTCTACGCACTGACATCAAGGGAGGGAACAAGGGATTTGTATCATTCGCTGGAAACAAGGGAGGCCATATTACTAGAACAGGAGTGGTCACTAATAAGACAATCAACCTTGATCAAGTTTACCATGTCAATAAAGTTGATCACAATCTCAATAGTGTATCTCAGATCTGTGATAAAAGAGTTCAGTAATCTTTACTGAACATGAGGCGTTAGTGTCGAAGCCGGGATTCAAAATACCTGAAGAGTGGATCATGATGAGAGCCCCAAGGAAGAATGATCTGTACATGATGGACATGAACATATCAGACTCATCGATGGGAACAATCTGTCTACTATCTAAAGCTTCAGAGTCCAAATCTATTCCATGGCACAGACGCATGGCACACTTGCACCTAGGGAAAATGAACAACATTACGAAACATGGTCTGGTGCAAGGTGTTCCACTGAAGAGTTTTCAATTTGATGACAAGTGTGTTCCATTCAAGAAGAAAAAGCAACATAAGAAGTCACACAAGTCAAAGACTCAGAACTCGATAGCTTCCACCTTCGATTTACGTACTGCGTATGGATCTTTTCGGTCCAATCAACAAAAGGAGTATAGGTGGTAGTTGGTATTGTTTAGTTATTACTATTGATTACTCACGTTTTCTTGGGTTTTATTTTTAGGTACAAAGGACTCAACAGCTGGAAAGCTGATTGGGTTCTTAGACCAAGTCGAGAACTCATACGGGACAAGGGTAAAATGTATCAGGAGTGATAACGGAACTGAATTTAAGAATGCATTAATTGGTGTATATTATTTGACTAAAGGCGTAGTGAATCAATTTAGTGCACCTTATGAGCTACAACAAAATGGGGTGGCAGAACGTAAGAACAGGACTTTGATTGAGGTAGAAAGGACCATGCTCTCGGATTCAAAGCTTCCTACCATGTTTTGGGTGGAGGAAGTGAATACTGCATGTCATGTTTTAAACCGGGTCCTTACTGTCAAAATCATTGACAAAACGTGTTATGAAGTTCTGAATAAAAGACCACCAAATTTAAATGGCTTTGAACCGTTTGGGGTACCATGTACTTTAGTGAAAACAAAACATCAACCTAAGTTTGGTGAAAAGGCTGACGAAGGATACTTCCTAGGTTATGTTCCTAATTCACCAAATAAGAGGGTTTTAAAAAAAACAAATGGTACGGTTGAGATTGTGTTTAACATTGATGTAACAAGTTATTCACATGAACCCCAAACTGGTCCTGAATGGTTATTTGATTATGACTCTTTGTTTGAATCATTTAACATACCGTTTAGTGGAAATGTAGGTACAGTGGAAATGACTTCTCATCATTAAACCTTAATGACGAGTACCGAGGTTTTCCAAAATCAAGTATTCAATCAACATCTGAGTCTACAATGACAGAAGATGGGTCTCTAACAGAAATTGAACCTGAATTACCTACAAATGAGAATCAGACGAATAATTCTAACTCCGAAGATAGTGATCATGAGGAAGAGAATATACCGTTTGCAGTCTTACCCCCGTTAGGTGAAATAAGATCAAAGTTGGGAGATAATCTTCAGGTTGATGAGATTGAGACATCGAGGATAAACAAGGATCATCCAATTGAGAGTATCATAGGGAATCCAAATACCGGGGTGAGAACTAGGAGTAGTGTGAATAATTACACGGCATTGTTATCGATGATCAACGACTCCGAGTCATTTCGCACGTGTTAATACTCGTGTTTTATCTCACAAGTAGAGCCAAAGAATGTGCAAACGACACTGAAAGACAATTCTTGGGTTGATGCCATGCAAGAGGAACTGTCACAGTTCAGAAAACTTGAAGTATGGGAGTTAGTACCATTACCTCGAGGAGAAGCTGCTATAAGGACCAAACGGATGTTTAAGTGCAAACAGGATGATCGAGGTATAGTTACTCATAACAAGGCAAGACTTGTGGTAAAGGGATTCAACCAGGAAGAAGGAATAGATTATAACGAAGTGTTTGCACGAGTGGCGAGGCTTGAGGCGATTCGTTTGTTTCTGGCTTTCACGTCCTTCAAAGGGTTTAATGTACATCAACCTGACGTCAACAGTGCATTCTTGTACGGCAAGGTGAAGGAATTGGTGTATGTCGAACAACCGCCAGGGTTTACTGATCCAAAATATCCCGACAGAGTATATCGACTTGATAAGGCTTTGTATGGATTGCATCAGGCACTGTTAGTACATCCTGTGTGACGATAGCAGTCTAAGTTTAGATAGCATTTTGTGTAAGTCATTTTACTTGATATTGAATATTAACAAGTGTTTGGTATATATGTTTGATTATGTATGTTTCATATTGATTGATTGTATGTTTGAACTTAGGGCAACGTATTACAATTAGTTCAAACATAAAACACAAAGATAAATTCAAACATAAGTTCAAACATAAGTTTGAATGATAAAGCTCGACTTTCGGCTAAGTTCGAATTTGTCTAGGAGGACAAGTTCGAATAGGCCTTGGGCCAAGTTCGATCCTAGACAAAGTCGAACCTGTCAGTATAGTTAAAGGTTAATTCGTTTAATTATGTGGATTTTGCAGAATTTGTCAGAGGATTAGAAAAGGCGATCTCGAACTTGATTGCAATCAGAGAGTTTCGTTCGGAGAGAATCATCGTGTCGGGGCGTTCTAAGTAGTTCGTCTATCACCGTAGTAGTCTCCGTGTTTCGGTGTGCGTGATATATCCGTCAAGCCGCTAACGAGGATTCCGCACTCGTTGGAAGGTGTCGCGTCAAGATAGATTTGTAGTCAGCAGACCTTACAAGTGGTATCAAAGCCATTGGGTATTCGTGGTGTTCTTCGTGTTCTCTCGAAACATCTGTGGTTTCTTGACGTTTTGGTCGGTTACATCACACTTTTGGACAGATTTTCGAGTTTATCAAGTAAGATATCAGAAAATACTTTGCATTAGTTCATGTTTTTGATCGAAATCATTATTTTTACTTTAAAAAATATTGGTTTAATCTGAAACCTTGAAAAACTCGAAGTATTAGTCGTTTTTCGAACTTGCGACGCTCGAACATCAATGGGGTATTAGGGTTTACTCAAATTTCGAGTGTGTCAGAAAAATACGCTCCTTTCGAAGTTCCTTAGGGTTTGATTCGAGTTTGGCCAATTCGAATTTGCTCAGTTTCGAGTTTACATTAATTTCGAATTTAGGGATTTCGAATTTGGTTGACCTTCGAGTTTGCCATTAATTTCGAATTTAGTTGGACTTCAAACTTAATCTCGAGTTTAATTCCAAACCAGTTTAAAATTAATTTTATTCGAACGTACTTAGGTTCGAAAGAATTAATTTAAATTAATTTCGAATTAAATTAATTAAGTTTTAACTCCAAAAATTTTTGAAACAATGACAAGTCTTTAGAGGTTTATTGAGATGGATCACGAGGTCGGAAAAGCAAATTCTCCACCAAAATTTGATGAAATTGGAGGATTATTATCGGTGGAAGGATAGGTTCGCCGACTTCGCTAGATTTAATGACATGAGGATGTGGATATTTATTGACGAGGGATATGTTCCTCCTACTACAGAGGTTGAAGGTCGTCAACTTGTCTTGTCATATTAAAAGATGAAAGATGATGATAAGAAACTGTATGAGGCCGAGAATCGAGCATTCTCGATCATTAGAATGACCTTACCTCAAGAGATTCTACACACATTTCGCAATCAACGCACAACAAAAGAATTGTGGGATGCTTTGGAGAAAAGGTGTGAGGGAAATCCCAGGGTTAGGAAAAATAGAATGGAAATGCTCAAACAGCAGTTCGCGATATTCAAGGCTTTGAAAAATGAAAAGCTGGATGTGACGATTACCAGATTCTATCATCTATTAACTGAGTTAGACAACCACGACGTCGATTACAGTGAGTCAGAGAAGATTGTCAAAATTCTAGATGCTTTACCAGCCAAATGGGAAATGTATGTGGCGCTGATAAAACATGATGAAGACAAGTTCTATACTCTAACTCTTGAGAATGTCATAGGAACGCTGAGGGCCTACAACTTTGAATTGCTGAAGAAGGAACGGGATTATGACCAGGTACAGGATCCAGATATGTATTTTGGGAAGTCCAAACCTTCAGGAGCTAGTGACGTGAAGACGGCTACAACATTCTTTTCAGGAAAAACATCGACTCAGGTTGAAGCAGAAGACTCAGTGAGCCGGGCTTTCTTAGGGTTCTCTAGACCAGAAGAAAAGGAAACTTAGTCTACATCTACATCTCAAGGGTATTCAAAGATGCCGATGAGCGCAAAATCAGCTGAAGACCATCTAAATCTGTTGGCTTCATTTGTGGCCGCCCATGGCAATTGCGTTCAAGGGAAGATCAACGATCCTGCACTATGGGATGAGGATTATGATCAGGTGGACCCTGATGATCTAGAGGAGATGGATCTGCAATGGCAACTGGCCATGGTAGCTCAGTGAGTTAAAAGGTTCATCAAGAGGACCGACAGAAATCTCAATGTCAGTAACATTAAGATTGGGTTTGATAAATCCAAAGTTAAATGTTACAAATGCCAAGGGTTAGGACACTTCACTAGAGAGTGTCAAAGACCTAAAGTCGAGAACTACCAGAAAAGTCAGAAGATCAGATGATTATGGCTGAAGTCAGGCGAATGCAGCTGGTCTGTTATCCAATGTCACATCTGACAGACAGCTCGATGGAACGTATGACTGGAGTACACATCCAGAGTCCAACGCTAGAGCCTTTATGGCTGAAGTCGCGGAGACTGGAAGTGTTGGAGCAGAGGAACAAACAAGGGACAGCAATCAGAATGATGTTAGTCCGATGTTGGTAGAAAAGTCAGAAGATCAGACGATTCTGGAGTTCGCCGCACTGATGGCCAACGTGGAATCAGATCACGCCAAGGTAATTCTGAACTTCTCTATATTCCGTGATATATGTGCTTTGTGTGCTACGTCTAATGATAGGTTCAACTTAGTACTAGAATCACATCAAAATATAACTGCTCAGAATGAAACCTTAAAATCAGACAACGCTAGCTTATTGGATATAAAGGAAGACCTTAGGAATAAGCTTAAGGCAGATGCACAAGATGTCATAGTTCTAAAAGACAAGCTGAGTGAGCAGTGTGTTAGAATAGAACTGATGTATGAACGTGTTGAGGCATTGACCAAAGATCTTAAGATCAAAGAGGTAGAGCTAGCTGAGTCTAAGGTTAAGGTAGCCGAGGTGAATAGTAAACTGGAAAAGTTTAGGAATTCATCACTCAACCTAGGGAAGATCTTAGATGCACAGCGTCAGTCTAAGAAACCTGTAGGTTTAAGATATAATGAGAGTCCTCCACCTTTCAATGATAATTATGTACCTCAGCCTCAGGATAAGACTGATAAACCAGTTGGATCAGAGGTAATGCCTGAACCTGTGTCTGAAATTGTTAATGATCAAGAACCTAAGGTGACTGTTAATAATGTCAAGATTAAGAAGGTCAAATTTGTGTCATCCTCTAGTGATAAACCGGTAGGACAACCCAAAATTGACTTTAATGATCAAGAAGAGGAACCAGTCACTATAGTTGAGACGAAAGAACAAGACACTAGTGAGACAGCTAAGTCAAAGGGCACACATAAGAAGTCGATTGACAGAATGTCTTGCTTTAGATGTCATGAAAAGGGACATGTTGCTTCTAGTTGTCCACATAGGAAGGTAGATTCTACACCTAAAACTGGAAGGACGGAACAACATATACCTTCTACAAGTGTTGCAAGCACAAGTGGTTCCCATAACACCGAGAAAATTGTGCAAGCCACACAAAAATCTGCTGTGAAACAAACACCTGTGTCAGGTCGAACCAAAGAAGTGATTAGGACTAATTCACCAAATAGAGTCACTAATCAATCTAGGTCAGGACCGCAACAAAATTATAGGAGTACTAAACCTAGCAGAGCTTACACTCCGGTTAGGTCACACACTCCTGTAAGACATCAAACACTAGGTAGAGCTCAGGGATATCAATCGGAAATGCCTTATAATCAAAACTATTCAGGAGCTCCACAGAAAATGCCTACACAAAGGCCGAGAGTGAACTTACATCATTCTGCACCACAACAGACTCTAAATCAAAGACCCAAGTCACCTGAAAGGAGAGATGGGTATTTGAAAGGGTTCAAGTATGTGGACGAGAATGGTATCACCAAGTCAGTCATGGCTTGGGTTCCCCGTGATAACTAACCTCTTTTCTTTCATGTGCAGGAGATAACTATAGGTTACAACAAGTGGTTCGTCGACAGTGGTTGCTCCCGGCACATGACAGGGGAAAGAAGTCTACTCGCAGACTTCAAGGGAGGGAATAGGGGATTTGTATTGTTCGCTGGAAATAACGGAGGAAATATCACCGGTACTGGAGTGGTCACTAATGGGACTATCAAATTGGATCAAGTTTATCACGTTGATAAACTGGTTCACAATCTCATTAGTGTTTCTCAAATCTGTGATAAGAAGAATTTAGTACTTTTCAGTGATACTGAGGCGTTAGTGCTGAAACCGGGATTCAAAGTATCTGAAGAGTGGATACTGATGAGGGCTCCAAGGAAGAATGACCTGTACATGCTAGACATGAACAAGTCGGAATCTTCGATAGGACCAATATGTCTACTATCTAAAGCTTCAGAGACTGAATCGGTTTTGTGGCACAGACGCATGGCACACTTGCACCTAAGAAAAATGAATTACATTATGAAAAATGGATTGGTGTAAGGTGTTCCAATGAAGAGTTTTCAGTTTGAGGACAAGTGTCTACCATGCAAGAAAGGAAAACAACACAAGAAGGCACACAAGTCCAAGACTCAGAACTCTATAGCTGCCACATTCGATTTGTTGCATGTGGACCTGTTCGGAGCAATCAACAAAAGGAGTATAGGTGGTAGTTGGTATTGTTTGGTTATTACTGATGATTACTCAAGATTTTCTTGGGTTTTCTTTTAAGGTACAAAGGACGAGACACATGCCAAGCTTATCGGGTTCTTAGACCAAGTGGAAAACTCTTATGGAATGAGGGTAAAACGTATCATGAGTGATAACGGAGCAGAATTTTAAAAACACGGTTATTGGTGTATATTGCCTATCAAAGGGCATATTGCATCAATTTAGTGCACCATATGAGCCACAACAAAATGGGGTGGCCGAACGGAAAAACAGGACTTTGATTGAGGCAGCAAGGACCATGCTCTCGGATTGAAAGCTTCTTACCATGTTTTGGGGGGAGGCAGTGAATACCGCGTGTCACGTTTTAAACCGGGTCCTTACTGTTAAATCATTAAACAAAACCTGTTATGAAGTTTTGAATAAAAGGCCACCAAATTTAACTGGCTTCGAACCATTTGGGGTACCATGTACATTAATGAAAACAAAACATCAACCTAAATTTGGTGAAAAGGCTGACGAAGGATACTTTCTACGTTGTGCCGAACTCACCAAATAAAAGAGTTTTCAACAAATCAAATGGTACAGTAGAGATTGTGTATAACATTGATGTTACAAGTTATACAAATGAACTCCAAACTGGTCCGGAATGGATTTTTGATTATGACAAATTGTTTGAATCATTTAACATTCCTTTGGATGGAAATGCAGGTACAATCGAACAGGATTTGTCGTCATTAAATCTGAATGACGAGAGTCAAAGTTTTTCGAGGACGACCTTTCCATCAACTTATGAGCCTACAAAAACTGAAGATAGATCTCAAGCAGAAAATGATTCTGAAATGCCTACAAACGAAAATCAGACAACAAGTTCTAACTCTGAAGACAATGTCCATGAGGAAGAAAATGAAGAGTCCGAGGTCCTTCCCCCGTTAGGTGAGATAGGATCAAACTTTGGGAGATAATCTTAGGGTTGACGAGATAGAAACATCGAGAATTAATAAGGATCATCCACTTGAGAGTATCATAGGAAAACCTAATGCTGGTGTGAGGACTAGGAGTAGTTTGAATAACAACACAGTGTTGTTGTCGATGATCAATGACTCCGAGGCGTTTCATACTTGCTTATACTCATGTTTCATCTCGCAAGTAGAGCCGAAGAATGTGCAAATGGCACTAAAAGACAACTCTTGGGTTGAAGCAATGCAGGAAGAACTGTCATAGTTTAGGAAACTTGAAGTGTGGGAGTTAGTTCCGTTACCTCGAGGAGAAGTTGCAATAGGAACCAAGTGGGTTTTTAAGTGCAAGAGAGATGATCGGGGTATAGTGACTCGCAACAAGGCAAGAGTAGTGGTAAAGGGTTTCAACCAAGGGGAAGGAATCGATTACAATGAAGTGTTCGCGCCAGTGGCAAGGCTTGAAGCAATCCGTTTGTTTCTAGCTTTTGCGTCCTTCCAAGGCTTTAAGGTTTATCAACTTGACGTAAAGAGTGTTTTTCTTTATGGGAAAGTGAAGGAACTGGTGTATGTGGAACACCCGCCCGGGTTTACAGATCTGAAGTATCCAGACAGAGTGTATCGGTTAGATTAGGCTTTGTATGGATTACATCAAGCACCAAGGGCGTGGTACGAGACACTATCTAATCATCTTTTAGACAACGGGTTTGAAAGAGGGAGAATATATAGTACGCTGTTTGTGAAAAGAAAAGGTGAACATTTCATCTTGGTACAAGTGTACGTCGATGTATCATTTTCGGGTCATCAGACGAGCAGATGTGCAAAGACTTTGAAAAGGTGATGAAGTCTAAGTTTGAGATGAGTGCGATGGGTGAGCTAAACTTCTTTCTTGGTTTGCCAGTCGAATAGAGGAAGGAGGGCATGTTTATTCATCAGACGAAGTATGTCTACGACATTCTAGAGCGCTTCGGGATGGAAGGAACCAAGCTGACAGCTCACTTCAGCACGCCGATTCAAGTGAATCATAATCTCGGACCGGGTACAGAAAGTGATACCGATGTGGATCCGACATTATATCGGGCCATGATTGGGTCACTTATGTATTTAACTGCTTCTAAACCTGACATAATGTTTGTTGGGTGTATTTGTGCTAGGTTTCAAGCTAATCCAAAAGAGATGCACATGAAAGCTGTGAAGCGGATTCTGAGATACCTCAAGTCGAAACCGAAGCTGGGACTTTGGTATCACGCGGAGGGTGATCTGGAATTGGAGGCATTCAAGGATTCAGACTATGGAGGATGCAGCTTGAATCGCAAGTCAACAACTGGAGGTTGTCAGTTCCTTGGAGGGAGACTCGTTTCCTGGCAATGCAAGAAACAGACTTCGGTAGCCGTGTCAACGTGCGAATCCGAATATGTTGTTGCGGGTAGTTGCTGTTCACAGGTTTTATGGATACAACAACAATTGCGAGATTACGGTTTGACTTATACTCATACTCCTATTAGGATAGATAACCAGTCAACTATTGCAATAACCAATAATCCAGTTAAACACAGTAAAACTAAGCACATAGACATAAGACATCATTTTATACGTGATTGTGCTGAAAAGAATTTAATTAAGCTGGTAAAAGTAGCAACGGAAGATAATAATGATTTATATACCAAAGCTTTTGATAAGTCACGTTTTGAGTTGTTAGTTCAACTAAACGGAATGCGTAATCCCGAGTAACTTGACCTTAGTAGAATTTCTTTATATAGTAGTAGATTTCTTTCTCTTTATAGTAAGTTTAGTAACTTAGTAGAATTTCTTTTCTTTTATAGTAAGTTAGTAGGTTAGTTTATTTTCTTACTCTTATTTATGAAAAAAAAAAGAGAGAAAACCATAAAATGTTCAAAACAAAAGAGAATATTAGAAAACAAGTTAAGTCTTAGATACATAGGTTCAAAGTGACGAAAATTAGCACAGTTGATATAATCTCTAAGTTTTATGCTTTCACACATAATGCACCTAAAACTCTAAGTGAGATTCATTATCTAGTTTGATGTGTTAGTAGGCATAATACACAAAGGGAGTCTCAGGCTAATAAAATATTCAAGAAAAAGTCAGACGTGTCACTAACTTAGATTTATGACCAAATGGTCTTAATTTTTATGTTAGAGACACACAGACATTGATTCTAAATGAGGTATGCAAATTTTCGAGGGGATGTATAGCACCATCAGATACATCCTAAATAAAAGAAAAGAATAGAAAAATCATGATACCGAATTGAGAGTCAAAACAAGTAACTTTGTTGTACGTAAGTACAGACATGTTGCCTCTGGTTTGACTCGATTTAGCAAGATAAGTCGCTTTGTTGTACGTTGGTACAGACCTGTCACCGCTGTCTTGCTAGCTTTAAAATAATTTTTAAGACAAACTAAGACACTCTATTATATGTAAATATAGAACTGTGTCCGACGCTTTCTTTTTAAAGAAAATTTGGAATACCGGAAAGTTATAATCATTGTGTGTATGCCTTGATCATAAAAGTATGTCTAAATATGAGTCACATAAGGTAATTTCTTGATAAATAAAAGGGCCAAGAGATATTTCAAAGTCTAAAATGTTTTAAGGGAAAATAATACCAACAATCTCCTAGAATTGTGTGTCACGACAAACAATCAAAGGAATCAAAAATTCCTAAGTGTGAAAGTTTGATACTGAAAGTGCGTATTTGACATCGCTATCTGATTAAACCTATCTTTGACTTTCTCACCAAAAATAATCTGTTAGTATTAGTATAGGATGTAAATTTAAAAGTATTGTGGAGTAGTTTAAGTTTAACTTTTGTTCAAAATTTTACTTTCATTTTATTTTATTTTACTTTATTTTATTTTATTTTTTTTAAGGTCAAAGTTACTAAGGATGCATTTTTAGTTGAATGTTCAAATTTTTATTCAAAGATTTTCAAAATTTTCAATAAATGTTCGAATTTAAGACAAAGTCGAATTGATATTAGAAATTGTCAGTAAATTTGAATTTAATGCAAGTTCGAAGGTAGTTAGTATATAAAGGTCAACAGTGACTCATTAATGTTACCTACATTCGATTTTGTTCTTTTGAACTTATCCTGTGCCATTTCGAACTTGTTCCTTCGATTTTGTCGATTCGAATCTTTCATTGTTTGTCGAAGTTTTGTCCTTTGTGTTCAATTCTACAACCAAATCTAGGTATAACCAGTAGTATTATACAAGATTTAGGTAGTTTAGGACTCAATTATAGCAAAAATCGACCCATTTTGAAGTTTTAAGGGTTTTAAACTTTGTGATTCAAAATCACAAGTTTTAACCTGTGAAACTTCAAATAAGTTACATATATGTTCGATTAGAACCTAATAAGACTAATGAATACTATTTTCTAAGTCTAATGGGGTTTAAATCTTGGATTTGTGTTCGAAAGTGATCGAATTCGAATTTGTTCATCATCTTCGAATTTGTCAGGAAAGTCGAATATGTGAACAAACTCGAATGCAGTCAAATTCGAACATGTCATTCGAGTTTATTATTACAATCGAACATGCCATTCGAGTTTATTACTAAAATCGAAATGTTTGCATAATTTTAAATTAAATCTTGGAGAAATTCAAAAGTGTTGGATTTTTAACTTTGTAAGTTCAAAATAAAATAAATTTGAATTTAAACAAGTTTCATTTTTTATTTCTAATATATCTTACTGTTTAATGTGCAGATATGGGAGAAAGAGCCTTCTTTCAGAAGCATAATATGGTGATATCGCCAGATCGAGAGCTTCCAGAAGCTCAGGCGTTTCGACCAATGGTGGATTTTTTGGCCCACTCTAGGGTGTCATATGCCCTGTCACATAATGTGCAAATCGTATTGCCGTATGTTAGGCAATTTTAGGATCATTTGCAAGTGGATTGTACAGTGACACCAACGGTGTTGAGGACAAGAGTGGCTGGGCAACCTCTTGTGTTTTCTGATGATATGCTATGCAGAGTCTTGCAGCTCGGGACGGTCGAGCAAGAGACGGGGTCGATTGATTTCACTTTGGGATATAAGGCAAGCAGCCTTTTTGAGAATGGGTTATGGCCTAGATATTGCTAAAGCTGCGTATATGAAGAATGGTATGATAGGCCAATGGAGGTACCTAGCGCACGTCATGATGGACCTAAAAAGGCCGGTTTGATTATATAGTCTCCAAAATGCAGTCGGCGATGATTGCATTGGTGTATAATAAGAATTTCAGCTACTCTGAGATGTTCTTTGCGGAGTTTGTTCACTAAATAACTGCTCCAGCACGCGAGAGATTCCTGATGTATCCACGTTTTGTAATGATGCTGATTCGACACTTTTTTCCGAACTTGCCACAGCTAGAGATATTTAGAGTGTGGCTGTCATAGACAAGCGTATTTTTGCTGATTGTCAATCACATAACGCCCGTAGGGCTGAGCTGATTAGACCACTGGATGCACCACTCTTTGGTGCAGTGGTCGATCCAGAGTTTGTAGCCCAGAGGGGGAGAATTGGTCTGGAGAAGGGCCGCAGCCGCAGCAAGTTCAGCCACAACAGCAACAACCTCAGCAACAGCAACAGCAACGCCCTCCAGCACAACAAAGAAGGAGGCCAAGAGCTCAAAATAGACAAACTCAGGCTTCAAGGCCTTCGACAAGCAGAGTCCAACCGTCGGCAGCAGGTCCATCAGTGGATGCTGCAGGCCCATCAAGTGTTGCCCCTGAAATAGATCCTCGAGTGGAAACTCTGGAGGAAATCTGGGCACATGGGACTCAGGCAGAAGAATAAATTACCGCTGAGCTAGTTGATACAAACTTAGAGCCTCCAGCTAGTTTCGATGATCTTATACGCGACATCGATGAATATCAACCTGAGGAAGAAGGTCAAGCTGTGACTACCTCAGAACCTGAATCGGAAGATGTGGAGGAAGTGGAAATAGAGCGAGTTGATCCGGCTGTCAGAATAGGCAGATATGGATCCAGAGTCGTGGTTAGTGAAAGAGAGGCACAAAAGAGAGTAGCTAGAGATTCAGATGACGATGACTCTGATTTTGAAGCTGAAGACCCTACTCCATTAGTGCCAAGGCAAAGGGCCAAAAGACATAGGTTCATGTAGGGAGCTTCATCTGCTTCTGCTTCAGAGCCTGAGATTCCTGACGCTCAACCATCCGTTCAACCATATGTTCAACCATCAATCATGCCATCTCCAATAACATCTGTTCCATCCACATCATCCACATTCACAAACAACCAGCGTTTCTCAGAGCTAAGAAGCAAGGTCGATTTCCAGACAGTCCAATTCTTTCAACTGACCAAAGCAGTTAATGAGCTACAAGCGCGTAATGCAAAAATTGATCAAGAAAATATTGAACTGAAGACATTTGTCGCTGATCAAGCTGCTGAGCTCAGAACCATTAAGTCCCACCTCGAGCAGCTAATGAAAAATCTTCAGGCTCAGGGGGAGACCAGCAGCAGAGAAGCTCAAGAGATAAGGAGAGAAGATGACGATGGCAATGATCCCGATGCACGAAAAGAAAGTGTAAGGTCTTGACTCTATGGATCTATCTCGACGCGACACCGTCCAACGAGTGCGGAATCCTCGTTAGCAGCTTGACGGTAATATCACACACACGGAACATGGAGACTACCACGGTGCTAGACGAACGAATACGAGCACTCCTACACGATGATTCTCTCCGAAACTACTCTCTGTAAACTTGCAAGTTCGAGATTGCCCTTTTGCTTAATCGCTCTGAAATTCTGTAAAAGTCTGATAATTAATCGAATTAACCCTTAATTATACTGACTGATTCGAGTTTGTCTTAGGACAAATTCGAATCAGGCCCAAGGCCCATTCGAATTTGTCCTCATTGACAAATTCGAATTTACCTTAATGACAAATTCGAATTTACCTTAAATTCGAATTTCACATATCAAACTTACATTTGAACTTATGTTTTAACTTATGTTTGAATTTATCTTTGAACTTTATGTTTGAACTTCTTGTAATACATTACAGCAAGTTTAAACATACAAACAATCAATATCAAACATACATAAACATATATATCAATTACTAGTCAATATTCAATACCAAGTTACTTGACTTACACAAAATGCAATCAAAACTTAGACTGCTATCGTCACACAGAGTGTACTAACATACTCCCCCATGACGATAGCTTCTAACTATTTACATTTTGACTAAGTACTTGGACCATAGAGACTACTACCTGCATATAGACCTATATCTGTACATACTCTTACTATCTTCTGGAACTTCCTGGCTTCAGATCTCCATCCTTCGTGGAAGAAGATAGGTTGATCATGTAGCTTCTTCAGGTAGTCCTTTGATAGGTTTATTAAGTGCAGTGGATCATACACTTTTAAAATAACTTTGTCCTGTGCATCCTCCATTACAGCTTCGGCGGTATCATTATCGACATACCACCATTTCATGTTACTTAAAACATTTTGTGGCATCGATTTCATTGGAACTTTCTTCAAGCATCTCACGGGTTTGTATACCATTCTGGCCCATGGCCTACCTGTATGCGGATCAATTCTAGTTTCATCCTCCACCCTCTTTCCGGTCCTTGGCTTTAGTCTCTCAAATTTCCCTGACCTACCCTCTTTTCTGATAATCTTTGCAATTACTTCAGCATACGGGTCGTCACAAATATTGATCAACTCCTTCCAAGCTAACTCTATCACTTCAACCTTGGGCAGTGTGTTGAATACATTCAGTGTTCGCCTCAAGTATTGAAGTCCATCTCTCCTTTTAAAAATAAATAGCTGCAGTTCTCTGTCAAAGAACCAGCTGATAATTCCTCCTGAGAGATTTTCTGATCCCGGAACTCTCATTCTTTTCTTCATCTTCGCATCTGTCTTCTTTTCTTCTTTTTAGAACCACAAATTCATCAATTCAGCCCTCGACGGCTCTTTCTCGGCTTCTTCAAGTTCAGAATCCGCTACCGAGGCTATTTTGATCTCATCAATATCAATCACATTGTGATTATCTTGAACATATAACTCCGTGATAGGTTGTGTGTTTACAATCACTTCATTGACGTTGTCGTCTTCATCCTCTATCACTTCGTCATCAGATCTCCAATCAACTACGTCCTCAGGCACGAATTCTCCTTCTTCCAACTCCTCTATCTCATCCTCAAAATCAAATTCCATCAATTCTTCCTCAATATCTCTCAGAGCTTCTATCATTTCACTCTCAACAGTCTTTTAGGGACTAGCTTCACCTCCTTCTCCTCCTTCAGCTCCAGTCTTACTTGGCTACCCCTGAACTTCGGCGTGTTGAGCAGCAGAAAAATCTACTGGCTCACTGTCTTTTGATGCATCGGGATCATTGCCTTCGTCATCCTTTCTCAACTCCTCAGAATCCCTGCAACTGGTCTCCCCCTGAGCCTTTAGGTTTTTCATTAATTGCTCAATAAGGGATCTCATAGTGCGGATCTCTGCAGCCTGGTCGGCGACGAATGTCTTCAGCTCAAGATTTTCTTTGTCGATATTTGCATTGTGTGCTTGAAGTTCGCCGACGGCTTTCGTAAGTTGAAATATTTGGACTTGCTGGAAATCAACCTTGCTTCTGAGCTCAGAAAATCGTTGATTGTCAGTGAAGGTGGATGACGTGGATGGAATGGATGTAATTGGTGACGAGATGATTGGTGGTGGAATTGATGATTAAACGGGTGCTGGTGGAATAGATGGTTGAGTGGATGGTGTTTCCGGCTCAGAGGCAGAGGCAGACGAAGCTCCCTGCATAAATCGATGCCTCTTGGCCCTCTGCCGAGGCACTAAAGGGGCTATATCTTCAACCTCAAAGTCAGAGTCATCGTCATCGGAATCTCTCGATGTACTCTGCTCGACGAAGGCCTTGAAGTCTGAGTTTGTCTAATTGGAGCTCTCTGCCTCCTTCTCGGTTGTTGCTGAGGCCTCTGATGTTGTTCTTGTGATTGCGGCTGCTGCTGTACTTGTACATCTCCAGCCCAGTTCGAACCTTCTGGGGCTTGAAAATCAGGATTCACAAAAGCACCAAAAAGTGGTGCATCTACTGGTCTAACCAACTCACCCCTACGGGCATTATGCGCTTGACAATCTTCAAAAATCCTCTTGTCAATCACTGCAACACATTGAATCTCTGGCAGTTGTGGCAGATTTGGCAAAAAATGTCTGATCAGCATCATCACGAAACTTGGATACATCAAAAACCTTTGTCTTGCTGGAGCTGTTATTTGGTGAACAAACTCCGCAAAGAACATTTCAGAACAACTAAACCTCTGGTTGTAGACCAACGCTATCATCGCCGATTGCATCTTCGACACGATATAATCAAAATCGGCTTTCTTTGGAGCGAAGCATACAATGAAGACATGAGCCAGATATCTCCATTGCCCAATTAAACCGCTCTTCATGTACGATGCCTTTGCCACATCAAGACCATACCCCATTCTTAAAAATGTTGCTTGCCTAATTCCCAATGGAAAGTCTATTGGTCCAGCTTCTTGCTCGGCAGACCCCAACGCAAGACTTTGTGCAACACATCTACTAAGAACACAAGGGGCTGTCCGGCGATCCTTGTCCGCAAAACTGTTGGGGTTACTGTGCAGTCTACCTGCAGATGATCCCAAAATTGCCTAACGTAAGGCAGTACTATCTTCACATTGTGCGAAAGGGCATAATACACCCTTGAAGCAGCCAAAAAATCCACCATTTGGCGATATGCTTGAGCTTCAGGTAGATCATGGTCCGGTGATACGACCATATTATGCTTTTGGATAAAAGCTCTATCCCCCATATCTGCACAATAAAGTATACAATATATTAGAATGAACAAAATAAAAATAAACTTGTTTAAATTCAAATTTGCTTTATTTTGAACTTATGTAAGTTCAAAAATCAACACATACGAATTCCTACAAGTTTGGCTTAAAATTTTGTCAAATATTTTGAATTTAATAACGAATTCGAACAACATGTTTGAAATTGGCCTTATTTCGAGTTTAATGATAGATTCGAATTTATGGACAAATTCGAACCCAAGAACAAACTCGAATGTCGGCACTTTAAAATCAAAACTCCAAGATTTAAACCAATTTAGACTTAGAAAATCACATTCATTAGTCCTAATAGGTTCTAATCGAAGATATTTAACACTTATTTGAAGTTCCACCGGTTCAAACTTTGAGATTTTGAATTACAAAGTTCACACCATTAAAACCACAAAATCGGTCGATTTTTGTACAAATTAAGTCTAAATACTTCCTAAATCTTGTATAAAGATGTTGATTATACCTAGATTTGGTAGTATACTCGAACACAAACTGACAAAACTTCGATTAACAGTGGAAAAGTCGAGATACGATAAAGTCGAAGAAATAAACTCGAAATCTATCTGAACAAACTCGAAGGGTTAAATTCGAATGTAGGTGAATAATGAATGTTCAGTGTTGACCTATTTATACTAACCACCTTCGAATTTGTCTCCAATTTCGAATTTACTGCCAAATTCGAATGTATCATTCGACTTTGGCTTAAATTCGAAGATAACTGAAAATTTCAAAAATTTTGAAAATCTTTGAATTAAATTCAACTTTTCCAACTTTTTCGTGTAACGGAATAAACTATGCAAAATTTATTTACTCTAACACAAGATTTTCACGCAATGTTTTTTTGTTCAACTAAAATGCATCCTCAGTAACTTTGACCTTTTTCCTAAATAAAATAAAATAAATTAAAATAAATTAAAATAAAATAATATAAGGTAAATTAAAATTTTTGAACAAAATTTACACTTAAACTAATCTACACTATTTTTTAAAGTTTACAACCTATACTTTACACTAACAAAATATTTTTGGCGAGTATAGTCAAAGAAAGGTTCAATCAGATAGCGATGTCAAATACGCACTTTCAGTATCTTACTTTCACACTTAGGAATTTTTGATTCCTTTTATTGTTTGTCGTGACACATTTCTAGATGATTGTTGGTATTATTTTCCATTTAAACATGTTACATTTTGGAATATCCCTTGGCCTTTTTATTTATCAAGAAATTACCCTACGTGACTCATACATAGACATACTTTTATGATCAAGGCATACACACAATGATTATAACTTTTCGGTATTGCAAACTATCTTTGAAAGGCACACGTCGGACACAGGTCTGTATTTACATACAACAGAGTGTCTTAGTTTGTCTTAAAGTTTATTTTTAAAGTTAGCTAGACAGCGGTGACAGGTCTGTACCGACGTACAACAGAGCGACTTATCTTGCTAACTCGAGTAAAACCAGAGGCAACAGGTCTGTACTTACGTACAACAGAGTTACTTGTTTTGTCTCTCAACTCTGTATCATAATTTTTCTATTCTTTCCACTTCTTTAAGATGTATCTGATGTCGCTATACATCCCCAGAAAGTTTACATACCTCATTTAGAATCAATGTCTGTATGTCGCTAACATAAAAATTAAAACCATTTAGTCATACATCTAAGTTAATGACACGTCTGACTTTTACTTGAATATTTTATTAGCATTGAGACTCCCTATATGTATTATGCCTACCAACATATCAAACTAGATAATATATGGCACTTATAATTTTAGGTGCATTATGTGTGAAAGCTTAACACTTAGAGATTGGAAAGACTGTGCTAATTTTCGTCACTTTGAACCTATGTATCTAAGACTTAACTCATTTTCTGATATTCTCTTTTTTTTTTTTGAATTTTTTGTGGTTTTCTCTCTTTTTTCTTTTGTTTTTCATAAATAAGAGTAAGAAAATAAAATAACCTACTAACTTACTATAAAAGGAAAAGCTCCTATGCTACTAAAACTTACTATAAAAAGAAAGAAACGAAACTGCTATAAAAGGAAATAAACTCTATTAAGGTCAATTTACTCTGGATTACGCATTCCATTTAGTTGAACTAAAAACTCAAAACGTGACTTATCAAAAGATTTGGTAAATAAATCGGCATTATTATCATCCGTTGCAACTTTTACCAGCTTGATTAAGTTTTTTTCAGCATAATCACGAATAAAGTGGTGTCTTATGTCTATGTGCTTGGTTTTATTATGTTTAACTGGATTATTTGTTATTGCAATTGTTGACTAGTTATCTATCCTAATAGGAGTATGAGTATAAGTCAAACCGTAATCCCGCAATTGTTGTTGTATCCACAGAACCTGTGAACAGCAACTACCCGCAGCAACATATTCGGCCTCGCACATTGACACGGCTACCGAAGTCTGTTTCTTGCATTGACAGGAAACGAGCCTCCCTCCTAGGAACTGACAACCTCCAGTTGTTGACTTGCGAGTCAAGCTGCATCCTCCATAGTCAGAATCCGTGAAAGCCTCCAATTCCAGATCTCCATCCACGTGATACCAAAGTCCCAGCTTCGGTTTTGACTTGAGGTATCTCAGAATCCGCTTCACAGCTTTCATGTGCATCTCCTTTGGATTAGCTTGAAACCTAGCACAAATACACACAGCAAACATCAGGTCTAGAAGCAGTTAAATACATGAGTGACCCTATCATGGCCCGATATAACGTCGGATCCACATCGGTATCACTTTCTGTACCCGGTCCGAGATTGTGATTCACTTGAATCGGCGTGCTGAAGTGAGATGTCAGCTTTGTTCCTTCCATCCCGAAGTGCTCTAAGATGTCGTAGACATACTTCGTCTGATGAATAAACATGCCCTCCTTCCTCAGTTCGACTTGCAAACCCAGAAAGAAGTTTAGCTCACCCATCGCACTCATCTTAAACTTTGACTTTATCACCTTTTCAAAATCTGTGCACATCTGCTCGTCTGATAATCCAAAAATGGTATCATCGACGTACACTTGTACCAAGATGAAATTTTCACCTTTTCACTTCACAAACAGCGTACTATCTATTCTCCCTCTTTCAAACCCATTGTCTAAAAGATGGTTGGATTGAGTCTCGTACCACGCCCTTGGTGCTTGATGTAATCCATACAAAGCCTTATCTAACTGATATACTCTGTCTGGATATTTTGGATCTGTTAACCCAGGCGGCTGTTCCACTTAACCAGTTCCTTCACTTTCCCATAAAGGAAAGCGCTCTAAACATCTAGCTGATAAACTTTAAAGCCTTTGAAGGAAGCAAAAGCAAGAAACAAACGAATTGCTTCCAACCTTGCCACTGGCGCAAACACTTCATTGTAATCGATTCCTTCCTATTGGTTGAAACCCTTTACCACAAGTCTTGCTTTGTTGCGAGTGACTATATCCCGATCATCTCTCTTGCACTTAAAAACCCATTTGGTTCCTATTGCTATTTCTCCTTGAGGTAACGGAACTAACTCCCACACTTCTAGTTTCCTAAACTGTGACAGTTCTTCCTGCATCGCTTCAACCCAAGAGTTGTCTTTTAGTGCCATTTGCACATTTTTCGGCTCTACTTGCGAGATGAAACATGAGTAGATGCAAGTATGAAAGGCCTCGGAGTCATTGATCATCGACAACAACACTGTGTTGTTATTCAAACTACTCCTAGTCCTCACACCAGCATTAGGATTTCCTATGATACTCTGAATAGGATGATTCTTATTAATCCTAGATGTCTCTATCTCGTCAACTCTCAGATTATCTACCAAATTTGATCCTATCTCTCCTAACGGGGGAACGACTTCAGATTCCACATTTTCTTCCTCATGGACACTGTCTTCTGAGTTATAATTTGTTGTCTGATTTTCGTCTGTAGGCACTTCAGAATCATTTTCTACTGGAGATCTATCTTTAGTTGATGTAGGCTCGGATGTTGATGGAAAAGTAGTCCTCGGAAAGCTTTGACCCTCGTCATTCAAGTTTAATGACGACAAGTCCTGTTCGATTGTACCTGCATGTCCATCCAAAGAAATGTTAAATGACTCAAACAATTTGTCATAATCAAATATCCATTCCGGACCAGTTTGGGGTTCATGTGTATAACTTGTGACTTCAATGTTATACACAATCTCTACCGTACCATTAGATTTGTTAAAAACCCGTTTATTTGGTGAGTTCGGCACATAACCTAGGAAGTATCCTTCGTCAGCCTTTTCACCAAACTTAGGTTGATGTTTTGTTTTCATTAAAGTACATGGTACCCCAAAAGGTTTGAAGCCAGTTAAATTTGGTGGTCGTTTATTCAAAACTTCATAACAGGTTTTGTTCAATGATTTGACAGTAAGGACCCGGTTTAAAACATGGCATGCGACATTCACTGCCTCCCCCCAAAACATGGTAGGAAGCTTTGAATCCGAAAGCATGGTCCTTGCTGCCTCAATCAAAGTCCTGTTTTTCCATTCGGCCACCCCATTTTGTTGTGGCTCATAAGGTGCACTAAATTGATGCACTATGCCCTTTGATAGGCAATATACACCAATAACCGTGTTTTTAAACTCTGTTCCGTTATCACTTGCAATTCGTTTAACCCTCGTTCCGTAAGAATTTTCCACTTGGTCTAAGAACCCGATGAGCTTTGCAGCCGTCTTGTCCTTTGTCCCTAAAAAGAAAACCCTAGATAAATGTGAGTAATCGTCAGTAATAACTAAACAGTACGAACTACCACCTATACTCCTTTCGTTGATTGGTCTGAAGAGGTCCATATGCAACAAACCGAATGTGGTAGCGATTGAGTTCTGAGTCTTGGACTTGTGTGATTTCCTGTGTTGTTTTCCTTTCTTGCATGGTAGACACTTATCCTCGAACTGAAAACTCTTCATGGGGACACCTTGCACAAATCCATTTTTCATAATGTAGTTCATTTTTTTAGGTGCAAGTGTGTCATGCGTCTATGCCATAAAACCGATTCAGTCTCCGAAGCTTTTGATAGTAGACAAATTGGTCCCATTGAATATTCCTGCTTGTTCATGTCGAGCATGTACAGGTCATATTTCCTTGGAGCCCTCATTAGTATCCACTCTTCAAGTACTTTTAACCCCGGTTTCAGCACTAATGCCTCAGTATCAGTGAATAGTACTGATTTCTTCTTATCACAGATTTGAGATACACTAATGAGATTGTGAACCAGTTTATCAACGTGATAAACTTGATCCAATTTGATAGTCCCATTAGTGACCACTCCAGTACCGGTGATATTTCCTCCTTTATTGCCAGCGAATGATACAAAAACCCGATTCCCTCCCTTGAAGTCTGCAAGGAGACTTCTTTCCCCTGTCATGTGCCTGGAGCAACCACTGTCCACGAACTATTTGTTGTTTGGACCTGTAGTTATCTCCTGCACATGAAAGAAAATAGGTTAGTTATCACGGGGAACCCAAGCTATAACTGACTTGGTAATACCATTCTTGTCCACATACTTAAACTCTTTCAAATATCCATCTCTCCGTTCAGGTGACTTGGGTTTTTTATTTTGAGCCTGTTGTGGTGTAGAGTGATTTAAATTCACTCTCGGCCTTTGTGTAGGCATTTGCTGTGGAGTTCTTGAATAACTTCGATTATAGGGCATTTCAGATTGATATCCCTGAGCTCTACCTGGTGTTTGATGTCTTACAGGAGTGTGTGATCTAACCGGAGTGTAAGCTCTGCTAGGTGTAGTACTCCTATAATTCTGTTGCGGTCCTGACCTAGATTGATTAATGACTCTATTTGGTGAATTAGTCCTAATCACTTCCTTGGGTCGACCTGACACAGGTGTTTGTTTCACAACATATTATGGTGCAGCTTGCACAGTTTTCTCGGTATTTTGAGAACTACTAGTGCTTGCAACACTTGGAGAAGGCTTATGTTGTTCTGGCTTTCCAGTTTTAGGTGTAGAGTCTACTTTCCTATGTGGACAACTAGAAGCAACATGCCCCCATTCGTGACATCAAAAGCAAGACATTTTGTCAATCGACTTCTTATATGTGCCCTTTGACTTAGGTGTCTCACTAGTGTCTGGTTCTTTTGTTTCAACTATAGCGACTGGTTCCTCCTCCTGATCATTAAAGTCAATTTTGTGTTGTCCTACAGGTTTATCACTAGTGGATGGCACAAATTTAACCTTCTTAATCTTGATATTATTAGCATTCACCTTAGTTTCTTTTTCTTTAGCAATTTCAGACACTGGTTCTGGTATTTCCTCTTATTCAACTGATTTTTCAGTTTTCTCCTGAGGTTGAGGTACATAACTATCGTTGAAAGGTGGAGGACTCTCATGATACCCTAGACTTACAGGCTTCTTAGACTGACGTTGTGCATCTAAGGTCTTCCCTAGGTTGAGTGATGAGTTCCTAAACTTTTCAAGTTTACTATTTACCTCAGCTACCTTTACCTTAGATTCTGCTAGCTCTACTTCTTTGGTTTTAAGCTCTTTTTTCAATGCCTCAACATGTTCGTATAGCAGCTCTAATCTAACACACTGTTCACTAAGTTTGTCCTTTAGAACTACGACATCTTGTGCATCGGCCTTAAGCTTATCCCTAAGATCTTCCTTTATATCTACTAGGCTAGCGTTGTCTGACTTTAATGATTCATTCTGAGCAGATATATTGTGATGTGATTCGAGTACTAAATTTAACCTATCATTAGACGTAGCACATAAAACACATAATCATGGAAAAGAGAAAAGTTCAGAGTTACCTTGGCATGATCTGATTCCACGTTGGCCATTTGTGCGTCGAACTCCAGAATTGTCTGATCAGTTGACTTTTCTACCCACATCGGACTGCTTTCATTCTGATTGCTGTCCCCTGTAATTTCCTCTGCTCCATTACTTCCAGTCTCGGTCACTTCAGCCATAAAGGCTCTAGCGTTCGACTCTGGATGTGTACTCCAGTCATAAGTTCCATCTAGATGTCTGTCTGATGTGACGTTGGATAACAGACCAGCTATATTCGCCTGACTGGTTGAACTACCCGGCAGATATCGCCCTTGCGATTGATTCTGATACTGGTTCTGGTAGTTTTCTACTTTCGGTCTCTGACACTCTCTAGCGAAGTGTCCTAACCCCTGACAATTGTAACACTTAACCTTGGACTTATCAAATCCAATCTTATTGTTACTAACGTTGAGGTTTCTGCCCGTTCTTTTGATGAACCTTTTAACTCTCTGAGTTACCATGGCCATTTGCCATTGCAGATCCATCTCTTCTAGATCATCAGGGTCTACCTGATCGTAATCCTCATCCCAAAGTGCAGGTCTGTTGATTTTGCCCTGAACGCAATTGCCGTAAGCGGCCACAAATGAAGCCAACAAATTCAGATGGTCTTCAGCAGCTTTTGTGCTCATAGGCATTTTTGAATACCCTTGAGATGTAGATGCAGGTGTAGCCTGATTCTGCTTTTCTTCTGGTCTAGCAAACCCTAAGAAAGCCCTACTTACTGAGTCTTCTGATTCAACCGGTGTAGATGTCTCTCCCGAGAAGAATGTTGTAACCGTCTTCACATCAGTTGCCCCTGAAGATTTTGATTTCCCAAAGTACATATCCGGATCTTGAACTTGTTCATAATCCCTTTCCTTCTTCAGCAACTCAAAGTGATAAGCCCTCAGCGTTCCTATAACACTATCTAGAGTAAGAGTTAGAATTTGTCTTCGTCATGCTTTATCAGTGCCGCATACATTTCCCATTTGGCAGGAAAAACATCTAGAATCTTGCTAATTTTCTCGGTTTCACTATACTCCATATCATGGCTGTCTAACTCAGTCAATAAGTGATAAAATCTGGTAATTGTCTCATCCAGCTTTTCGTTCTTCAAAGCTTTGAAGATTGCGAACTGCTGCTTGAGCATTTCAATTCTATTCTCTCTGACCCTCGGGTTACCTTCACACCGTTTCTCTAAAGCATCCCACAGCTCTTTTTCTGTCTTCTGATTACGGAAAGGGTGCAAGATCTCCTGAGGTAACGCCATTCTAATGATAGTGAATGCACGGTTCTCGGCTTCATACAGCTTTTTATCGTCGTCCTTCATCTTTGAATATGGAACAACCTTTTGTCGTCCTTCAACCTCAGCCGTAGCTGGAATGTATCCTTCATCAATACAAATCCACATCCGCATATCATTAAACCTCGCGAAGTCGGCAAAACTATCCTTCCACCATTAATAGTCCTCTATTTTCATTAACTTCGGTGGATAATTCGCTTTTCCAACCTCGTGATCCATCTCAATGAACCTCTATAGACTTGTCATTGTTTCTAATATTTTTGAATTCAAACTTAATTAATTTAATTCAAAATTAATTTAAAGTAATTCTTTCGAATTTGGATAAATTCGAATTTAATTAATTTTAAACTGGTTTGGAACTAAATTGGAAATTAAGTTTGAAGTCCAACTATATTCGAAATTAAAGACAAACTCGAAGGTCCTCTTAAATTCAAAATCCCAATTCGATTTTAGTGTAAAATCGAAATCCAAGCAAATTCGAATCAAACCTTAAGGAACCTCGAATGGAGCGTATTTTCAGTCAAACTCGAAAACGAGCAAACCCTGATACCCTCTTAATAAACTCGAGTGCCGCAAGTTCGTAAAACGGCTAATACTTCGAGTTTTTCAAGTTTTGCAGATTAAAACAATATTTTTAAGAGTAAAAATACTGATTTCAATCACAAACTTGAACTACAACAAAGTATTTTCCGAGATCTGACTTGATAAGCTCGAAAAACTTCCAAAACCGTGATATTATCCGTCCAAACCATCAAGAAACCTAGGATGTTGCTTATGAACACGAAGAACACCCCAAACGTCGAGATAGATCCGTAGAGTCAAGACCTTACAAGTGGCTTTGATACCACTTGTAAGGTCTTGACTCTACGGATCTATCTCAACGCGACACCGTCCAACGAGTGCGGAATCCTCGTTAGCGGCTTGACGGTAATATCACACACACAGAACACGGAGACTACCACGGTGCTAGACGAACGACTACGAGCGCCCCTACATAATGATTCTCTCCGAAACTACTCTCTGTAAACTTGCAAGTTCGAGATCGCCCTTTTGCTTAATCGCTCTGAAATTCTGCAAAAGTCTGATATTAATCGAATTAACCCTTAATTAAACTGACAGATTCAAGTTTGTCTTAGGACAAATTCAAATCAAGCCCAAGGCCCATTTGAATTTGTCCGCATTGACAAATTCGAATTTACCTTAATGACAAATTCGAATTTACCTTAAATTCGAATTTCACATATCAAACTTACATTTGAACTTATGTTTTAACTTATGTTTGAATTTATCTTTGAACTTTATGTTTGAACTTCTTGTGATACATTACACCAAGTTCAAACATACAAACAATCAATATCAAACATACATAAACATATATATCAAATACTAGTCAATATTCAATACCAAGTTACTTGACTTACACAAAATGCAATCAAAACTTAGACTGCTATCGTCACACAGAGTGTACTAACAGACTCCCCCTTGACGATAGCTTCTAACTATTTACATTTTGACTAAATACTTGGACCATAGAGACTACTACCTGCATATAGACCTATATCTATACATACTCTTACTATCTTCTGGAACTTCCTGGCTTTAGATCTCCATCCTTCGTGGAAG
Source organism: Centrapalus pauciflorus (assembly GCA_020465985.1). NCBI lineage: Eukaryota > Viridiplantae > Streptophyta > Magnoliopsida > Asterales > Asteraceae > Centrapalus > Centrapalus pauciflorus. The sequence goes on along the minus strand of JAANYP010003313.1, from coordinate 394,641 downwards.
AAGATAGGCTGATCATGTAGCTTCTTCAGATCGTCCTTTGATAGGTTTATTAAGTGCAGTGGATGATACACTATCAAAATAACTTTGTCCTGTGCATCCTCCATTACAGCTTCAGCGGTGTCATTATCGACATACCACCATTTCATGTTACTTAAAACATTTTGTGGCATCGATTTCATTGGAACTTTCTTCAAGCATCTCATGGGTTTGTATACCATTCTGGACCATGGCCTACCTGTATGCGGATCAATTCTAGTATCATCCTCCACCCTCTTTCCGGTCCTTGGCTTTAGTCTCTCAAATTTCCCTGACCGACCCTCTTTTCTGATAATCTTTGCAATTACTTCATCATACGGGTCGTCACCAGTATTGATCAACTCCTTCCAAGCTAACTCTTTCACTTCAATCTTGGGCAGTGTCTTGAATACTTTCAGTGTTCGCCTCAAGTATTGAAGTCCATCTCTCCATTTCAATATAAACAGCTGCAGTTCTCTGTCAAAGAACCAGCTGATAATTCCTCCTGAGAGATATTCTGATCCCAGAACTCTCATTCTTTTCTTCATTTTTGGCTTTGTCTTCTTTTCTACTTTTCTGAACCGCAAAAATATATATTCAGCCCTCGATGGCTCTTTCTCGGCTTCTTTAAGTTCAGAATCCGCTACCGAGGCTATTTTGATCTCATCAATATCAATCACATTGTGATTGTCTTGAACATATAACTCCGTGATAGGTTGTGTGTTTACAATCACTTCATTGACGTTGTCGTCTTCATCCTCTATCACTTCGTCATCAGATCTCCAATCAACTACGTCCTCAGGCACGAATTCTCCTTCTTCCAACTCCTCTATCTCATCCTCAAAATCAAATTCCTTCACTTCTTCCTCAATATCTCTCAGAGCTTCTATCATTTCACTCTCAACAGTCTTTGAGGGACTAGCTTCACCTGCTTCTCCTCCTTCAGCTCCAGTCTGACTTGGATCCCCCTGAACTTCGGAGTGTTGAGTGTCAGAAAAATCTACTGGCTCACAGTCTTTTGATGCATCGGGATCATTGCCTACGTCATCCTTTCTCAACTCCTCAGAATCCCTGCAACTGATCTCCCCCTGAGCCTTTAGATTTTTCATTAATTGCTCAATAAGGGATCTCATAGTGCGGATCTCTGCAGCCTGGTCGGCGATGAATGTCTTCAGCTCATTGTGTGCTTGAAGTTCGCCGACGGCTTCCATTAATTGCTCAAGATTTTCTTTGTCGATATTTGCATTGTGTGCTTGAAGTTCGCCGACGGCTTTCGTAATTTGAAATATTTGGACTTGCTGGAAATCAACTTTGCTTCTGAGCTCAGAAAACCGTTGATTCTCAGTGAAGGTGGATGACGTGGATGGAATGGATGTAATAGGTGACGGGATGATTGGTGGTGGAATTGATGATTGAACGGGTGGTGGTGGAATAGATGGTTGAGTGGATGGTGTTTCAGGCTCAGAGGCAGAGGCAAACGAAGCTCGCTGCATAAATCGATGCATCTTGGCCCTCTGCCGAGGCACTAAAGGGGCTATATCTTCAACCTCAAAGTCAGAGTCATCATCATCGGAATCTCTCGATGCTCTTCTCTTTGCTGCCTCTTTATCAGTAACCACTATCCTGGATCCATATCTGCCTATTCGGACAGCCGGATCTTCTATCTCTTCTGCTGCTGCTTCTTCAGCTACTTCTTCTACTTCAATATCTTCAGCCTCTTCTGACTCAGATTCACATGAGGTCACAGCTTGACCCTCTACCTCAGGTATATATTCATCTATTTGGCGCAAAATATCTTCTTCATCAACAGGAGGTTCCAGAATATCTCCAACCAGCTCAGTTGTAATTTCTTCATTTGCATGCGAGCCTTGAGCCCAAATCTCTTCTAGAGTTTCCACCCGTGGATCAATTACGGGTGCTACTACCGAAGGGCCCGCAATGTCCGTTGAAGGAACTGCTTCTTCTGACTCCTGTACTCTGCTCGATGAAGGCCTTGAAGCCTGAGTTTGTCTAATTGGAGCTCTCTGCCTCCTTCTCGGTTGTTGTTGTTGAGGCCTCTGCTGTTGTTGTTGTGATTGCGGCTGCTGCTGTACTTGTACATCTCCATCCCAGTTTGCACCTTCTGGGGCTTGAAAATCAGGATTCACCACAGCACCAAAAAGTGGTGCATTTACTGGTCTAACCAACTCATCCTTACGGGCATTATGCGCTTGACAATCTGCAAAAATCCTCTTGTCAATCACTGCAACACTTTGAATCTCTGGCAGTTGCGGCAGATTTGGCAAAAAAATGTCTGATCAGCATCATCACGAACCTAGGATACATCAAAAACCTTTCTCTTGCTGGAGCTGTTATTTGGTGAACAAACTCTGCAAAGAACATTTCAGGATAACTAAACCTCTAGTTGTAGACCAACGCTATCATCGCCGATTGCATCTTCGACACGATGTAATCAAAACCGGCTTTCTTTGGAGCGAAGCATACCATGAAGACATGAGCCAGATATCTCCATTTCCAAATTAAACCGCTCTTCATGTACGACGCCTTTGCCACATCAAGACCATACCCCATTCTTAAAAATGTTGCTTGCCTAATTCCCAATGGAAAGTCTATTGGTCCAGCTTCTTGCTCGGCAGACCCCAACTGCAAGACTCTGTGCAACACATCTGCTAAGAACACAAGGGGCTGTCCGGCGGTCCTTGTCCGCAAAACTGTCGGAGTTACTGTGCAGTCGACCTGCAGATGATCCCAAAATTGCCTAACGTAAGGCAGTACTATATGCACATTGTGCGAAAGGGCAAAATACACCCATGAAGCAGCCAAAAAATCCACCATTTGGCGATATGCCTGAGCTTCCACGTAGATCATGGTCCGGTGATACGACCATATTATGCTTTTGGATAAAAGCTCTATCACCCATATTTGCACAATAAAGTATACAATATATTAGAATGAACAAAATAAAAATAAACTTGTTTAAATTCAAATTTGCTTTATTTTGAACTTATGTAAGTTCAAAAATCAACACATATGAATTCCTACAAGTTTGGCTTAAAAATTTGTCAAATATTTCGAATTTAATAACAAATTCGAACAACATGTTTGAAATTGGCCTTATTTCGAGTTTAATGATAGATTCGAATTTACGGACAAATTCAAACCCAAGAACAAACTCGAATGTCGGCACTTTAAAATCAAAACTCCAAGATTTAAACCAATTTAGACTTAGAAAATCACATTCATTAGTCCTAATAGGTTTCAATCGAAGATATTTAACACTTATTTGAAGTTTCACCGGTTCAAACTTTGAGATTTTGAATTACAAAGTTCACACCATTAAAACCACAAAATCGGTCGATTTTTGTACAAATTAAGTCTAAATACTTCCTAATCTTGTATAAAGATGTTGATTATACCTAGATTTGGTAGTATACTCGAACACAAACTGACAAAACATCGATTAACATTGGAAAAGTCGAAATACGATAAAGTTGAAGAAATAAACTCGAAATCTCTCTGAACAAACTCGAAGGGTTAAATTCGAATGTAGGTGAATAATGAATGTTCACTGTTGACCTATTTATACTAACCACCTTCGAATTTGTCTCCAATTTCGAATTTACTGCCAAATTCGAATGTATCATTCGACTTTGGCTTAAATTCGAAGATAACTGAAAATTTCAAAAATTTTGAAAATCTTTGAATTAAATTCAACTTTTCCAACTTTTTCGTGTAACGGAATAAACTATTTAAAATTTATTTACTCTAAACACAAGATTTTCACGCAATGTTTATTTGTTCAACTAAAATGCATCCTCAGTAACTTTGACATTTTTCCTAAATAAAATAAAATTAAATATAAAAAAATAAAATTAAATAAGGTAAATTAAAATTTTTGAACCAAATTTAAACTTAAACTAATCTACACTATTTTTTAAAGTTTACAACCTATAGTTTACAATAACAGAATATTTTTGGCGAGTATAGTCAAAGAAAGGTTCAATCAGATATCGATGTCAAATACGCACTTTCAGTATCTTACTTTCACACTTAGGAATTTTTGATTCCTTTTATTGTTTGTCGTGACACACATTTCTAGATGATTGTTGGTATTATTTTCCATTTAAACATGTTACATTTTGGAATATCCCTTGGCCTTTTTATTTATCAAGAAATTAACCTACGTGACTCATACATAGACATACTTTTATGATCAAGACATACACACAATGATTATAACTATTCGGTATTGCAAACTATATTTGAAAGGCAAACGTCGGACACAGGTCTGTATTTAGATACAACAGAGTGTCTTAGTTTGTCTTAAAGTTTATTTTTTAAGCTAGCTAGACAGCGGTGACAGGTCTGTACCGACGTACAACAGAGCGACTTATCTTGCTAACTCGAGTCAAACCAGAGGCAACAGGTCTGTACTTACGTACAACAGAGTTACTTGTTTTGACTCTTAACTCTGTATCATAATTTTTCTATTCTTTCCACTTCTTTAAGATGAATATGATGTTTCTATACATCCCCAGAAAGTTTGCATACCTCATTTAGAATCAATGTCTGTATGTCTCTAACATAAAAATTAAAACCATTTAGTCATACATCTAAGTTAATGACACGTCTGACTTTTTCTTGAATATTTTATTAGCCTTGAGACTCCCTATATGTATTTTGCCTACCAACATATCAAACTAGATCATGTATGGCACTTAGAATTTTAGATGCATTATGTGTGAAAGCTTAACACTTAGAGATTGTAAAGACTGTGCTAATTTTCGTCACTTTGAACCTATGTATCTAAGACTTAACTCATTTTCTGATATTCTCCTTTTTTTTGAATTTTTTGTGGTTTTCTCTCTTTTTTCTTTTGTTTTTCATAAATAAGAGTAAGAAAATAAAATAACCTCCTAACTTACTATAAAAGGAAAATCTCCTATGCTACTAAAACTTACTATAAAAAGAAAGAAACACTACTGCTATAAAAGGAAATAAACTCTACTAAGGTCAATTTACTCTGGATTACACATTCCGTTTAGTTGAACTAAAAACTCAAAACGTGACTTTTCAAAAACTTTGGTAAATAAATCCGCATTATTATCATCCGTTGCAACTTTTACCAGCTTGATTAAGTTCTTTTCAGCACAATCACGAATAAAGTGGTGTCTTATGTCTATGTGCTTGGTTTTATTGTGTTTAACTGGATTATTTGTTATTGCAATTGTTGACTGGTTATCTATCCTAATAGGAGTATGAGTATAAGTCAAACCGTAATCCTGCAATTGTTGTTGTATCCACAGAACCTGTGAACAGCAACTACCCGCAACAACATATTTGGCCTCGCACATTGACACAACTACCGAAGTCTGTTTCTTGCATTGCCAGGAAACGAGCCTCCCTCCTAGGAACTGACAACCTCCAGTTGTTGACTTGCGAGTCAAGCTGCATCCTCCATAGTCAGAATCCGTGAACGCCTCCAATTCCAGATCTCCCTCCGCATGATACCAAAGTCCCAGTTTCGGTTTCGACTTGAGGTATCTCAGAATCCGCTTCACAGCTTTCATGTGCATCTCCTTTGGATTAGCTTGAAACCTAGCACAAATACACACATCAAACATTATATCAGGTCTAGAAGCAGTTAAATACATGAGTGACCCAATCATGGCCCGATATAACGTCGGATCCACATCGGTATCACTTTATGTACCCGGTCTGAGATTGTGATTCAATTGAATCGGCGTGCAGAAGTGAGCTGTCAGCTTTGTTTCTTTCATCCCAAAGCGCTCTAAGATGTCGTAGACATACTTCGTCTGAGGAATAAACATGCCCTCCTTCCTCTGTTCAGCTTGCAAACCCAGAAAGAAGCTTAACTCACCTATCGCACTCATCTCAAACTTTGACTTCATCACCTTTTCAAAATCTATGCACATATGCTCGTCTGATGATCCAAAAATGATATCATCGACGTACACTTGTATCAAATACTAGTCAATATTCAATACCAAGTTACTTGACTTACACAAAATGCAATCAAAAGACTGCTATCTTCACACATAGTGTACTAACAGAAAGTGAGCCAGAAAATTTTCCAAGTGCTCAACATTCATCAGTTCAAGGGGAGCCTAGTCAATCTGGAGTCAGATAAGGTGAAGCTAGTTCTTCTAAGGTTGTGGAGAGTGAGATGATAGACTCTCTCATAGATATAGAAGAAGAAGATATAGAATTGATTTTGAAGATGATATTGAGGAATTAGAAGTAGGAGAGTTTGTTCCTGATGAGGTACTAGATTGGAAGTCTGATGATGACGTGATAGAAGAAGAAGACGATAATGTTGATTAAGTGATCGTTAATTTACAACCTATCATAGAGCTATAAGTGCAAAACGAGCACAATGTGATTGATATCGACGAGATCAAGCTAGCCTCAGTAGAAGACTCAGAGCCGGAGGAAGCTGAAAAAGAACCGACAAGAGCTGAATTGCTAAATCTATGGTTCAGAAAGGAAGAGAAGAAGGGAGAGCCGAAGAGGAAATGGAAAATGAGAGTGCCAAGATCAGAAAATCTCTCTGGTGGAATTATAAGCCGGTTCTTCGACAGAGAACTGCAGCTATTCATTCTAAAGAGAAGAGATGGACTTCAATACCTTAGGCGGACGATCAGAGTGTTTAACACATTGCCGAAGGTAGAAGTAAAGGAATTAGCCTGGAAAGAATTGATTAATATCGGTGAAGACCCGTATGCTGAGATTATAGCCAATATAATCAGAAAAGAGGGTCGGTCTAGAAAATTCGAGAGGCTAAAGCCAAGATCAGGCAACAGAGTGGAAGATGAGACAAGAATAGATCCACATACAGGAAGGTCATGGGCTAGAATGGTGTATAAGCCTGTCAAGTGTTTAAAGAAGGTGCCTATGAAGTCGATGCCACAAGATGTTCTGAGTAACATGAAGTGGTGGTATGTAGATAACGATACTGCAGAAGCTGTGATGGAAGACACAGAAGACAGAGTTATTTTGCGAGTGTATGATCCGTTACATCTAATAAACCTATCCAAGGACGACCTAAAGAAGCTACACGATCAGCCTATCTTCTTTCACGAAGGGTGGAGATCTGAAGTTAGGAAGTTCCAAAAGATAGTTAGAGTATGTGTAGATATAGGCTTATATGCGGGTAGTAGTTTATATGGTTCAAGTAGTTAGACAAAATGTAAAAAGTTAGAAGCTATCATCAAGGGGGAGTCTGTTAGTACATCCTGTGTGACGATAGCAGTCTAAGTTTAGATAGCATTTTGTGTAAGTCATTTTACTTGATATTGAATATTAACAAGTGTTTGGTATATATGTTTGATTATGTATGTTTGATATTGATTGATTGTATATTTGAACTTAGGGTAACATATTACAATTAGTTCAAACATAAAACTCAAAGATAAATTCAAACATAAGTTAAAACATAAGTTCAAACATAAGTTTGAATGATAAAGTTCGACTTTAGGCTAAGTTCGAATTTGTCTAGGAGGAAAAGTTCGAATAGGCCTTGGGCTAAGTTCGAATTTGTCCTAGACAAAGTCGAACCTGTCAGTATAATTAAAGGTTAATTCGACTAATTATGTGGCTTTTGCAGAATTTGTCAGAGGATTAGCAGAAGGTGATCTCGAATTTGATTGCAATCAGAGAGTTTCGTTCGGAGAGAAGCATTGTGTCGGGGCGTTCTAAGTAGTTCGTCTATCACCGTGGTAGTCTCCGTGTTTCGGTGTGTGTGATATATCCGTCAAGCCACTAACGAGGATTCCACACTCGTTGGAAGGTGTCGCGTCAAGATAGATCCGTAGTCAGCAGACCTTATAGGCACCTAGGGAGAATTGATAGTACAATTTTCGTGAAAAGGAAAGGTAAAGATTTCATTTTGGTACAAGTGTACGTGGACGATATCATTTTCGGGTCGTCAAACGAGCAGATGTGCAAAGATTTTGAAAAGGTTATGAAGTCGAAGTTTGAGATGAGTGTTATGGGAGAGCTGACCTTCATTCTTGGTTTACAAGTTGAACAAAGGAAAGAAGGAATGTTTATTCATCAGACGAAGTATGTCTACGACATTTTGGACCGCTTCGGGATGGAAGGAACAAAGCTGACTACGCATTTTAGTACTCCGATTCAAGTGAATCATAATCTCGGACCGGGTACAGAATGTGATACTGATGTGGATCCGACTTTATATCGGGCCATGATCAGGTCACTTATGTATTTGACTACTTCTAGACCTGACATAATGTTTGCTGTGTGTATTTGTGCAAGGTTTCAAGCAAATCCAAAGGAGATGCATATGAAAGCCGTGAAGCAGATTCTGAGATACCTAAAGTCGAAACCGAAGCTGGGACTTTGGTATCATGCTGATGGAGATCTGGAATTGGAGGCGTACATGGACTCTAACTATGGTGGATATAGCTTGAACCGGATATCAACAACTTGAGGTTGTAAGTTCTTTGGAGGGAGGCTCGTATCCTGGCAATGCAAGAAACAAACTTCGGTAGCCGTATCAACGTGTGAGACGAGTATGTAGCTGCGGGTAGTTGCTGTTCACAGGTTCTGTGGATCCAACAACAATTGCGGGATTACGGTTTGACTTATGCTCATACTCCCATTAGGATAGACAATCAATCAACAATTGCTATTACAAATAGTCTAGTTAAACATAGTAAATCAAAGCACATAGACATAAGACATCATTTTATACGTGATTGTGTTGAAAATAATTTCATAAACTTGGTAAAAGTTGCAACGGAAGACAATAATGCAGATTTATTCACAAAAGCTTTTGATAAGTCACGTTTTGAATTGTTAGTTCAGCTAAATGGCATGCGTAATCCAAAGTAACTTGACCTTAGTAGATTTTCTTTTTATAGTAAGTTATTATTTTGGTTTATCAGCTTATTTTTATTATAAATGAAAAACAAAAAAAAAGAGAGAATATCATAAAAAATTAAAAAAAAGAGAATATCGAAAAAAAAAGAGAGAAGTCTTAGAATCATAGGTTCAAAGTGACGAAAATTAATGTACCTTAAAAATTAAGTGATATACACACTCTTGTCTGATATGTTGGTAGGAATAATACATGAAGGAAAAATTAACAGCTAATAAAATAATCAAGAAAACGTCATATGTGTAACTAACTTAGATTTATGACCAAAAGGTCTTAATTTCTATGTTAAAGACAAACAGACAATGTTTATGAATGAGGTATGCAAATTTATCTGGGGGATGTATAGCAACATCAAAATGCATCTTAAACAAAGAAAGAAAAGGTTTTGTAAAGAAAAGGGAAGTCAAAAAAAGTCGCTTTGTTGTACGTGAGTACACACCTGTCACCGCTGTTTTGATTTAAACTAGCAAAATAAGTTGCTTTGTTGTACGTGCGTACAGACCTGTCACCACTATCTTGCTAACATAAGAGGAACTCTAAGACAAACTAAGACACTCTGTTGTATGTAAATATAGAAATTGTGTCCGACGTTTGCCATTTAAAGAAAATTTGCAATACCAAAAAGTCAGAATCGTTGTGTGTCTGCCTTGATCATAGAAGTATGTCTAAGTATGGGACACGTAAGATAGTATCTTGATAAATAAAATGGCCAAAGGAATTTCCAAAGTGTGAAATGTTTAAAGGGAAAAACATACTGACAATCGACTTGGAATGTATATCACGACAAACAATCAAAGGAATAAAAATTCCTAAGTGTGAAAGTGAAATATTGAAAGTGCGTTTGAAACCGCTATCTGATTGAACCTTCTTTGACTATCTTGCAAAAATATTCAGTTAGTATATTTTTATCTTTAAAGTATTTTTGAGTTAATATAATTCAATTTAATTTAATTTTCTTTTTATTAATTTATTTTATCTTAACTTTTAATAAATAGGAAAAAGGTCAAAGTTACTAGGATGCATTTTTAGTTGAAGAAACAATATTGCGTGATAATCTGTTGCTTAGTGTGAATGTATTGCAAAGTTGAAAAAAATTTGTTAAGTGAAAAAGTTGAAAAAGTTGGAAGTTATTCAAGAATTTTCAAAATTTTTAAATAACTTCGAAAATCTACTAAGTTCGAGGTTAAATTTGAACTTAATACAAGTTCGAATTTAACCTAAGTTCGAAGGAGGTTGGATATAAATAGGTCAATAGTGCTTCATTCAATGCACCTACCTTCAAATCAGACGATCTCGAACTTAGCCTCTCGAACTTGTCGAAATTCGTATTTGCACTGTTTCTCGAAGTTTTTATACTGGTCCTCAAACATACTCACACACTTAGGTGTATTGAACCATATAATACTAAGTAAGTGTACATTTAGGACCTTTTTAGTGGCTAAAATCGATTAATTTTGAGTTTTTGTGACTTTTAGAACTAGGTGCTTTATATCACAAGTTTTAGAATCAAAAACTCAAAACTAATGATGCATAAACCTAATTAGAATCCATTGAGACTAGATTCTACAGTTAATTAAGTCTAAAAGGGTTAAAATCATGGTTTTCAAGTTTAAAGTGTCCGAATTCGAACTTGTTCATCATCATTCGAACTTGTTCTTCTGGTTCGAACTTGTCAAAAATATCTATAAGTTCGAAGTCAGACATGTTCGAATAAGGGTCTCAAACTTAAGTAAGTTCAAACATGGAGATGGTCGTTGATCTTCAGCTGTCGGAGGCTCAGCCGTACTAGCAAATGATTGAGTTCTTGTGCCAATCAAGAGTAGCATACGCTTTGACACACAATCAGCCAATTATCCTTCCATATATTCAACAGTTTGGGCAACATTTGCAAGTCGATTGCACAGTTACCCTTACGGTTCTACGCACGCGATTAGGCGGTCGTCCGATTGCATTTTCAGCTTATCATCTTCGAGCGATTCTGACACAATGGTGTCCAAGCTCCAATCAGCGCTGATTTCCCTTGTATACAACAAGAAATTCAGCTTCTCAGAGATGTTCTTTGGGGAGTTTGTAAATCAAATCTCTGCTCCCACCCGAGATAGATTTCTCATGTATCCCCACTTCATTATGATGATCATCCGCCATTTCCTGTAAGACTTACCAACGCCGCCAGAGCAAACTGGCGTAGCCATCAGTGACAAGCGAACTTTTGCTGACTGCCAGTCTCACAATGCGTGAAGGGCAGAGCAAGTAAGGCCACAAGTGGCTCCACTTTTTGGTGCGGTTATAGATCTGGATTTTGTTGCTCCTGAAGACGATAATTGGATAGGTGATGCACCTCAGCAGCAACCTCAACCACAACAAGCACCGGCTAGGCGAGCTCCGGTTGCTAGGACAACTCCATGTCCACGATCAACTGAAGAGGCAGCTGGGCCATCAACATCGGCACCACAGCCTGATCAGAGGAAACAAACGTTGCAAGAGATTTTTGAGCAAGGAGCAGCGGCACAGGAAAACATAGCAGAATAGATCGTTCATGATATTTTGGAACCTCCTCATGACATGGATGACCTATTTAGGGAGATTGATGAATATCAGCCACCGGTCGCTGTATCCGAAGGAACCGAGAGTCGGGAAAAACCAACTGAGAGTCTTGTCAAGACATCTTCTGAGTCTGAATCAGACTCTAGTTCACAAGAGGAGGAAACGGAAACTGTCAATCCAACAATTTCCTTTGATAGATATGGCTCCACGGTAGTTGTGAGTAGAAGGAAGATGACACGTCCAGCACACCGAGATGAAGATGAAGGCGATGTCGACTTTATCCTAGAAAAAGAGGCAGCAATTGCTACACAACAGAGGGCGAAGCGTCAATGCATTCGTCAGGGAGCTCCATCTACCTCTACTGCCATTCAATCCACCGCAACCACCGCTCCATCAACATCAACTCCATAAACTTCTGTTCCATTCACTAAAAACCAGCGATTCACAGAGTTGAAAAGCATGGTAGACTTCCAAACAGTCCAAATATTTCAGCTGTCGCAAGCTGTAAACGAGCTACAGCAACATAACTCAAGGCTGGAGTAGGAGAATTCTCAGCTACAAACTAAAGTGGCTGCTCAACAAGAAGCAATGTCAGCTCAGCAGTCTCAAAATCTGACTCTACAGACCCTGGTTGAGCAAATAATGAAATATCTACAAGCTCAAGGGGAGAGCAGTTGTCGAGGAGATGAGTTAAGGGGTGTTAGGAGATACAGTGACGATGAAGGAGGTGGCCAAGAGATGCAAAAAGAAAGTGAGCTAGCAGATCTTTCACGTGAGACGGCTCAGCAAGCAGAGATTCAGGGGGAGCCTGGAACATCTGGTTCAGGAGGAGATCAGGATAAAGGCAAGGCTCCCGAAGCATCAGAATTAGTCGTACAAGAAATGATTGGAGCCTTGGCCGATATTGATGATGATGATGTGATGAATTTTGATTTTGAAGATGATCTGGAAGAGCTTGAACAAGGAGAGTTTGTCCCGGAAAATGTTCCGGATTAGAGCCCAGATGATGAAGTGTTAGCAGATGAAGAAGACAAAGCTGATGAAATCGTCATCCAGGGTCAAACAGTCACAGAACAATACGTAAATACAGACCAGAATCCGATAGATCTAGACATTATGAAATCGATGATAAAAGATGAATCAGATGATGATGCAACTCAAGAAACAGATAAGGAGCAAACCAAATCAGAAAAGAGAAATCTTTGGTTCAAGAAAGAGGAGAAGAAGACTGAGTTAGATGTAAAAGAGAACATAAGATTGCCAAGCCTAGGAAAACTATCTGGAGGCATTCTTCGTTGGTTCTTCGACAGAGAATTGCAGCTCTTTGTGCTTAAAAGAAGAGATGGGCTCCAGTATCTGAAGAGAAAACTTAAAGTCTTCAATACTTTGCCTAAATGCAAAGTGAAAAAACTGGCATGGAAAAATCTTATCAACCTAGGAGATGACCAGTATGCTGAAGTGATTGCCAGAATTATCAGAAAAGAAGGTTGGTTTGGGAGGTTTGATAGAATTAAGCCAAGGGAAGGAAAGAGAGTCATGGATGAGTCTAGATTAGATTCATTGACCGGGAAGCCGTGTATGAAGATGTTATACAAACCAGTTCGATGAATAAAAAGGGTCCCATTAAAGCCATTGCCACAGAATGTTCTGACGAATATGAAATGGTGGTTCATTGATAATGAAACAGCCGAGGCAGTTATGGAAGATCAAGATGAAATAGTCATTTTGAAAGTGTATGACCCTCTGCATCTCATAAATCTTTCTCAGGGCGACTTGCTGAAGCTTCATGAGTAACCAATCTATTTTCATGAAGGTTGGAGATCAGAAGGGAAGAAGTATCAAAAAGTTGTAAAGGTTTGTGTAGAACAGGGATTGTATGCAGGATGCATTTTGAATCAACCTAGTTCTATAGATTAATTGAATATCTAATTAGAAGCTATCGTCAAGGGAGAGTCTGTTAGTGCATCCTGTGTGACGATAGCAGTCTAAGTATAGATAGTCTTTTGTAATAGATCAGGCTTTGCTAATACAAGTTATATATGTTTGATCTTGTTTGTGTTTGATGTTTACTTAAGTTCAAAGATAAGTTCAAACATAAGTTCAAAGATAAGTTCAAACGTAAGTTCAAAGATCTATTCAAACATAAGTTCAAACATAAGTTCAAAGATAAGTTCAAGAATAAGTTCAAGGCTAGGGTTTGAACTTAGTGAAGCTAAGTTCAAATAAGTAGTGGACAAGTTCGTGGGCTTGGGCCTAAATGAACTTGTTTGAGCTAAGTTCGAACTTAACCTCTATAATTAAGAGTTAATCCATTTGATTAAAGGACTTTTGTAGAAATTAACATCCAAAACTCGTATCAGTGCACGTACAAACTTGTGAGATTTCAGAGATCCGTTTCGGAGAAATACACTTGTCCGGTTGTTCATCGTAACGGCTATCATTATGTTCGTCTCAGGGTATCCATGTGTGATCGATCCGTTAAACCACTAACAAGGATTCCTCACTCGTTGGAAGGTGTCGCGTCAAGATCAGATCTGTGTGTTAGGTGATCTTACACCAAAAGTAGGGAGACCAGACCAACCAACCTTAAAAATCAGTACCTAGTATTGCCAGTTCAAGTAGTTCTCTACACTCTGAGAAGAACTTGAATGCAACACCAAGTGTGGGTGCTAAGCAAATACCAGTGTCGGTCAGACAGAATGAAGTGATTAGGACTAATTCACCAAATAGAATCCCTAGTCAACTTAGGTCAGGACCACAACCAGTCTATTAGAGTACTACACCTAAGAGGACTTACACTCTAGTTAGGTCACATACCCCTAACAGACATCAGACACCATGAAGAGCCCATGGATATAACAGTGAAATGCACTATAATAGAAATTATTCTAGGGCTCCACCGCAAATGACAGCCCAAAGGCCTAGAGTGAATATTAATCACTCAGCACCACAACAGGTTCTTAATCAAAAACCCAAGTCACCTGAAAGGAGAGATGGGTATTTGAAAGAGTTCAAGTATGTGGATGAGAATGGTATTACCAAGTCAGTCATGGCTTGGGTTCCCCGTGATAACAAACTTGTTTTCTTTCATGTGCAGGAGTTAACTATAGGTATTAACAACAAATGGTTCATCGACAGTGGTTGCTCTCATCACATGACTGGGGAAAGAAGTCTATTGAAGGACTTCAAGGGTGAGAACAAGGGATTTGTGTCATTTGCTAGGAATAAGGGAGGAAATATCACTGGAACAGGAGTAGTCACTAATGGGACGATCACTCTTGATCAAGTCTACCATGTAGATAAACTTGATCACAATCTCATTAGTGTCTCTCAGATCTTTGATAAGAAGAATTTAGTTATCTTTACTAAAAAGAAGTGTTAGTGCTAAAGCCGGGATTCAACATACCTGAAGAGTGGATTATGATGAGAGCCCCAAAGGTGAATGATCTGTACATGATGGACATGACTGTAGTAGATTCATTGATGGGAACTATCCATCTATTATCAAAGGCTTAAGAATTTGATTCCCTACTGTGGCACAGATGCATGGCACACTTGCACTTAAGGAAGATGAACTTCATCACGAAAAATGGCCTTGTGCAAGGTGTTCCACTGAAGAGTTTTCAGTTTGAAGACAAGTGTGTACCGTGCAAGAAAGGAAAATAACATAAGAAATCACACAAGTCAAAGACTCTATTGATCTCTTCGGTCCAATCAACAAAAGGAGTATAGGTGGTAGTTGGTTCTGTTTAGTTATTATTGATGATTACTCACGTTTCTCTTAAGTTTTCTTTTAGGTACAAAGGACGAGACAGCAGACACGTTGATTGGGTTCTTAGAGCAAGTTGAGTACTCATACAGTAAAAGGGTAAAATGTATCAGGAGCGATAACGGAACAGAGTTTAAGAATGCAGTAATTGGTGTATATTGCCTAACTAAAGGCATAGTGCATCAATTTAATGCACGTTATGAGCCACAACAAAATGGGGTGGCAGAACGTAAGAACAGGACTTTGATTGAGTCAGCAAGGAACATGCTCCCGGATTCAAAGCTTCCTACCATGTTTTGGGGGAGGCAGTGAATACCGCTTGTCATGTATTAAACAGAGTCCTTACTGTCAAATCACTGAACAAAACCTATTATGAAGTTCTGAATAAAAGACCACCGAATTTAACTAGCTTTGAACCGTTTGGGGTGCCATGTACTTTATTGAAAACAATACATCAACCTAAGTTTGGTGAAAAGTTTGACGAAGGATACTTCCTAGGTTATGTTCCTAATTCACCAAACAAGAGGGTTTTTAATAATAAAAAAATGGTACAGTCGAAATTGTGTTTATCATAGATGTAACAAGTTATGCATATGAACCCCAAAATCGTTCAGAATAGTTATTTGATTATGACTCTGTGTTTGAATCAATTAACATACCGTTTAGTGGAAATGCAGGTACTGTGGAAAACGACTTCTCATCATTGAATCTCAATGACGAGGGTAGAGGTTTTCCAAAATCAAGCATTCGATCAACATCTGAGACTACAATGACAGAAGATGGGTCTCCAGTAGATAACGAACCTGAGTTACCTACAAATGAGAATCAGACAACTAATTCTACCTCTGAAGATAGTGATCACGAGGAGGAAGTTGTTCCATCTGAAGTCATACCCCCAGCAGGTGAAATAGGATCGAATTTGGGAGATAATCTTCAAGTCGATGAAATTGAGACATCGAGAATATATAAGGATCATCCAATTAAGGACATCATAGGGAATCACATTCCAGTGTGAGAACTAGGAGTAGTGTGAATAGTAACACAGTGCTGTTATCGATGATCAACGACTCCGAGGCATTTCACATGTGCTTATACTCGTGTTTCATTTCACAAGTAGAGCCAAAGAATGTGCAAATGGCTCTGAAAGACAATTCTTGGGTTGAAGCTATGCAAGATGAACTTTCACGGTTCAGAAAGCTTGAAGTGTGGACGTTAGTGACTTTGCCTCGAGGAGAAGTTGCTATAGGGATCAAATGGGTTTTTAAGTGCAAACGGGATGATCCGGGCATAGTTACTCGTAACAAGGCAAGACTCGTGGTAAAAGGGTTCAACCGGGAAGAAGGGATAGACTATAACGAAGGGTTTGCACTAGTAGCGAGGCTTGAGGCTATACGTCTATTTTTAGCATTAATTCACGTCCTTCAAATGGTTTAAGGTATATCAACTTAACGTCAAGAGTTCCTTATTATACGGAAAGGTAAAGGAGTTGGTGTATGTCGAGCAACCGCCAGGGTTTACGAATCCCAAGTATCCTGACAGAGTATATCGACTTGATAAGGCTTTGTATGGATTGCATCAGGCACCTAGGTCTTGGTATGAGACACTGTCTACCCACCTCTTAGATAATTGGTTTGAGAGAGGAAGAATTGATAGTACACTATTCGTTAAAAGAAAAGGTGATGACTTTATACGAAAGGAGGGAATGTTTATTCATTAGACGAAGTATGTCTATGACATTTTAGAGCACTTCGGGATGGAAGGAACAAAGCTTACGGCGCATTTCAGTACTCCGATACAAGTGAATCATAATCTCAGACCGGGTACAGATAGTGATACTGATGTGGATCCGACTTTATATCGGGTCATGATTGGGTCACTTATGTATTTAACTTCTTCTAGACATGATATATTGTTTGTCGTGTGTATTTGTGCTAGATTTCAAGCTAACCCAAAGGAGATGCATATTGTTAGCCCTAAAATAGTGTATAATTAAATATAATAAAAAGTCTAGGTTCAATTTATAATTAGGAATAGTTTACTTTGGGAGTAATCTTAATTTCCAAGACTTTAAGGGGAGTGTTTGGACAAACCCCCAAAGTAAGCTTAGGTATATATAGTATTGTTCTCCTAGGGTTTTAGAGAGAAGTGAAAGAGGAGCCTCCACCTAGAGTGTGTGTTCTTGAGTGTGAAGTTCCAAGAGAATGAGTGTCAAAATTCTCTCTTGTAATCTTCATATTCTTAATACAAATCATTTGATTATTGTGTTTGAGTGCAAAATATACTGGAATCAAAGTTGTCAATTGGTATCAGGGCAAGAAGATTGTATTTAAACTTGAAATCTCAGATTTGTTCGTGTTCTTCACAAAAAACGTCATAAAATTGGGCTGAAAATTCAAAAAATCACCATAAATTCATACGAGGTCCGTTTAAGCTGATTTTTTGATATGTTGTGCGAGTATATTCCAGAAACATCCTGTCAAAATTTCAGAGGCTAACTCTAAATATCGAGGGAGTAATCGCAATTTTACTATTCTGGTCATTTTCGGTTACGTTTTTGTGATTATATTTTTTATTTGAGTGATATACTTGTTGAAATGATCTGAAATTTTGCATGAATGATCTTATATGTTAGATACTTTGTTCTGGAAACTTTCAGGATCTAAGTTGGAGTATCCAAGGAGTAATTGCATTTTTTAAATCTAATTGTTCTTCGTGTTCTTCGTGTTCTTCGCAAAAATCAAAAGTTTTGCTCTTAATTCCATGTTAATATTCTGTTTTTGTTTGGTTTTCTATTCCATAATCATAAGCAATTAATCTTGTACTGATTTCGAGCATTTCTTGTTCAATAATTACAAGTTTTTCTTGTTTAATCGTTGAAATTGTTAATCGGTAATTTCTTAAGTGTTATTCTCGTTTCAATGCTTCCAGAGAGCAAAACTTTTGACTGGAACATCGTTAGAAGGCCTACAATACGTCAAAACGAAGCTTGAAACGAGATCTATGACCTCACCGAAATTCAGACCCATCCGAATTCGGACCATTCGGACATCCGAATTCGGATCATCCGAATTTCGGGTCCGCGTCTATCCAAACTTTTGACATTCAGTGCTTCCAGAGGCCATAACTTTTGACTGGAACATCGTTAGACGGCCTACCATACGCCGAAACGAAGCTAGAAACGAGATCTACAATTTCTAGATTAGAAAAGCTGAAGTTTCAACATCAAAAACCCATTTCTGATCTAAGTTTCTCCAAGTTACCAACCTCGGATACATCCGAACTTGTGAAGTTTCTGAGTTTTTCCAGTTTCCAATCTAGAAGATCCACCTTTTGCACTCCACAATCATGAGTCAAGGGATATCCACATATGAGAAGACTGTCGAGGAGGAGAAAGTTGATATATCTCCAGTCTGTCTCATGAATCACTCCAAACATGTACAAAGTTCTTCATCTCCGTCTGATTTATTTGATATACAATCCTTATCTGATTTTAAGTCTAGTGATGAATTTGATGAACTGCATGCACAACTACATGAGTTAAAGAATGCATTGATTGCTGAAAAAGAACAATCCGCTGTGTATAAAAAGAAATGGCTAAACAACCATGAGGTGATAAAGAAGATGTTGATTGAAAAGGTAGATGTTGAGGATAGGAATAAATACCTTGAATCTTGTATGGATAAACTCACTGTGAAAAGAACTCTTCAAAATCAGAAATATCTGTTCTTTCAAAACGCTTAGAGTCTGTAAGCATGGAAAACATAGACAGTTTGGAAAACTACAAAATGATAGAAGAAGAAAGAATAGGTTTGTAGTCTCGCATAAAGACCCTAGATGATGAATTTCTAAAACGGGGTCAAGCTGAACAAACTATTCATTTAAACCAACCCAAAGAGACTAGGTTTTATCATTCCAAATAAGGAATTGGTTTTAAAAATCCTAAGTACTTGGAAAAGGTTCAACAAGTTTTACCTATTTTTTATGACATGAATTACATGGGTGTTGGGCTTAAATCTTTCTTTTTTAAGTCATCAAAAGAAGTTTTAACCCAAGAGGATGAGAAACGTAATGAAAACAAAGAAAAGGAAATCTTTTTGAAATATGATCAACTGAATGAAAGCTATTCTTCTAGAGTACCTACTCCAGAGGAAGACTACTTACCTACTTATTCATCTAAAGAATTGAATATTGATCCTGTAAAACCAATCCCTCACCTTTACATTCCTACAAAAGTTCTTCAACAGAAAATAAATGTTTTAGAAAAGGAATTAAAGACAGCTCGAAAGAAAGCTCTTGGTTATCAAGAAGCTCTTCTCAAGAGCGAGGAAAAATTGGTCAAACAAAGTTTTGAACAAAATGTAGAATTAACCATCTACAAAGAAAAGCTTGACATAGTTTCAGAAAGGTTAAATTCTCATTTAAAAGATTCAAAGGTTTTTCATCCTACAAAAGTCCATCTCACATCATCTGAAAAAGGTAAAGCCAAGGTTGAAGTTTCTTCTGTCAGTTGTAAAGGTGAGTGCTCCAAATCTTTCAAAGCTGAGGTTTCAAAGAAGACTCGGAGTCAATCTAAGTCTTCCAAGAAACCCACTCACCAAGGAAAAGAAAATTTTTCAAAGTCTAAGTCTTCCAAACGTACGAACTCTCATTGTTTTGCACCTACAGATCATGCGAGGAGGATTCCTAAAATAACACCTCTTGATTTTCAAAGATTCTTTGTGAAAAAGGCAGTCATGCCTAAATCTTTTGTGAAAATCGATAGTAGTGTCAGTGTGCATGGAAAGGATGTTGCTAGTAATCCTTTGAAATACTCTTTTTGCAATTTGTTTCAATTATGTCCAAAAAGTTTTCGGCGTGCCGTTCCGGAAATGACTAAGTTTGTACCTTATCCTGAAAAACGGAAACGCCGCCAATCTAAGAAAACAAAAGTGCATGCCTCATCACCTCCTGAAAAATTGGAAAAACCATCGCCAAAGGCCAAGCCTAAGGAATTTCCAAAGTCACCCAAGCCAAAGGTTGTTACATTACCTAAGGTTGTTTCAAAATCAGCTAGATCCATATACAAATGGGTGCCAAAAGGCTCTGCATCTAAACCTGTGTCGAATGATAAATGGATTCCTACTGTTGTTTTGTTACATGACGATAGAAATCCTAAATCTAACAAGAAAGGACCCAACTTTCGATGGGTACCAAAAGTGGTTTAATTTTATGCAGATGGTTTTCAGATCACTTCAGACTGGAACCCGGACTTCAATGAGATGGTTTTCAGATCACTTTAGACTGGAACCCGGACTTCAATGAGATGGTTTTCAGATCACTTCAGGCTGGAACCCGGACTTCAATGAGATGGTTTTCAGATCACTTCAGACTGGAACCCGGTCTATGTAAAGGCTTCTGATCACTCAGTTCAGGACCCGATCTTCAAAGCAATGGCTTCTACTTACTTCCGAGTGGAACCCGTACTTCAAAGAAATGGCTTCTACTTACTTCCGAGTGGAACCTGTACTTCAAAGCAATGGCTTCTGCATCATGACAGATCAGAACCCGATCTTTCATGTTTAGATGGTTTCTAAACACCCAGTTTAGAACCCATGTTTACGCGACATCTTTGGAATTTTCTCTACTTTTTATGCTTATCAGTTTGAGTTTGAGTTTCATTCTTGAAATTCTCTCATAACATTTTATGTTTCACTGATATTGTTCTTATTTGCAAGGGGAGTTTCAGATTCGCTTTGAAGATGACATCTTAACGAAAAGTGTGTAAGCATTCTGAATACTCTAATACACACTTTAAAATGTTTTGTTTGAATAATCTGATTCTCTGATTGAATAAATTTCCACCAAGATTAACTGATCTAACCTTCGTGATGATCTTGATCTCATTCATCTTGAGATTCTCTCAAATATTCTGCTTTCTCCCACATAGTCTGATTCTCTCATACATCAAGTTTCTCCCATACAAGCTAATTCTTTCATGATAATCTGATTTATTTTCAAATCTAATATCAGACTTTCCATTGAAGTTCTATCATACAGTCTCTCAAACTTCCCAAGATATTTCATTCAACTCTCATCCATCTTCTGGAATACCCCATGAGCTTAACTGCTATATCCTTCAAGATATCATGTTGACTCCGATGATGCCCAATAGGTGTGATTAGGCATATATATCGTTCCTATGGTCTAAACCAGAGCCGGAAGACCTACCCAAGGAGCAAACCACTTTAGTTTGTGTGAGTAAGGGTTCTTAGGTCAATTAGTTGAGCAGTGTTAGTTACCACGGGGTACTAGCAGGGTCGAGCATAGATAAAATGCAAATGAGAGGGTTTATCGAAAGGAGATGGGGTGCATCATGAGCCAAAAGTGAGCCGGTGAGAGTACAGTTGAAAAATGACGAGAGCTGAGGGGTGAGAAAGGATTAAAAGAAAAGATAAATCCTACCAACACCGTGTCAGTCTGCTGGGTTTCCTACATCTGCTACCAAATTCCATGTGTTGGAATTAGGTATTGAACAATACGTCATGGACCCAGTGACGCATGCACCTAACCTCCCTAGCTACTCAGTTGTCTCTTAAAAGACTTCTGTTTCAATTCACACGGAGTTATATCACATACTCTATCGACATATGATTTGGATATTGTTAATATTGAAACAAGGAAGACATCCTCTCCGGTCTCCGACTTCAGTTGATGCACTTTGAGTCTAGAGCTTAATGTTATACACTTTTAGGACACATGGAGTCTACAGTCTGCGTGACTATAAACAGCTTGTCTACCAAGACAAAGTCGGAACAAATATGAGTGATTATTTCATGATAAAGGGTTTCACGATGATTAATTGAAAATCCTACTAGTGTTAACGTCATGCCAGCGCTGAACGTAGGTCACATAGACTTAGTCTATCGTGCAAACAGAACTCCTATGTGGAACTGGAATGTTACTTACAAATGAATTTGTTTCATTTTCTTATATTCAGGTTGCAAAGCCATGATCTTCACTGTAATATCCTTTTCGTCCTAAATATTTTGTAACGAGGGAGAGATTGTTGTTTATGAAGGCGAGAGAAAATTTTATGATGTAACTGTTTATATTCTGTTATTGAGGGGGAGAGTTACTGATTGAGATTGTAACATGAGAGAGATAAGTACTTCTGTGTCTGTCATGTTCTTAAATGTAATATTTTCTTTCTGAGTCTGTAATCATCTATTTCAATGAAGAAAGAAGATTTGAAGACACATTGAGGTTGTTCATTTGAAGGGGAGAGCTGAAGTGATTACATGATGATCATAATTCTCATGATCATCATGAGGGGGAGAATGTTCTAAAAAGAGTTGAAATGTTTTGAAAGACCTACTAAACGCAAGGGGAGAGCCACCGATCTGAAACATTAAAGGGGAGAGTCATCTAAAGAAGATCAATGATATACTTCAAAAGTTCAGAGATCAGAGTTACTTCAAAGATCCAATATCATAGTTTAGAGCCCAAGACCTCAGAAGAATACAAGCCTTAATTACAAGAAGGGGGAGATTGTTAGAAATTTTATTTCTTGTAATTCAAGCTTGTGTAATTGCGCTTAATTGTAAATATTTAATTATACACTAAAGGGGAGATTGTTATCCCTAAAATAGTGTATAATTAAATATAGTTCGATTTATAATTAGGAATAGTTTACTTTGGGGGGAATCTTAATTTCCAAGACTTTAAGGGGAGTGTTTGGACAAACTCCCAAAGTAGGCTTAGGTATATATAGTATTGTTCTCCTAGGGTTTTAGAAAGAAGACACAAAGAGGAGCCTCCACCAAGTGTGTGTGTTTTGAGTGTGTAAAAGTTCCTAGAGATTGAGTGTTCAAATTCTCTCTTTGTAATCTTCATATTCTTAATACAAATCGTTTGATTATCGTGTTTGAGTGAAAATATACTGGGAATCAAAGTTGTCAATAATTGTTAGAAATTTTATTTCTTGTAATTCAAGCTTGTGTAATTGCGCTTAATTGTAAATATTTAATTATACACTAAAGGGGAGATTGTTAGCCCTAAAATAGTTGTTTCTGAAGGCGAGGGAAAATTTTATGGTGTAACTATTTATATTCTGTTATTGAGGGGATTGAGAATGTAACATGAGAGAGATAAGAACTTTTGTGTCTGTAATGTTCTTAAATGTAATATTGTCATTCTGAGTCTGTAATCATATGCTTCGACAAAGAAAGAAGATTTGAAGACACATTGAGGTTGTTCATTTGAAGGGGAGAGCTGAAGTGATTACATGATGATCATAATTCTCACGATCATCATGAGGGGGAGAATGTTCTGAAGAGAGTTGAAATGTTTTGAAAGACCTACTACACGCAAGGGGAGAGCCACCGATCTGGAACATTTAAGGGGAGAGTCATCTGAAGAAGATCAATGATATACTTCAAAAGTTCAGAGCTCAGAGTTACTTCAAAGATCAGATATCAGAGTTTAGAGCCCAAGACTTCAGAAGAATACAAGCCTTAATTACAAGAAGGGGGATATTGTTAGAAATTTTATTTCTTGTAATTCAAGCTTGTGTAATTGCGCTTAATTGTAAATATTTAATTATACACTAAAGGGGAGATTGTTAGCCCTAAAATAGTGTATATTTAAATATAATAAAAAGTCTAGGTTCAATTTATAATTAGGAATAGTTTACTTTGGGGGAATCTTAATTTCCAAGACTTTAAGGGGAGTGTTTGGGAAAACCCCCAAAGTAACCTTAGGTATATATAGTATTGTTCCTAGGGTTTTAGAGAGAAGTGAAAGAGGAGCCTCCACCTAGAGTGTGTGTTCTTGAGTGTGAAGTTCCTAGAGATTGAGTGTCAAAATTCTCTCTTGTAATCTTCATATTCTTAATACAAATCATTTGATTATTGTGTTTGAGTGCAAAATATACTGGGAATCAAAGCTGTCACATATGAAAGCGGTGAAGCAGATTCTGAGATACCTGAAGTCAAAACCGAAGCTGGGACTTTGGTATCATGCTGGTGGAGATCTGGAATTGGAGGCTTACACGGATTCAGACTCTGGAGGTTGTAAACGACTGGAGGATGTCAGTTCCTTGGAGGGAGACTAGTATCCTGGCAATGCAAGAACAAACTTCGGTAGTCGTATCAACGTGCGAGGCCGAGTATGTAGCTGCGGGTAGTTGCTGTTCACAGGTTCCGTGGATTCAACAACAATTGTGGGATTACGGTTTGACTTATACTCATACTCCCATTAGGATAAACAATCAATCAACCATTGCCCTAACAGATAATCCAGTTAAGCACAGTAAGACTAAGCACATATACATAAGGCATCATTTTATTCATGACTGTGCAGAGAAAAACTTGATTAAATTGGTAAAAGTTCCAACGGAAGACAATAATGCGGATCTTTTCACAAAACCTTTTGATAGATCACGCTTTGAATTGTTAGTCCAACTAAATGGCATGCGAAATCCGGAGTAACCTGACCTTGGTAGATTTTTTCTTTCTTTTAAAGTTTTCTTTAAATTTTAGTTTATCTTATTAGTTGCTTTACCTAAAAAAGAGAGAAAAACATAAAAAATTTCAAAAAAAAAAAATGAGAGAATAGTGAAAAATGAGAGAAATCTTAGAGTCTTAGGTTCAAAGTGACGAGATTTAGCACAGTCTAACAAACTCTGAGTGTTAAACTTTCACACATAATGCTCTAAAACTCTAAATGATATACATGTTCTTGTCTGATATGTTGGTAGGCATAATACATGAAGAATTTCTGTAAAGCTAATAAAATAATCAAGAAAATGTCAAATGTGTAACTAACTTAGATGTATGACCAAAAGGTCTTAATTTCTATGTTAGAGACATAGATAATGACTATGAATGAGGTATGCAAATTGATCTGGGGGATGTATAGCTTCATCAAAATACATCTTAAACAAAGAAAGAAAAAGTTTTGTAAAGAAAAGGAAGTCAGAACAAGTCACTTTGTTGTACGTGAGTACAGACCTGTCACCGCTATTTTGACTTAAACTAGCAGGATAAGTCGCTTTGTTGTACGTGAGTATAGACCTGTTACCGCTGTCTTGCTAACATAAGGGGAACTCTAAGACAAACTAAGACACTTTGTTTTATGTAAATACATACCTGTGTCCGATGTTTGCCTTTTAAAGATAATTTGCAAATACCAAAAAGTCATAATCCTTGTGTGTCTGCCTTGATTATAGAAGTATGTCTAAGTCTGGGACACGTAAGGTAGTTTCTTGATATATAAAAAGGCCAAAGGAAATTTCTATGTGTTGAATGTTTAAATGGAAAAACATACCGACAATCGACTTGGAATGTATGTCACGACAAACAATCAAAGGAATTAAAAATTCCAATGTGTGAAAGTGCAACACTAAAAGTGCGTTGACAAAGCTATCTGATTGAATCTTCTATGACACTCTCACAAAAAGATCTAGTTAGTGAGTTTTTGTCTTTAAAATTCTAGCACTTTCGTTTTATTTATTCTCTTTTACCTTATTTTACCTTATTCTATTTCAGTTTAGTTTTCTAGATTGATAGATTTTAAATGAATAGGATGGAGGTCAGATACTAAGATTTGTCCTAGTTGGAAAAACAACATATGCGTGATAATCAGTTGCCTAAAGTGAAGGGTTCCGCGATTAGTTGAAAAAGTTGAAAATGTTCCCAAAGTCTTACGATTTTGTGATTGTTTAACGAAGATAACGACTGTTTTTCTCGAACTTAATTCTAGTATTTGATTTACCTTCTAAACCATCAAAGAAAGTAAGGAGAGTTTCATTGCAATTTTATCATTGAATAAGGGTTTTTGTTGTTCGACTAACATAATATGACATGTTTCATGTGTGATTAAGTCTATACAGTGTTAAAATTGGAGTTTTAACAGGCTACACAGATTCTTCAGCTGACAAAGGCGATTCGTGAACTTCAACATCATAATTCCAGTTGGATCAGATAGTGGCTGATCAGCAGCAGCAGATTGCAAATCTGGAGGCTATACTGGAAGAGTTGTTGAAAGATCATCCATCTCAGGGGGAGAAATTGTAGAGAAGTCGAAGAAGATGGCCCGAATGCACAAAAAGACAGTGAAAGATAGTGAGCTGGTAGATCTTTCAAGACAACAATCTGCTCAGCTTGCTGATCCTCAGGGGAGTCTGGATCATCAGCCGCTGACAAGGGAAAAGACAAGGCTTCAGAGGCGACAGAAGTAACTGAAGATAAGGTCTGATCGGAGCATTGTCAGGGTTGGATGCAGAACAAATGAGGATCGACTTTGAAGATGACTTACAACAGGAGGATCTTGAGGAAGGAGAGTTTGCTCCTAAAGATGTACCTGATTGGAAGTCAGACGATGAAGAAGTTGTGAATGAAGATCATAATGTGATAGATCTAGATGTGTTGAGATCTGCACTAAATGATGAATCAGAATCTGAAGTATGAAGTGATTGATTTAGCTTGGAAGGACCTTATAAATCTTGGAGACGATTCTTATGCTGAGGTGTTGGCAAAAACTATCAAAAGAGAAGGTCGATCTGGAAGATTTGAAAAGTTAATCCAAGAGTTGGTAGAAGAGTTGTGGTTCAAATAAGAATAAATCCTCTGACTGGTAGGACATGGACTTAGTTAGTCTACAAACCGGTGAGGACAGCGAAACTGGAGAGGCAGTCATGGAGAACAGAGAAGAAAAGGTGATTTTGAGAGTCTATGATCCCTTGAACCTTGTCAATCCATCTAAAGATGACCTGCACAGACTTCATGATCGGGGAATTTTTTTGATGAGAAATTGATATCTGAAGGCAGGAAATGTCAGGATCTAAAACTAATTAACCAAGACTAACTGATTTGAATATATCAGAGTATAAATCAATAATCTTGCTTTGAATCAAAGTTTAATTAAGAAGTTTGCGGAATAACACTTAACTATTTTGACAAAAACTTTCAGAATCAATAATAAATCAACACAAGAAATAATCAAAACTGATTGTATTGCTGACTTCAATGATTACAATCACCTCTAATCTGTTTGATTAGACGAAGAACACAGACTGTTCTTAGGGTTTTACAACCTTAGAGGCTTATGAAAACTTAAAACAAAAAGCAATTACAGACTCGAATATGCAGAAACTTCTATATAATAGAAAGACCTATTCTATGTATTTATATTGCTTCTTGATATGTTTCCTTGAAGAACTATGACTTCTCTGATAGTAGATATGCTGGAATCTTCGTGTAGATATCTTTTCCTGAAAATCAGCACTTTCTGTTTATGAGACTGTTGAGCAACTTGAATCACTTAACAGCATGAACAGAGCAGCTCGAGTTGATTTACTCTGGCAGCTTGAACTTTTACACTGGCAGCTCGAGTTTCTTCAACTAGCAGCATGAACTTTGGATTTACATATAAACTCTACTAACAGTTTGAGAAGTCTAACTAACAGCTTGAACCTACTTAAACTATTTCCCAACAATCTCCCCCTAACTTAAATTCTTTATACAAGACTTTAAGTTCTATACAAAAATGGAAATAAATAAGTAAACTGTTATTTACAAACCAAGGCTTTCAAAAACTTATAACTGTGCAAGTTTCTGATCTACAGCCTTCAAAAATTCTTTCTTCATCTCATCTCTATCACAAGATATCCTAACAGATTTTATCTGAAGCAGCATATCTTTTGGTAAATCATAAAATTCGAGATTGAAGAATATACCAGAGCCATCTGAGAATTTGATTCTGTATGTCCTTGATTTGACAAACAGATCAACTTGCTTTATCTTCTTCTTCACAGCATCTTGTATTTCTTTCCTTGCAGATTCAGGGTCAACAATTGATTTTAGATCTTTAATGACTTGCTTCACTTGTGGTAAAGCAGATCTTATTTGTGTCACAGACCCAATATTATGCATTTTGATAAGCTCATCTCTGGTCAACTTCTGAACCATATGCCAAAATGTATCATAATCTTCTTCTGGTCCAGATTCCCTTCTCACTATAAACTGAACTCTTAAATCACGGTTGTCCAGTGACTTGGCATACCAGTAGTTGATCAGAGGCTTTGTAAAATCATGCTGATCAATCAACTTCTCTATCTCCATGGCTTTTTGCAGTTGTTGCTCAACAACACCCTTTTAACTTGATGTAGCTTTGCTTGTGAAGGTGGCTCAGATGTAGAAATAGAAGCAACAACTTGATCAGAAGGAGCAGGGGCACTGGCAACAGCTTGAACCTGACTTGTAGCAGTTTGAGCTGGTTCTTGTGATGGTTGGACTTCTTGGGAGACTTTTGTTCTCTTTCTTTTGTCCATTTCCTTGTCATGGATCTCTTGCAGCTGTTCAGTAGTCATGGACTGAGCCATTTTCTTTGGAATGCCAGCTGCAAAGGCAAAATTGATCAGAAATCTTCTGTGCTCAGCCTTGGAGTGCCCTGTTGGCATCTTTCTCTTCTTCTCTCCCTGTTTACCCACAAACCCTTTTAGGTAATCACCTAAAGTTGCATCATCATCCATTGGGGGCTGGGTTTGCTGATCTAATTCTTTATCTTGTTCTTCTGCTAACCTTTTGGCAACTTCAGCATCAAAGGCAATCTGGGCTTCTTTGGAAGAAAATTTGTGCTTTGGAGACTCAATAAGAATGCCCTTGCCCTTGTCTTTTGCAGCAGAAGATGTAGCTTGGACTGTACTGGATGGAGCTTGAACCTTTTCCCTTATAACAACTCTAGTTGCTTTTGAGGCAGCAGCTTGAGTTTCTAGGCTAACAGCTTGAGAAGCTGTTGGGACTGTTAGCCTAGAAGGTGGAACTGTTGAGGCTGCTTGGACTGATGGTGTTGGAGCTGCTTGGACTGATTCAGGAACCTCCTGATTCTCCCCCTTTTTGGAAGCATTGGTTTGGTCAGGAGGACCTACAACCTTTGCCCCTTGGGTTTGAATCAAACGCTCTAATTGAATGATCTTATTTCCACAAAGGGTAAACCCCTTATGGAGATAATCCATTCTCTGATTTTGAGCCATTTCTGATTGCTTTAGGGCCAGAATTTGGGCACCCTGTACAGCAACGATGGACTTTTGGTATTCCAACATAGCTACAACAGGTTTCATCTTGGGATCCGTCAAAAGCATTAGTTGCAGGCTAGCCTCAAGATCAGTAAACACCTGTGGTGCTTGTGATCTATCACTGGCATGAATACCAAAAGTAGAAACCTCTGGGCCCCTCTGTTCTTGGTTCTGGGGACTTCCAGCTTGTGTTTGCACACTTGCTGTTGCCATGGGTGTGGTCTTACTTATGTTGGCCCTGTCCTGTGCCTCTTGTGCAGAGACAGCAGTAGTGCCAGCCACAGAACCCATATGAACAGTCTCTGAAGAGATGTTCACCTCCTGAGTGAGGATGGGAGTGTCCTCAATTGGTTCCCTTTGGATATTATGTGCAGAAGTGTCCTTCTGCACAGGGATATATGGCTCTTGTCTTAGGGCTGAGGAGGAAGGAGCTCCTGGTCCCTTTTTCCTTTTATATAGAAATTTTAGTGGGGGTGGTGGCTGTTCAAAAGGATTAGAAGGGATTTGTGTATCTTGAGGAGTGGGTTGGGGTCCTGGGGGTGAAGCAGTAATGATAGGCTGAGCCTGCTCAGGACCTTCTCCTCTGTTTCTTGGAATGATGTTCATCATTGCAGAAGGCAATGGAACATCAACGCTCAAAAAATTTGCACTTTGTTTCAAAAGTCTTTTTATAGAAAATAGTGAGTGCCTGTGGGAAACATGTATCCTCTTATGTACATGAGAAGTAGTGCAAGTGTGTGCAATGATTTCTGCCAAAAATCTGGGATACATCAAAAATTTCCCACTCTTTAGGGAATGATGCCTTAACATCCCCTGAAAAATCATGTTTGAAAAATTGAACCGTTGGCCTGTTGAAAAGCACACTAAGGCAGTGGCAATGTTAGAAGAAAATTCTGACCAACCAGTTCTTTTGGGGCTTATGCACTGCTGAATTATATGTACAAGATATTTCCACTTAGGTGAAAAATGTGCTTTCAAGAAAGTGAATGAATCAGCAGGACCCCTATATCCAATATTATAAAGACCAGTATGTAAAGCATCAAGGGTTAGGTCTGTTATACCTGTGGCTTCTTGAAGATGCAAATGGCACCGAATGGATTCCTCAGTAATGGTGATGGGAGTGCCATCAATTTTGGATAGTATAGAAGGAATGCCATTGATGGATTGAACAGTGGCATGGTTCCAGAACTGTTCGATATGCGATATGTATATGGTGGGGTTTATATTGAGGGCATGATGGATATGGGAGTGACGAAGAAAGTCCATCATGTCATGGAACAGTTGAAGGTCTGAGTGCTTTAGAGAGTAGGGAAGACAGTTATGTTCTTTAACAAACTCCATTAAAGATCAAACGAAGGGTTTAGGGTTTGCAAAGAAGAGTGTGTGAATCGTTCAGAGGGAAAAGAAAGGTCGTGGAATGAAATTTTGTAACTGGTAGTTACAACTGAACGAAACTGGGACCTTTAAAGGTTTTGAAAAGGTTGGGTCCCGCGCACACACAGTTTAAAATTACCGAAATACCCTGCACACTTTAACAGATCAAAGTGAATAACTAACAGTCCGAGAAAATGAACTAGCAGCTTGAGAAAATACTCAAGCTGTTAGTTGAAAATTATGCATCCTTTTAATGAAACAGTGACTCCCCCTTAAATAAGCATACTAAGTAGATAATAATGAAAACAAATTAATCCATATTTACCATACCAATATTTGAAACTAGGAAAGTGAACCTTCCTACATCAAAAGGTTTTGTAAATAGATCAGCTAACTGATCATCAGTATGTATTTTGGTAACTTGGATTAACTTCTTTTCATTACAATCTCTTATAAAGTGAAATCTGATTTCTATATGCTTGGTGTTTGGGAATTTCACTAGGTTTTGCACAATGCTGATTGCACTTGAATTGTCAATATAAATAGGAGTGGATAAGAAATTCATACCATAGTCTCTTAGCTGATTTTGAATCCACATTACCTGGGAGCAGCAGCTTGCAGCTGCTACATATTCTGCTTCAGTGGATGATGTGGACACAGTTGCCTGCTTTTTGCATTGCCAACAGACCAGTCTTGCTCTTAAGTATTGACATCCACCAGTTGTGGATTTTCTGTCAATGTTGCAACCACCATAGTCACTGTCAGAATAAGCAGTTAGTTCAAGGGGAGAATCTTTAGGATACCATAGGCCTAAGTGTGGTTGGCCTTTGAGATATCTAAAGATTCTCTTAACAGCAACCAAGTGAGAATCCTTTGGAGAGCATTGAAACCTAGCACACACACAGACAGCAAACATTATATCAGGCCTAGAAGATGTTAGATACATGAGTGATCCTATGAGAGATCTGTATAAATGTATGTCCACATCTATGCCATCTTTGTCTGTATGGAGTTGCTTGTGAGGATCCATTGGAGTGCTTGCAACCTTTGTGTCTTGATACCCAAACTTTTCTAGTATGTCTTTCACATACTTTGATTGACTTATGAAAAGGCCAGTGGGCTTCTGCTTGACTTGCAATCCCAGAAAGAAAGTGAGTTCTCCCATTGATCTCATTTGAAACTTTTTGTGCATTAAAGCTTCAAACTCTTTGCACAGACAGGCATTTGTTGAGCCAAAGATGATGTCACCAACATAAATTTGGACAAGCAGAATCTCAGCTTTGATAGACTTAGTGAAAAGTGTTTTGTCCAGAGTGCCTCTCTTGAATCCATTCTGTAGAAGGTATGATGACAGAGTGTCATACCATGCTCTGGGGGCTTGATGGAGACCATAGAGAGCCTTGTCCAGCTTGTAAACCCTGTCTGGATACTTGTAGTCTTCAAAACCAGGAGGTTGACACACATAGACCTCTTCTTCGATTGTCCCATATAAGAAGGCTGACTTCACATCCATTTGATACACTTTAAATCCTTTGAAGCTTGCATAGGCCAAGAATAGTCTGATGGCTTCAATTCTTGCCACTCGGGCAAATACATCATCATAATCTATGCCTTCTTCTTGAGTGTACCCTTGTGCTACCAATCTTGCTTTATTCTTGATGACTATCCCTCTCTCATCTTTCTTGTTTCTGTACACCCATCTTGTACCAATTGCTCTCTTACCTTTAGGAAGATCTACCAGAGACCATACATTCTGAATCTTGAACTGTAGAAGCTCTTCTTGCATTGCCTCAATCCATGATGAATCTTTTAATGCTTCTGATGCCTTTTTAGGTTCTAGTTGAGACATGAAACAGGCATTCTCAAAGGCAGCTAGACTGAATTCAGGAACTGCTTGTTCAGCAGCAGCAGTCTCATTGTGAACCATCTTCCTTGTTTGTACAGGAGTACCTGGATCACCCAGTATTTGATTGAGAGGATGGTACTTGTGAACTCTGAGGGTAGGCTCTCTCTCTGTCTGAAAAGAGGATCCAAGATTTGTATCATCTCCATCAGGACCAGTGAATGGTTCAGCTTCTGGAACAACTTGAGTAGAATCTGGGACTGTTTCTCTTTGTGTTGGAGCTGTTTTCTCAGGACTTGGGAGTGGCACTTCAGTGTCTGGATTTGTATCATGTTGTGCATTCAGAACCCCTGGAGGGTCACATGACAGAAGTGGTAGAGTGATGTATTCATCCCAATTGGTGGAAACTGCAGCAGTTTGAAACTTTGTGCCAAAAGCTTGAGAATTTGTATTGGCAGCAGGAGAGTTTGTGTTGACAGCTTCAAACCTGTTTGCATCAGTTTCTGCAGTATACTCAACAAAGCTCAGAGAATTTGTTAGTGAATCTAGGTCAAACAACCAGTCAGGACCAGTGCCTTTGACATTTGCAGTATGTTCATTAAATTCTACATTGGCACTTTCTTCAATGGTTTTAGACACACTATTGTATACTCTATAGGCTTTGCTTTGACTTGAGTATCCTACAAAGAATCCTTCTTCAGCCTTACTTTCAAACTTCCCTAAATGAGTTTTAGTGTGAAGAATAGTACATGGGCATCCAAAGGGCTTGAAGAAAGCTATTAGGGGACTTCTGTTATGGAATAACTCATAGGGAGTTTTCCCTTGTGATTGACAACCTGAACCCTATTCAGAACATAACAGGCTGTATTAACAGCTTCTGCCCAGAAAGTCATTGGCAGATTTGAATCAGCTAACATTGTTCTAGCAGCCTCAATTAATGTTCTGTTCTTTCTTTCAGCTACACCATTTTGCTGTGGTGTTCTTGGTGCACTATATTGTCTATCAATGCCTTTGGACTCACAGAAACTGTTTAGAATGTGATTTTTAAATTCAGTTCCATTGTCTAATCTTATCACCTTAACTTTTGAGTTGGATTGGTTTTCTATCTTAAGGATAAAAGACTTAACTAGCTCAGCAGTTTCATCTTTGGACCTAAGAAAGTAAACCCAAGTAAACCTGGTGAAATCATCCACAATAACTAAACAGTAAGCCCTTTTATTCAAACTCATAACAGATGTTGGACCAAATAGATCCATATGAAGCAGGTGAAGAGCAGATGAGATTGAATTTAATTCTTTGGCCTTATGAGAAGTTTTGTGTTGCTTGCCTTTAAGACATGCTACACAATGATCATCACATATGAACTCCTTTTGTGGTAAGCCTCTCACCAGATTCTTTTTGACTAAAACATTCATGGACTTGAAGTTCATGTGACACATCCTTCTATGCCAAAGGGCAGACTCATTTGATGATGCTTTGGATATCAAACAGCTTAAAGTATTTGATTTAGATAAGAGATTTGTGTCCAGACAGTAAACATTGTCCTTTCTTGGTGTTCTTAATAAAACAAGATTTTCAGGAATTTTGAAATCTTTTGAAACGACAATGCACTCAGAATCTGTGAACAGAACAATGTTTTGTTTATCACAGATTTGAGAGACACTTAATAAATTGTACTTAAGCTGTTCAACATACAAAACATCATGGAATTTCATGTTGCCTGCATTAACAGTACCTTTACCTGTAACCTTACCTCCTTTTGAGTTGCCTCCAATTGCAACAAATCCTCCATCAAAGCCTTTGAAATTTGACAAGCACTCAGAATTGCCTGTCATGTGCCTAGAGCATCCACTGTCCAAATGCCATCTTGTTTTATGAAGAGACCTGTGGTTGCCCTGCACAAGTAAAAGCTTAGTCAGTAGAGGAGTAAACCCAAACCAAATTGGTTTTGGGTTGGCCTTGTACATTGACATAACTAAACACTGTTTTTGACTTCTTATATTTAGTGAGATCTACAGATGGAGTCTTTGGAGAGTATTTAGTGATTATATGAGGTGTCCAGGTATTTTGATCATCTTTTCTTCTAACAGTCTCAGATGATTCACTAGCAGTTCCAGATTGATGCTTAGAAGTCTGATCTGTGTTGTTAGTGCTAACAGCTTTAGAATTTGCACTAACAGCTTCAGAATTTGGCTTAGCAGTCTGATTTTTTGCATCAGCAGTTTGATCTGAAAATTTGTCCTTGACACACCATATTTGTTTAAAACTTAATTTAGGCTTTGCCAAAACTTGTTTTTGGTGTGTGGACTGTTTTTTATTAACTTTTGAAAGCCTGTGATCAACTATTTTATTTGGAACTGATGTGGAAGATTTGACCTTTGAAGTTTTTACATGAGTAGGATTTGATATTTTATGAATGACAGTCTGTTTTGCAACAGCTGGTTTATAAAAACAGTCATTGGCCAAGTGATTCTTCATTCCACAGTGAAAACACCTTTTGACTGTTTGAATTGGAGAACCAGATTTATTTGACAATTTCTGGTTCTTGTTCCTCTGATTTCCCCTTACCTGCTGTTGTTTGGGAAACTTTTGAACACCATGCTTTTGGCATGTGCAGACTGGAACATTTTTACCCCTTTTATTATTCTTTAAAGAAGATGCAGTGTTACAGTTAGAATGTACACAAACTTGTGGAGCAGCATTGCAAACACTCATCTTCTCTTTTCCTTTCTTATTGGGGGCTTGGACCTCTATGGGTGGACTCATTGTTTTATGTGGCTTCTCAGCTGTTGTGCACTCACACTCTGTGTTTTGAGTCTGATCTTCTTTAGATTCAGGGCCGGTATCAAGGATAGGGTCTACATTAGTCATAGACTCATCTAATGGTTCATTGACAAGTCTATCAGCAACTTCACTCATTAGATGAATGTACTTATTGTTGTATGGAGGTGGAGTAGCCCTGTATCCTATGCCTTCTTTGGGATTAACCTGAGATTTTACCCTATCTTTAAATTGGACTTCCATTAGGTGTTCCAACTTTTGATTTGCCAACTTGAAGTTACCTAGATCTATGTTAACAGATTCTAGTTTCTTATTAGCCTCTAACACCTTCTGTTCAGTCTCTTCTACCTTTTTATTCAGGGATTCTATTTTCTTATTTAGTTCCTTTTTCTCCCACTCATGATATGTTCTATCATGTCCCATTTGAATCTCATTATCCTTATAGTCATTGATCTGTTTTTCAAGATCTTCTATGGCTTGCATGTATTCATATCTCCTTTCTTCCATCTTAGCTAGAGTTTTGCACATGCTCTCATTATGATCTCTGTATTTTTTAACCATATTCTTGCATGATTGAGAGCAGAGTTTAGAATTTACCTCAGCTGGTAGTTCAGTGGAAGAGACAGTTGATGTTTCTGCCATCAAAGCTTGATTCTGAAACTCTTCCTCTGTCTGATCACTCCAATCAAACACATTGTCTTCTTGGGAGACAAGTGCTGTTGATGATGATGTCTGATTGGGCTGTGGAGTCCTTGATGATTGTTGTCCTTGAGATCTACATTCCCTGGCAAAGTGACCAAGCTTATGACACTTGTAGCACTCAACTTTTGTCTTATCAAAGGCTGGTTTGCCTTCTGTTTTAGCTTGAAAGTTGGTCCTTCCAGTTCTTTTAAGAAACCTTTTGGCCCTCGTGGTCAGCATTGCATGTTGCCATTTTAAATCCATCTTTTCAAGATCATCTGGATGAATTTGTTCTAAATCTTCAGTATTTAGGGCAAACAGTCCATCATTGGCCACAAAAGCCTCATAGTGAGCTTCAGTAGAGTTGCTATCACCACCTGAAAAGGAATCACTGCTGTTAGATTTTTCAGAAGACAGAAGAGCAGTATTGTGATTATAAGAAAAAGATTTCTTTTTAGCATCAATCTCAGTCTCAAACACTCTCAGACTGTTGTACAGATCATCCAGTTCTATCTCATCAAGAGTGTCTTTTGTTCTCCATTGGGCAGCATAAACTGTCCATTCTTCTCCAAGAGATCTGAGAAACTTTCTGTTGACTTCATCTTGATCCAGGCTGACTTATGCACTTTCTAATTCACTTATCAGTTTGTTAAACCTGTCAAAAATTTGAGTAAGGTTTTCATTCTTGCCACCAGAAAAGTTCTCATACTGCTGTTTCAAAAGATCCTTTTGATTTCTCTTGGTACTGGCATTACCAGCAAATCTTTTCTCTAAAGCATTCCAAAGAGAATGAGCAGTATAAAACTTTTTGAACTGATGTTGATAAGCATTAGGAATGGCTATTTGTAAAAGTGTAAGAGCTTTCACTTCATTCATTCTAGCCTTCCTTTCAAGTTCAGTTTTTGGAGGGGTTTTGACTGGTTTTCCCTCATCATCAAGTTCTGGATCAACTACAGGAGGAAATTCAA
Organism: Centrapalus pauciflorus; assembly: GCA_020465985.1. Lineage (NCBI taxonomy): Eukaryota > Viridiplantae > Streptophyta > Magnoliopsida > Asterales > Asteraceae > Centrapalus > Centrapalus pauciflorus. The sequence continues at coordinate 357,690 of JAANYP010003313.1, read as the reverse complement.
CAGCTTCCCATATGGCATAGTCAATAAATTGGATATGCTGTTGAATCCTGAGTTTCCACATCTCAAACTCAGTGGGCTTGAGCATAGGCACTTTGAGTCCTTGCCCAGATCCACTGCTGCTATTTTCAAATTCCATTGCAAAAGATTAAAAATTTAAAAGAAAGTTTTCGACTTTGAAAAAACAAAGAACAACCTGTGGCTCTGATACCACTTGTCAGGATCTAAAACTAATTAACCAAGACTAACTGATTTGAATATATCAGAGTATAAATCAATAATCTTGCTTTGAATCAAAGTTTAATTAAGAAGTTTGCGGAATAACACTTAACTATTTTGACAAAAACTTTATGAATCAATAATAAATCAACACAAGAAATAATCAAAACTGATTGTATTGCTGACTTCAATGATTACAATCACCTCTAATCTGTTTGATTAGACGAAGAACACTGACTGTTCTTAGGGTTTTACAACCTTAGAGGCTTATGAAAACTTAAAACAAAAAGCAATTACAGACTCGAATATGCAGAAACTCCTATATAATAGAAAGACCTATTCTATGTATTTATATTGCTTCTTGATATGTTTCCTTGAAGAATTATGACTTCTCTGATAGTAGATATGCTGGAATCTTCGTGTAGATATCTTTTCCTGAAAATCAGCACTTTCTGTTTATGAGACTGTTGAGCAACTTGAATCACTTAACAGCTTGAACAGAGCAGCTCGAGTTGATTTACTCTGGCAGCTTGAACTTTTACACTGGCAGCTCGAGTTTCTTCAACTAGCAGCATGAACTTTGGATTTACATATAAACTCTACTAACAGTTTGAGAAATCTAACTAACAGCTTGAACCTACTTAAACTATTTCCCAACAGGAAATATCATAAAGATGTCAATGTGTGTTGAGCAGGGACGCCATGCAGGTAGTAACTTATATAAGCCTAATTTTATAGCTTCTATTGATACACCCGATGTGACAATAGCTGTCTAGCTTCGGAATTCATAGTCTCTGATTCTGATAGTCTATTGCGTTCAATGAACAACAACTAGAAGCTATCGTCAAGAGAGAGTCTGTTGGTACATCCGGTGTGACGACAGCAATCTAGTTTTGTTATTGATAGTGTATTGCAGTAGATGAGGCTTTATGAATACAAGTCATGTGTGCTAGTTCATGATTGTGTATGATTTCTACATTTGCATGTTAAGTTCTAGACGGTGAAGTTAAGTTCTAGAAGGTGCAGTTAAGTTCTAGAATGTCACGTTAAGTTCTAGACTGTCAAGATAAGTTCTAGAATGTCAAGTTCAATTCTAGACTGTCAAGATAAGTTCTAGACTGTCAAGTTAAGTTCTAGATGGTCAAGTTAAGTTCTAGACTATCAAGTTAAGTTCTAGACCGTCAAGTTAAGTTCTAGACTGTGAAGTTAAGTTCTAGAATGTGCAGATAAGTTCTAAAGGCGTAGACTAAGTTCGTGGAGGAGCGTCTACACGAACTTAAGGGCTATATATTGAACTTATTATTGTGAATTCTGTAATCTTTGAAAGCTCAAAGGTTCTGTCGAACTTGAGAAAAAACAGAGCATCCGGGTAAAGAAAATCTTTGAGAATTACGAGTTTCAGAGCTTTGCAAGTGCACGTGCGAGCTAGAAAGTGATCAGAGAGTTGTTCTTAGAGCAACACACTGTGTGGGGTCGTGTGTTACACCGGTTATCATTGTGTTCGGCTCCGGTTTCCGTACGTGATCAATCCATTAAGCGTCTAACGAGGATTCCGCACTCGTTGGATGGCGTTGCGTCAAGATCAGATCCGTAGATGTGGTGACCTTACAAAATTCTTCTGCTTCTCATTCATCATCCAACCATACACAGGTCTCAAAACCGGTGAAATCAGCCTCCGTTACCCGACCTTCACCTTCATCACCCATCCCAGATATTCACCTCGTCAAAACTACACATTGCCTACTGTTTCGTGACAATAACCACAGACTTGATCCAAAAATCATCAATGTCAGTCATCCCATTATTGTGGACATACTTAAAGAACATCCTCTGGGCTACCTACTACAGTACAAACCTTCTATCCCCCAAGTATACTTGCAACAATTCTGGAACACGATAAAGTTTGTACAGGCTGATGGAAATCATCATTTTAAGGTTACAATAGATCAGTTTAAGGCAAAGATCACCCTTGCCAGGCTTCGCCATAACCTGTTTCTACCGCGCAGAATTGATATTGTGAACTTTCCACACTTAGTTGATTATGAAGACTTTGTATCAGATGAAGAGCTAGTTCATGATCTTATATGCTTAGGGTATTCCAAACCTCTACCAAAAAGCTCAAAGTTTCATAGGAATGGCCTCAATGGAGAGTGGTATACGTTATTTGGAATAGTAAACATATGCATGACTTCTAAGCATACCGGAATTGATAGAGGGAGCATACACTGCCTGAGAATCTTTAACAGGATTGCTTTCAACAAACCTTACGACTATGCACAATGCATTTGGGAGGATTTGAAAGAAGTTGTTTTGGAAAAAACAACAAATCTTGCAAGAACGTTTGTACCGCTACAACGTTTCATTCAATATTCGATAAGGGGAATCTTGAGGGCTAATGAACAAATCCCAAAAATGTCAAATTCTCATAAGTGCCCAGACTACATCATGATGAGTCTTCATGGGGTATAAGATGCACTAGATGCTAATGTGATACCTTTTCCTGAAGCTCTGTTAAAGTATGTGGATCAAGAAAGTGAGAATGTTAAGCTATATAAAATAGATCAAGCTCTTATAGAAACCCGAGAACCGGGTTTTCTTATCCCAGGAGCTTTAGGAGAGCAGGAACATCAGCAGGGGGCTGATGTTCACGGCAGCCTAGCTGAGAGTGAGGGAGTAGAGGAGTAGGTGAGGGGAAGTGAGAGAAGTTTAGATTCTAAAAAAACTTTATCCAATATTGCTGAAGGAGCTGATGAAGGAAATGATGATGATGAGGATGGTATTGATAACAATGAGGGTAGTGCTGTCATGGTTGCATTTTCTTTAGCTGAAAGACTTTTAGAGATTTATGTTATTGAGATTTCTAGGGAGAGTGTGAGGGAGTTACCAAGCCCAAACAGCCGGGATAAAGCAACATCTGCTGTTGGCTCCCAAATGGGAGTCAGCGTTGAATCAGTCAGTATCCCACTGACGACTGCACACCCCCCAGCCACTCATTTTCCTCTCAACAGGAAGATGTTTCAATTTTTCACCGGGATCAAGAACATGATCTATCTTTAAATCCTTTGGATTTTATGGATATTGAAACAAGTACACAACTGCCTGGGTGTACAACTTTTGTTCTTGCACATGAAATAGATCCTATACACACTAGGACACTAGAGTTGACTTCATATGTTGAAGTAAGTGCAGTTGAAATGAGTGTTCCTGCCAGAACAACCATAGTGTCGGAAGCATCTGTTACTCCGTCACTTGAAGTGGTTGGAAGACCAGTTAAAGCTACGACATTGCCAACTCTGTGCACTGGCCACACAGACGTTCTTTTTACAAGTTTGACTGTTTTGTCAACTGGAAGTCTGAGTGACCCAGTGGTTAGATTATCACCCTTTGTGACCGAAGACAAATTAAATGAAGCATTGATGAAGCAGTTGCTGGCGTCTCAAATCAGATGACAAATCAATTTTCTGAGATGATGGAACAGATGTCAAACATTCAGAAGCTTTTGAAGGGAAAGAATGTGGCTAAAGAGGTCAAACAAAGAGATCCAAATCAAGATATTGATGAGCTAAGAGATTTTGTCTATGAACAATTTGACGAGATGAGGGAACTTTTTATTGGGTTGGAGAACACTGTGATAACAGCTTTAGGTGATATGTTTGAGAGGATATCTGCTGTGGAATAGACGTGTAAAGCACAAGCTTCTGCTCCGAAACAATTACATGATGAGCATGATGATGACTCCGATGATGCTCCTCATGATGGGGAGAAGAGGAGAAAGCTTGGTGAACAAGGATCTGGACTTCTAATGATCACATATCCAGAAAAGAATAAAGAGACGGAAGGTCAAGAGGTTGGTGAAGCAGGGAGCTCCAAAGAAAAGCATGTTGATGCTCAAAGTGAGCTGGAATTGATTCTTCATGAAGATGTTCTAGTTCATTTAAGTGTTCAGTCAGGAACTTAAAATTTCAAAGAATATGATGACTCAGATAATGAAGATCAAGCACAAACTTTAATGATTGAGGGAGGTGAGAAAGAAGTGGAAGTGGAGTTGTCAGATGATGACGATATGTTTGATCTGAATGATATATCTTTAAGAGTAGATAGGATTGAAGAAGAAGAGGATCTGGTGCAGGAGATATTAAAAGATGATGTACCAACACGGACAGTTGAAAAGCCTGAGGTTATGGTTAATGTAAAAGAAGAAGAAGTAGAGTCGTTCTCAATGAAGAATATTATGCCTCAGATGGTGAAGGAGCTGAATGAGGTTGAAGTCATGGACAGATTTTTCAATGAATATATTCTGGCTGATGAGTCACAAAAACAACATCAATTAAGGTTTGAAGCTCAGCAGATAGTTCAGAAAGAAATCAGAGATATGCTAACACTACTAAATGAAGATGAAATTAGTAAGAAGAAGATAAAAGTGTTGGACTTATCTGCAAAGAATTCTTCAGATTATATCAAGAAGAGAAACAAACTTCCTTATCTTGAAGATCACCTGGAAAGAAAATTTTCTGTAAGAAGCAAGCTCCGTGCACATTTTTGAAGTTGTTTAGAGTGCTTAAGCTCAATATGCCAAATTTAGCAAACTATGCTAGTTTCTTGCAGAATAAAGCTCAGCCACTGGATAAGGTCAGAAGTGACTTTAGGATTGTAGATCTAGTAAAGATTGAGAAGGATCGTTTTCTTAAGATCTTTTATCCGACTTTTACCTTGACCAGAGCTGATGGTAATACATATATATTCACTGAGGCTAATATGTTTGGAATGCATTTGGTTGACATTGAAGATCTATTTGATGAGCTGTGCAGAAACAAGAGGAACAAACATTGTAGATTTGCACTAAAGACACTGTTTCATTTTATGCACACCAAATTGGTGCTTATGTTTGTGCAAGATCTACAGATTGGAGTTGAAAGAGGGATGAGAAAGATAAACATTACTGCGCCAAACCGATTCATCAATGTAACATCCTGATGTTAAATTTATTGTATTTGAGGTTTAATTAGATGAATTTATAAATTAATGTAATATTAAGTTGAATTATGAAAGTTGGTTGCATTATATGGAAATTTAGAATTCTAAAATTATTAAGTGAAAATAATTATTAAATTATTAAGGAAAATAAAATAAAGATAGAATTCTTTATTTTATAAAATCAGTATTTTAATGGAACCAGATAAGTTGAAGGGTTGAATGTGTCAAAAGTCGGAAATTTGGAATAAAAGGGGGAAAGATAGTTTATTTCAACTCATTTGAAATTATTCCCACTCTCTCTCTAAAACCTCTATCTCTCGGCTCTCTCTCTCTCTAAGATTAAAGATCATCAAAGTTTGGATTTGGAAGCTGGAAATCTGGATTAAAGTTGTTTGGGAGGAACTATATCGTCTACAATCATCAAATTAAGGTAAACAATCTTTAAAATTCGAATTTAGAGGCATTCTTTGTTCGGTTTTGTTAAAATCCGAAACTCAGATTCGGAATTCAAACGTGGATGCATGTATGATATTGTTGTGGATTTGTTCAAATCGAGTGTATAAGATATTATGTACAAAATTTCAGTTTCAGATTTGAGCTATAAGTATGATTTTTGGAGAATTGTGTGTGTTTTTAGTGTGTGTGTCGATGAATGATGAAAAAGTAGTGCAAAAAGTGTTAAATTGGCATAGAAATGTGTTAATTTTAGTGTTAAAAGTGTTGGAAATACATGAATGTTAGTTGGTGTAAGTTATTTCACGTATTGAACAAGTACAAAAATGACTTGGATTAAATCTGGAAAATATCAAGACTGCACTTTTATGAACTCGGATGTCCGAATTCGGATCTGGCAGGAACTCGGATCTAGACCGAATTCGGACAAGATCCGAAATGTTGATGTCCAATATAGCAAAACATTTCTAAGTAAGTAAACTCAGTTCGGGAACCGAATTCGAATGATGGTCCGAATTCGATGAGGGACCGAACTGGCTATGGTCCGAATTTGGGACAAGTGTGGTACGAACTCGATGTGGTCCGAAGTTGTTATGAGGTCCGAATTAGGATCTATTGGGGACCGAATTGGGGGTCCGAATTCGGGTGGGGTCCGAATTCGGACATGGATCCGAATTAGGGTCGAAATTTTTTTGCAAAACTTATAAAAATTTGGTTTTTATGGAATCAAACAGTTATTGACACGATGTGTTGTTACAACTGACTAACAGGTCCCTTGTGGTGTTGTTTAACCCACAGTGGGGTACTTTGTGGATCCGGTTGAAAGCCCGAGGAGAAATAAAATTGATTAAAGATTAATAACGCACCCACTGTGAGTACAGTAGATTTCGCATGATTATATCTGTTTTATGTTAAGCTTTGCCTGCTGAGACCTGTTGTTTCATTTGTTTGGTTGGAATTCTACTAACTTGCGTAGATTTAGATGCACATTCTTTCTTGTTGCATGTCCGTTCGATTGTTGTGCATCTAGTGATGGACCGGTGGGTCGCATCGATAACTCTGATGTTACTGTGCTATATGACGCTGGAGCTGATCCCTCCAGGTCCGGTAGGCAGTATGTCATCCCCGATCGTACGTTTGTCTCAGATGGTAGGTGTAAATGCCGAGCTTTGGGCTCGAAGGGGCTGCGGCTCTGGTCCGTACTTGGTGTACGAAGAGAGTATACGACGTTTGTCGTCGGGGTTACTCTTGGGCTTCATAAAGATTTATAATGTGCGCAATCTATGTATTCACTAAGCATTCGCTTACGTTTTAGTTGTTGTAATTTTCACAGGAAAAGGAAAATCAGCTGCGGGACCATCTAGCTAGGTTGTTGTTTGAAGTGAATTGAAGACTCAGTTGCTTACTTGGTAACTTATTGCTGGGGTTATTGTTGTAATAAATTTGGGATTTATGTAATGCGTTTGAAGTTTGTAGACATAGACATGTAACCTTTGTAGCACCATAGGGTGATTTGAAACCATTGTAATAATTTATTTTGTACTTTAATTGCTTTCGCACTTTAATTAAGTAGCCAGATCATTTCGTAATTTATGGGTGTCTTGATAATGGTGGTTGTTGTGGCAAGGGTGTCACACGAGATGGTATCAGAGCAGTAGTTTGAGATTCAAGTGTCCGTGAGGTCTTGATCTCAAACATTAGGTGATGATATGTAGTGATGCTAAGTAATGATCTGAACTAAGATAGGTTATGATCTAGTAATTATAGGGATTGACTATTATACGGGACAAATGAATGGTGTCTTTAAATTTATGACATGTTGCTAAATAAGTTATATGTTTCGTATTTCAGAACATGTCTGGAGGAGGAATGACACCTGAAGAGACGAGAGAAATGATGCTAGCCATGATGGCTGAGCAAAGAGAGATGATTCAAGAGCAGTTTCGGGCTCGAGATGAGGCCGAAACTAAGCGAAGGGAAGATAAAAGGAAGAACAAAGAAAAAGAAAGAGAAGGAAATAATGAGGAACAAGATGACAACACTGGGTCATCTAATAAGCCCAGGGGTTGTCGGTTTAAGGATTTTAAAGGAAATGGAGCTGTAGAGTTTAACGGTTTAGGGGATGCTGTTGCCGCACTGGAATGGATAACAGCAACTGAGCGAACATTCCGAATCAGCGACTGTGCTGAGAAGGACATGGTTCGTTATGCAACTGCTATGTTCACGAATGATGCAATCATGTGGTGGAATGCCATGGTGAACGCTTTAACATTGGAGAAGGTTCGGTTATGAAATGGGCTGAGTTCACGGACTTATTCACTCAGCAATACTGTCCGATTGATGAGCGTCGGAGATTAGAGGCAAGGTTTATGGCACTGGTACAGGGGAGGAAGACGGTGTCCCAATATGCTGTGGAGTTCACGAGGTTAAGTCTGTTCGCACCTCATCAGGTGGACACCGAAGAAAGGAAAGTGACCAGGTTCGAGGCTGGTCTTGACATTGAGATTAGGAGGGTCATGAGCAATGTTCGTTACCCTACATTTGCTGGCTTACTTGAGGCTGCCAGAAATGTAGAGCAGATTTTGATTATGTCGGGCTACTCTGTTGGGTCTGCTGCTGCTTCCACCAATCCAACACAGCCGTCACCGCCTAAGCGCCAAAGGGAGGGAGGATATTCTGGTTCTTCCCGGTCTTCACAGTACTCACCTCAACAGTCGTATCGCCGACAATCTGGTTCATCTGATCGCGGTCGTGCACGTGCATACTCCATCAACACTGAGCCGCAGTATTGCAATAAATGTCATCTGGAGCATTTTGGCAAATGCCCTAACGGACGTGCTTGCTTTTGCTGTGGGGAACTGGGACATTTTCAGAATGATTGCCCAAGGAAGGGTGATGCTTGCTATAAGTGTGGAGTGTGGGGCCACTATAGCAGAAACTGTAGGAAGAATGCTCCAGCAGCTGCCGCTCCATCATCAACACGATCTTCTGCAGGTTCAAGCGGTGGTTCAGTTAACCGAGGTCGGGGTCAGTCACAAAGGGCACCGGCTCGTGCCTTTCAAATCACTGCAGAGGAAGCAAGGGAAAACCCAGAGGTGGTCACGGGTATGTTTGTTGTAAATTCTTTGCCTGCACGAGTTCTATTTGATTCGGGTGCCAACCGTTCTTTCGTGTCTACTACTTTTGCACAAAGAATTGCCATGCCACTGTCTAAGTTGTCTGCTATACTTGATATTGAAACTGCTAGCAATACTTTAATTAAGGTAGATCATGTATACCGAAATTGCACGTTAGTAATTGAAGATGTAGTCTTCAATTTAGATCTGATTCCGATAGAGTTCAGCGAGTTTGATGTGATAGTCGGAATGGACTGGTTGATCGAGAATGAAGCCCATATAGTGTGTAAGAGCCGAATGATAAAGATAACTACCCCGGAGGGGCGTGAGATATGTATATATGGGGATAGGAGGAGCGGGGATCTGTGTTTGCTGACTATTGCAAAAGCTCGAAAGCTTGTTGCAAAGGGATGTGATGCATACTTAACATATGCAATTGATGTTAAGGCAGAGAAGAGAACTTTGGCCGATGTTCCGGTTGTTTCACAATTCCCGGATGTGTTTCCGGAAGACTTGTCTGGCGTGCCGCCTGAGAGACAAGTTGAGTTTCGAATTGATCTGATCCCCGGAGCTGCACCAGTAGCTCGTTCTCCTTATCGCCTCGCCCCAACCGAGATGAAGGAAATGATGACACAGCTGCAAGAATTGTTGGACAAGGGCTTCATTCGGCCGAGTTCGTCGCCGTGGGGAGCTCCGGTATTGTTCGTGAAAAAGAAGGATGGCACAATGCGAATGTGCATTGACTACCGGGAGCTGAATAAGTTGACGATTAAGAACAAGTATCCTCTGCCGAGGATAGACGACTTGTTTGATCAGTTACACGGGGCTAGTGTATTTTCTAAGATTGATCTGAGATCGGGATATCATCAATTGAAGGTTCGAGAGGAAGATGTGCCAAAGACAGCATTCAGGACTCGGATGGACATTACGAGTTTCTGGTGATGCCTTTTGGATTAACCAACGCCCCGGCAGTGTTTATGGATTTAATGAATAGAGTTTGCAGACCGATGTTGGATAAATCGGTGATAGTGTTTATTGATGATATACTGGTATACTCTAAGTCTGAAGCCGAACATGCTGAACATCTGAGAGAACTGTTGGAGTTGTTGAGAAAAGAAAGGTTGTACGCCAAGTTCTCAAAGTGCGAGTTTTGGCTACAACAGATACAGTTTCTAGGACATGTTATATCTGGAGCTGGGATTTCGGTTGATCCAGCTAAAGTTGAGGCTATAAGAAATTGGGAACCGCCACAATCAGCTACGGAAATCAGGAGTTTTCTTGGATTGGCGGGATATTATAGGAGGTTTATAAAGGACTTTTCAAAGATTGCAGTTCCGCTGACGGCATTAACGAAGAAGAATGCGCCTTTTGTTTGGGAGACCGTGCAGCAAGAGGCGTTTGATGTTTTGAAGAAAACTTTGAGTGAAGCGCCGATACTTGCCTTACCTGAGGGCAATGATGACTTTGTGGTGTATACCGATGCTTCGAGGTTAGGGTTAGGCGCTGTACTGATGCAGCGCGGGAAAGTAATTGCATATGCTTCAAGGCAGTTGAAGCAGCATGAGAAGAATTATTCGACTCATGACCTCGAGTTGACTGCAGTAACATTCGCATTAAAGTTATGGAGGCATTATCTCTACGGGACTAAGTGCCAATTATACACGGACCATAAGAGTTTAAAGTACATTTTTAGCCAGAAGGAACTCAATATGAGGCAGAGACGATCAATGGAGCTAATAAAGGATTACGATTGTGAAATTCTTTATCACCCCGGAAAGGCTAATGTAGTAGCCGATGCCTTGAGTCGGAAAGCGTATGCTAAGGATTGCTGCTATATGATGACATCTACCATGTTAACGTCTACTATTATAGATGATGTCAAGGCCGCTCAAGAGGAAGCCTTGAAAGACGAAAATGTTGGTGCTGAGGATATAAGGGCGCAGATTAAAAATATGGAAACTAGTGAATCGGGATTAAAAGGTGTGTATGGAAGAATATGGGTGCCGAAATATGGTGGAATGAGACAAATAATTATCGAAGAAGCACACCAGTCTAGGTTTTCTATACATCCTGGAAGTACAAAGATGTACAATGACTTAAAGGCAGATTTTTGGTGGCCAGGATTGAAGAGGGACATAGGGCAATATGTAGAAAGATGCCGAACTTGTCGGTTGGCAAAGGCCGAGCATCAGCAACCGTATGGCAGTCTGCAACCGCTTCCTATTCCGGAATGGAAGTGGGAGCACATTACTATGGATTTTGTTACAAAACTGCCGAAGACTAGGCGCCAACATGATGCAGTTTGGGTGATAGTCGATAGATTAACTAAGTCCGCACATTTTATACCGATAAGAGAAAGTTACTCCTTAGAAAAGTTGGCTAAAATTTATATGGACGAGATTGTTTCTAGGCATGGAGTGCCTAAGTCCATAGTATCGGACCGGGACAGCCGGTTTACTTCAAATTTTTGGTCGGCTTTGCAAGAAGGGTTAGGGACAAGGATAGCAATGAGTACAGCTTACCGCCCGCAAACTGATGGTCAGAGTGAGCGGACCATCTTAACGCTTGAAGATATGATGAGATCGTGTGTGCTAGATCTCGGTGGCAATTGGGACGATCATCTGCCACTCATAGAGTTTTCGTATAACAATAGTTACCACGCTACAATCAAGAAAGCTCCGTTCGAGGCTCTATATGGAAGGAGATGTAGGACTCCTACATGTTGGAGAGAAACGGGTGAAACGCCGATTGCCGGGCCGGCTTTGCTTCAAGAAACAAACGAGAAAATACAGTTGATCAGGCAGAACATGAAAGCGGCCCAGGATCGTCAGAAAAGTTACTATGATCGGAGGCACAAACCGATCAACTTTGAGGTAAACGATTGGGTTTATTTGAAAGTATCACCGATGAGGGGTGTTACTCGTTTTGTGAAGAAGGGAAAATTGGCTCCAAGATTCGTCGGACCATTTAGGATCGTTGAAAAAGTTGGAAATCAGTCTTATCGATTAGAATTGCCTGAAGGGATGTCGGGCATACACCCGGTATTTCATGTTGGGAATCTTAGGAAGTCTTTCACTGCAGAAAATGAAGATTGGGCAGATCATACTGAATTGCAAGTCGATGAAAGGCTTCGATATGTTGAAGAGCCTGAATGTGTGTTAGATACGAAAGTAAAGAAGCTAAGGAGCAAGGAGATCGAAATGGTGCTGGTACGTTGGAAGCATCATAAAGGAGCAAATCACACTTGGGAGACGAAGGCGGACATGTTAAGGAAATATCCGCAACTGTTTGAAAACAAATAACTTCGAGGACGAAGTTTGAGCGTGGTGGAGCCCATGCTGTAACATCCTGATGTTAAATTTATTGTATTTGAGGTTTAATTAGATGAATTTATAAATTAATGTAATATTAAGTTGAATTATGAAAGTTGGTTGCATTATATGGAAATTTAGAATTCTAAAATTATTAAGTGAAAATAATTATTAAATTATTAAGGAAAATAAAATAAAGATAGAATTCTTTATTTTATAAAATCAGTATTTTAATGGAACCAGATAAGTTGAAGGGTTGAATGTGTCAAAAGTCGGAAATTTGGAATAAAAGGGGGAAAGATAGTTTATTTCAACTCATTTGAAATTATTCCCACTCTCTCTCTAAAACCTCTATCTCTCGGCTCTCTCTCTCTCTAAGATTAAAGATCATCAAAGTTTGGATTTGGAAGCTGGAAATCTGGATTAATGTTGTTTGGGAGGAACTATATCGTCTACAATCATCAAATTAAGGTAAACAATCTTTAAAATTCGAATTTAGAGGCATTCTTTGTTCGGTTTTGTTAAAATCCGAAACTCAGATTCGGAATTCAAACGTGGATGCATGTATGATATTGTTGTGGATTTGTTCAAATCGAGTGTATAAGATATTATGTACAAAATTTCAGTTTCAGATTTGAGCTATAAGTATGATTTTTGGAGAATTGTGTGTGTTTTTAGTGTGTGTGTCGATGAATGATGAAAAAGTAGTGCAAAAAGTGTTAAATTGGCATAGAAATGTGTTAATTTTAGTGTTAAAAGTGTTGGAAATACATGAATGTTAGTTGGTGTAAGTTATTTCACGTATTGAACAAGTACAAAAATGACTTGGATTAAATCTGGAAAATATCAAGACTGCACTTTTATGAACTCGGATGTCCGAATTCGGATCTGGCAGGAACTCGGATCTAGACCGAATTCGGACAAGATCCGAAATGTTGATGTCCAATATAGCAAAACATTTCTAAGTAAGTAAACTCGGTTCGGGAACCGAATTCGGATGATGGTCCGAATTCGATGAGGGACCGAACTGGCTATGGTCCGAATTTGGGACAAGTGTGGTACGAACTCGATGTGGTCCGAAGTTGTTATGAGGTCCGAATTAGGATCTATTGGGGACCGAATTGGGGGTCCGAATTCGGGTGGGGTCCGAATTCGGACATGGATCCGAATTAGGGTCGAAATTTTTTTGCAAAACTTATAAAAATTTGGTTTTTATGGAATCAAACAGTTATTGACACGATGTGTTGTTACAACTGACTAACAGGTCCCTTGTGGTGTTGTTTAACCCACAGTGGGGTACTTTGTGGATCCGGTTGAAAGCCCGAGGAGAAATAAAATTGATTAAAGATTAATAACGCACCCACTGTGAGTACAGTAGATTTCGCATGATTATATCTGTTTTATGTTAAGCTTTGCCTGCTGAGACCTGTTGTTTCATTTTGTTTGGTTGGAATTCTACTAACTTGCGTAGATTTAGATGCACATTCTTTCTTGTTGCATGTCCGTTCGATTGTTGTGCATCTAGTGATGGACCGGTGGGTCGCATCGATAACTCTGATGTTACTGTGCTATATGACGCTGGAGCTGATCCCTCCAGGTCCGGTAGGCAGTATGTCATCCCCGATCGTACGTTTGTCTCAGATGGTAGGTGTAAATGCCGAGCTTTGGGCTCGAAGGGGCTGCGGCTCTGGTCCGTACTTGGTGTACGAAGAGAGTATACGACGTTTGTCGTCGGGGTTACTCTTGGGCTTCATAAAGATTTATAATGTGCGCAATCTATGTATTCACTAAGCATTCGCTTACGTTTTAGTTGTTGTAATTTTCACAGGAAAAGGAAAATCAGCTGCGGGACCATCTAGCTAGGTTGTTGTTTGAAGTGAATTGAAGACTCAGTTGCTTACTTGGTAACTTATTGCTGGGGTTATTGTTGTAATAAATTTGGGATTTATGTAATGCGTTTGAAGTTTGTAGACATAGACATGTAACCTTTGTAGCACCATAGGGTGATTTGAAACCATTGTAATAATTTATTTTGTACTTTAATTGCTTTCGCACTTTAATTAAGTAGCCAGATCATTTCGTAATTTATGGGTGTCTTGATAATGGTGGTTGTTGTGGCAAGGGTGTCACAATCAAGTTTATGGAAAATCTGAAAGAGTTTCAAGTTGTCATGGCCAAGCATCCTGTTTCAATCTACAAAGATAATGATCAAAATTTAAGGGCTATGCAGAGCATTGAATTGAATAAGTTCTGTGATGGAACTCTACAAAAGGTGATGAATGGCTTGAAAGGGAAGTTGGCAGCAGAAAAGAAAAGAAAGACAAAGAAGGGAGCACTGAGTGTGAATGACAGAAAGCTTATGGTTGAATTCATATCAAAGATAAATTGGAAACTGTCAAACAGAAAAAGTATCAGACGTTTTGAGATAAAGCTGGGGTTATCAACCTGAAGACTAATTACAATTCATCAAAGGGGGAGGATGCTAGAATCAATGTTAGTTGATGACTTTAATATGTCTAGGGTTGATTTTGTAATTAATGCATAGTTATGCATTTGTATATAAATAGAGTATTCTCTTTTGTAAATGGTATGGTTCTGAATATTGTAATTGCACAAATCTGACAATTTGAACTGCACGGAATTTCATAGAAGAATTAGGGCTACAGTCGTATTCATTCATCCTCTCTGTAATTCATTTTGAAGCAATTAATCATTCGGTTAGTGTTATAAATTTGTTCTTAATTATTTGTGTTGATTGTTTGATTGATTAATCTGGATTATCAGCAAGTTAGTTCATAGTGGTATTATTATTTGTACCGAGTCCATTAGCTAAGGGATTAAGACAAGTAATGAATATTGCATGCGCTATGTCGAGAGTTATTGGTTAAAACGTTTATGATTAATTTAACCGCACAGTTAATTATGTCTATGTGATTGTTGCAAGAAATTTGATTGGGTAATACTTATGCCGTAGTGATTCCGTGAATGGTTATCTTCAATTTTATTGTTAATTTACTTCGTTAGTTATTTGCCGTTAATTTTAGTCACAATTTAGTCGTAAGTCATTAATCCAAACAAATCATCCAATTCACTCGATTCACAATTTAAGTGCTTTCAATAAACTCACAGAGCTAGCCGATTAACCCTAATTACATACGCACTCCCTGTGGATTCGACCCTTACTTCTCTGAGCTAAATAGTTAGATTTAAGAATTATTTTTGCGGGTCACAACGACGGCCCGTCAGATTTTGGCGCCGTTGTCGGGGAGTGGTAACGTTAGTTAGGGCTAGAAGTTAGTTTTTGGCCTTAGTTTTAAGTTTTAAGTTTAAGTACTTCATTTTCGGTTATTTTTAGTCTTTAATTTCCTATTATTAAAAATCACATAAAAATTCAAAATTCAAAAAGGTAATTGTAGTCCTCTACTTTACCACCAAAAAAAATATAATTAGTTTAATTAGGTAATTTAATTTATGTATTTTTTTAGTTTATGCTCACATGTCGATCGGCTAGAGGATTGCCACTACAATTCGAACCCGTAATCGAAAAAGTAGCTAAATCTAACCGAAAGACTGTCAGTATTCAAAAATAACAAGAATTAATCACGGAGAACTCAAACAAACAAGAGGAAGAAATTCCCAATTTAGAAATTCCTAATTTAGAAGATCCTTCGATTTCGCCACGAAATCGTGAACAAGAAGAACCCGAGCGTATAGCTGCTAGGATGGGTGAGCAAGCGAGACGTACGGTTGAGTCACATTACCGCCCTGGTGATGTGCCCGACCCGTCTTCGATTTGTTATCCTGAAAACGAGAACGAACCCGAAGTTCGTCCTCAATTATTTCAAATTCTTCTGATTTTCCGAAGGATGCCAAGTGAGGAACCCTAAAAACATCTAGCTGAGTTCATAGCTATTTGTAAGGCTAACCATGTTCGAGCTATAACTACTGACGGTTTAAAACTTCGATTATTTCCCTTATTTGTAAGGCTAACCATGTTCGAGGTATAACCACTGACGGTTTAAAACTTCGATTATTTCTCTTCTCGTTGAAGGAGAAAGCAAAAAATTGGTTCGTATCATTACCGAGCAATAGCATCACGACATGGGATCAAATGAAATGTGAATTTCTTAATGAGTATTATCCCATTAGTAAAACAACCGATAAAAGAAAGGAAATTACCGGATTTAAACAAAAACCCGGTGAACAATTCTATGAAGCTTTTGATCGTATGAATGAGCTATTAAGAGCTTGTCCACACCACGAAGTACCCAAATGGATGCTTATTAAAACATTTTTTGATGGTGTGAGTCAAGAGAGTCGTAATATGATTCTTGCTGCCACAGGAGGCACATTTTTAGCTAAAGAAGATGACGAGGCTTGGGAGTTGCTAAATCAACTCGGTAAAGGTCTTAAGGTTCAAGCTGGTTCTGAAAACAGCATAGTAGTTCAAGTTATAAGCATAGACAATGCCTGGAAACGTGAGGTTAAGAATGAAATTTCAGAATTAGGTAAGAAAATAGATCAATTGATGAAGGGTCTTTCAAACTCTAATGCATCAATTAACTATGTCACGTGCGGTGATCCATCTCATCATTCAGATATATGTCCTCAAGTGCAGTCCACTGAGGAATTCACTAACGAAGTCTATGGTTTTAGATCACATAGGGAGAGGGATAATCCATTCAGCTATCAGTACTAACACCATGAACATGTTGAGTCGCCAGATGGGTCAGATAGTTGAGTCGCTTACTAGACGTGAAGAGAGAAAGCTTCCTTGCAATACTATTCCCAATCCTTCACATGCTCATCATAATAAAGATAAAAAAACATGAGATAAACGAAGTAAATGAAGTGTCTAAGATAACCACGTTGAGAAGTGGTAAAGAGGTAGATAATAAGATTGAAATTCCTAAAGAGCAAGAGGCAGAAGAAGATAGTGACACCGAAGTCGTGTATGAGGAGAAATAGGATCCAAAAAGGATATTCCTAAGAAGGTTTCTTTCAAGGAACCGATTAAGGCAGATATCCCAACTCCCAAAGTTGGGGATGCGGTTAAGAATCAGGACACTTCAGTTCCTCCTCCTTATCCTGCTGCTTTAGAAAATCCAAAATCTTCCCCTTATGGAAAAAAAGGCCCACAACCAGAGGATCTATGGGATTTGCTCAATCTAGTTAAGATCAATATTCCTTTGATCAAGGCTATTTGTAAGGTCTTGACTCTACAGATCTATCTAGACGCGGAACCGTCAACGAGTGCGGAATCCTCGTTAACGGGTAGACGGAAACAACTCTCACCAGAAACACGGAGACTATCAGAAGCTGCACGAACTAGACAAGAACGCACCTACGAACTGATTCTCTCCGAAACGACACTAACACTGATGATAAACTCGAAATCGCTTAATGCTTAATCACTCTCGAATTCTGCAAAAAAGCCTGATAATATTTCAAGTCTATCCCTAATTATAGAGGCTAATTCGAGTCTGTCATGGGCCAAACTCGAATCCGGCCCAAGGCCCATTCGAGTTTGTCCTCACTGACATTCTCAAATCTGCCTCATCACACACATTCGAATCTGTCCAGGATTACATTCGAATCTGACATAGATTCGAATGTTAATCCTTATAGAATTCGAATCTGACTAACTTGTATTTGAAACTTATGTTTTTAACTTATGCTTGAATTAATCTTTGAACTTTATGTTTGAACTTCTTGTAATACGTTACATTAAGTTCAAACATACAATCAATAACTGACAAACATATATAAACATATTTATCAAGCACTTGTTAATTCTCAATACTTTGAATATTACTTAAACCAAAATGCTGAAACACTTAGACTGCTATCGTCACACAGGGTGTACCAACAGACTCCCCCTTGACGATAGCTTCTAACTATTTACATCAAGTTTAAGTACTAGATCTATATATACTACTGCCTGCGTATAAACCAGCATCTATACAAACTTTTACTACCTTCTGGAACTTCCTGGCTTCAGATCTCCATTCTTCAATAAAGAAGACATGTTGATCATGTAGCTTCTTCAGGTCATCCTTCGATAGATTTATTAAGTGCAGTGGATCATACACTCTCAAAATCACTTTGTCCTGTGTATCTTCCATGACTGCTTCAGCTGTATTACAATCGACGTACCACCATTTCATGTTGCTCAAAATATTCTGTGGCATCGATTTCATAGGCACCCTTTTCAAGCATTTGACGGGTTTATAAACCATTCTGGCCCAAGGCCTTCCCGTATGAGGATCTATCCTTGATCCATCCTCTACTCTTTTGCCTGATCTCGGCTTAAGTCTTTCAAACTTTCCAGAACGGCCCTCTTTTCTTATTGTCTTCGCCATAACTTCAGCATACGGGTCCTCGCCGATATTGATCAGTTCTTTCCATGCTAACTCCTTTACTTCAATCTTGGGCAGTGTATTGAATGCTTTCAGTGTTCGCCTCAAGTATTGAAGACCATCTCTCCTTTTCAAAATAAACAGCTGCAGTTCTCGGTCAACGAACCAGCTTATAATTCCTCCTGAGAAATTTCCATCACCCGGAATTCTCATCTTCTTTTTCATCTTCAGCTATTCTTTCTTTTCTTCCTTTTTGAACCAAAGCTTTATCAACTCAGCTCTAGATGGCTGTTTCTCTGCTTCTTCAAGTTCTGAGTCTTCGACTGAGGCTATCTTGATGTCATCTATGTCAATCACATTGTGATTATTGCCCACGTATAATTCCGTGATAGGTTGTGAATTTATGATCACCTCGTTGACATTATCGTCCTCGTCCTCTATCACTTCGTCGTCAGATTTCCAATCAACAATCTCCTCAGGAATGAATTCCCCTTCCTCCAACTCTTCTGTTTCATCTTCAAAATCAAATTCCATTAGCTCTTCCTCAATGTCTTTTAGCGCATCTATCATATCGCTATCCAAAGTTCTTGATGAACCAGCCTCTCATACTTCACCTCCCAACTGACTCGGCTCCCCCTGAGACTGAGCATCCTGAGCAGCAGAAAAATCTACTGGCTCATTCTGTCTTTGAGTGCTGGGATCATTGCCTTGGTCATCTTCATTATCATCATCATCCCTCGGCCGCTCCACTTGATCACGGCAGGATATCTCCCCCTGAGCCTGTAAATTTTTCATTAATTGCTCAACCAGGGAGCGCATCGATCTAAGTTCAGCTGCTTGATCAGCGACAAAAGTTTTTAGCTCTAAGTTCTCTTCCTGAACTTTTTCCACAATCTTCTTCAGTTCGGTATTCTCCTTATCAATATTTGCGTTATGCTTCTGAAGTTCACCGATTGCCGTGGTCAGGCCGAAGATTTGGATATGTTGGAAGTCAACTCTATCTTTAAGCTGCAAAAGCCTTTGATTGTCGATGTAAGTGGATGAGGTGGATGGAATGGACTGTATCGGAGTTGGAATGATCGGCGATGGGATGTATGGTTCATCATGAGGTGGTGATGGTGGAATGGTGGTTTGAGAGTCCTGAGGTTGAGGAATTTGAGGTTGAGGAATTTCAGGTTGTTCTACTGAAGCTGAAGTAGATCATTGCATAAATCGATGATGCTTGGCCCTTTGCCTCATCACTAATGGAGCAACCTCTTCTTCTTCAAAATCAGAGTCATCAGACTCTCGTGATGCTCTACGCCTTGAAGCTTCTTCAGATACTACTAACCTTGATCCATAAGTTCCCATTTGAACAGGAGGTTCTGTGGATACGGACTCTGGAGCTTCAACCTCTATCTCCTCCATTTCTTCTGACTCAGTTGCAGACGATGACACCTCATTACCAGTCTGCTCAGGTTCATATTCATCAACATCCCTAAGAACATCTTCTTCTCCCTCTGGAGGCTCTAGCAATTCACCAACTAAGGCTGCAGATATTTCTTCATTGGCATGAGGACCAGCTTCCCAAATTTCATGTAGTGTGTGACACAACTGATCAGATTCAATCGGGACATTCGAAGGGCCTGCCTCTTGTACCTCTTGCTGTTGACTTGTAGAAGGCCTAGATGCCTGAGTTTGACTCGCGGTAGCTCTTTGTCATCTCCTTTGTTGTTGTGCACGCAGTTGTTGTCGTTGTTGTTGCGGTGGCTGTCTAGCTTGAACTTCCACTTCTCCTGCCCAGTTGGCATTATCCGGTGCTTCAAAGTTCCTGTCAATCACAGCTCCAAACAACGGTCGCTCGACCGGAACCGCTAACCTTCCTCTGTGTGAGGAGCAATCAGCAAAAATCCTTTTATCCATCACCGCTACGCTTTGGATCTCATTTAGCTGTGGCAAATTCGGCAAGAAGTGCCTGATGAGCGTCATTATGAAACGAGGATATATCAGAAATTGTTGCTGCTCTGGAGCCGTGATTTGATGAACGAATTCGGAGAAAAACATTTCAGAAAAACTAAAGCGGCGATTATAAACAAAAGCGATCATCCCGGATTGGATCTTCGAGACGATATAATCGAAACCAGCTTTCTTGGCCGCAAAACAGACCATAAACACATGTGCCAAAAATCTCCATTGACCAATAAGCCCGCTCTTCATGTAAGATGTCTTCGTAACATCTAAACTATAACCCATTCTCAGAAACGCTGCTTGCCTAATACTTAAGGGAAAGTCAATAGGCCCAGACTCTTCTTCCTGAGATCCTAGCTGCAAAATCTAACGCAGCATATCAGCAGAAAACATCAATGGTTGTCCTGCTATCCTTGTTCTCAAAACTGTTGGAGTGACGGAACAATCAACTTGTAAGTGCTCGTAAAACTGTCGTACATATGGAATAACAATTTGAATGTTATGAGACAAAGCAAAAGCAATCCTACATTCTACTAGGAAATCCAACATCTGACGAAAACCCTGCGCCTCAGGGATATGATGGTCGGGGGGAATGACCATATTATGCTTCGGCACGAATACTCGATCAGCCATATCTGCACAATAGATAAACTATTAGAATTATTAAAAATCAATAAACTTGTTTAAATTCAAATTTGTTTTACTTTGAACTTGTGTAAGTACAAAATCCAACACAAATGAATTTCTACAAGTTTAATTAAATTTAAATTAAATAATTCACATAAAATGACAGATTCGAAGAAACCCTTTTTCGAATTTGACGGCACACTCGAATCTAGTGACCTTCTCGAGTTTACTGACAAACTCGAGAATCGTCTGGAACAGATTCGAACTCGTCGGCCAACATCATCACCAAACACTATGATTTTAACCATTTTCAACTTAGAAAATCACATACATTAGTCCAACTAGGTTCTAATCACAAATATTTGCCTTTAATTTGACTTTTTAACGGTTCAAACTTTGTAATTTTGAAAAACACGGTTTCGACCATCAAACCTTCAAAAATTGGTGATTTTGACTTGATTGGTGTATAAAACTACTTGAATCTTGTACAACTCAGTTGTTTATACCTAGATGTATCATTAGAATCGAACACTCAAGCAAGAAACTCGACAAATAGTGGTTTTTAGTGAAAACGGTAGATTCGAGGAAATAGATTCGAGATCGCTGGATAGATTCGAAGGAACAGATTCGAAAACAGGTAAGAGTAATGACGATTACTGTTAACCTGTTTATAATACCTACCTTCGAGTCTAATGACTAATTCGAATCTATGACAGATTCGAGATCAGCCGATTTCAAGTTTGACCTAAACTCGAATTACCCCCAAACACTTAGAAAATTTCGAAAATTTTGAAATAAATTCAACTTTTTCAACCTTTTCAACGGTATTGTGTAACGGAATAAACTATGCAAAATCTTTTACTCTAAGCACAAGATTTTTCACGCAGTGTTTATTTATCCAACTATGAATGCACCATCAGTTATTTTTGACCTTTTCCCTAAGAAGAATAAAAAATAAAAAATAAAAAATAAAATAAAATAAAATAAAATAAAATAAACTAAACTAATATAAAATAAAATAAAATAAAATAAAAATAAGTAAAAATAAATTTTTTTTAAAATCTTGACCAAAAATTTACCTTAGACTTGAACTATATTTATTACAACTTACAATCTAGCTAAACACTAAACAAAATATTTTTGATGAGCATAGTCAAAGAAAGGTTCAATCAGATAGCGGTGTCAGATACTCACTTTCAGTACTTAAACTTTCACACTTAGGAATTTTTGATTCCTTTGATTGTATGTCGTGACATACCCATTTAGCCGATTGTTGGTATTTACCCCTTTAAACATGCTACATTTCGGAATATCCCTTGGCATTTTTATTTATCATGAAATTATCTTACGTGACTCAGACATAGACATACTTTTATGATCAAGGCATACAGACAAAGATTCTAACTTGTTGGTATTTGCAAACTTTCTTTAAAAGACAAACATCGGACACAGGTCTGTATTTTCATACAACAAAGTGTCTTAGTTTGACTTAAGGTTTATTCTTAAAGCTAGCAAGACAGCGGTGACAGGTCTGTACCGACGTACAACAAAGCGACTTATCTTGCTAACCCGAATCTAAACAGAGGCAACAGGTCTGTACTTACGTACAACAGAGTTACATGTTTTTGACTCTTAATTCTTTATGATTTTTCTATGTTTTCCATTTTAAGATGTATTTGATGTTGCTATACATCCCCAGAAAGTTTGCATACCTCATTTAGACTCAAAGTTTGTATGTCTTGTACATAAAAATTAAGACCGATTGGTCATACATCTAAGTTAGTGACACGTTTGACTTTTTCTTGAATATTTTATTAGCCTTGAGACTCCCTATATGTATTATGCCTACCAACACATCAAACTAAAATAAAGTGTAACACTTAGAATTTTAGATGCGTTATGTGTGAAAGCCTAAACACTTAGAGTTTGTAACGACTGAGCTAATTTTCGTCACTTTGTACCAATACATCTAAGACTTAACTCTTTTTTCTGATATTCTCTTTTTTTGTATTTTTATGATTTTCTCTCTTTTTTCTTTTGTTTTTCATAAGAAAAAGCAATAAAAGAAGATAACCTACTAACTTACTAAAAATAGAAACTTACTAAAAATAGAAACTATCCTAAAGTAGAAGACTTACTATAAAAAGAAAGAAATACTACAGCTATAAAGGAAATAAACTACTACTAATGCCAAATTACTCTGGGTTGCGCATTCCATTTAGCTGAATTAAATATTCAAACCGTGACTTATCAAATGCTTTGGTAAATAAATCAGCATTATTATCGTCCGTTGCCACTTTTACCAATTTGATTAAGTTCTTTTCAGCACAATCACGAATAAAATGATGCCTTATGTCTATGTGCTTTGTTTTACTGTGTTTAACTGGATTGTTAGTTATAGAAATTGTAGATTGATTGTCTATCCTAATTGGAGTTTGAGTGTAAGCCAAACCGTAATCCCGCAATTGTTGTTGTATCCACAGAACCTGTGAGTAGCAACTACTAGTAGCAACATACTCGGCCTCGCACGTTGACACGGCTACCGACGTTTGTTTCTTGCATTGCCAGGATACCAGTCTCCCTCCTAGGAATTGACAACCTCCAGTTGTTGATTTGCGCGTCAAACTGCATCCTCCGTAGTCAGAATCCGTGAATGCTTCCAACTCTAGATCTCCCTCCGCGTGATACCAAAGTCCCAGCTTCGGTTTCGACTTAAGGTATCGTAGAATCCGCTTCACAGCTTTCATGTGCATCTCCTTCGGATTAGCTTGAAACCTAGCACAAATACACACAGCAAACATGATGTCAGGTCTTGAAGCAGTTAAATACATAAGTGATCCAATCATGGCCCGATATAACGTCGGATCCACATCGGTATCACTTTCAGTACCCGGTCCGAGATTGTGATTCACTTGAATCGGCGTGCTGAAATGGGCAGTCAATTTTGTTCCTTCCATCCCGAAACGTTCCAATATGTCATAGACATACTTCGTCTAATGGATAAACATCCCTTCCTTCGTCTGGTCAACTTATAACCCCAAAAAGAAATTTAACTCTCCCATAGCACTCATCTCGAATTTCGACTTCATCACCTTCTCGAAATCTTTGCACATCTGTTCGTCTGATGAACCAAAAATGATATCATCGACGTACACTTGTACCAAGATGAAGTGTTCTCCCTTTCTCTTATCGAACAGCGTACTATCTATCCTACCCCTTTCAAACCCGTTTTCTAATAAATGGTTGGATAGATTCTCATACCACGCCCTTGGTGCCTGATGCAATCCATATAGAGCCTTATCTAAACGATATACTCTATCAGGATATTTTGGATCTGTAAATCCGGGCGGCTGTTCTACGTACACCAGCTCCTTCACTTTTCCATATAAGAAAGCACTCTTAACATCTAGTTGATATAACTTAAAGCCCTTGAAGGAAGCAAAAGCCATAAACAACCTAATGGCTTCTAGCCTAGCTACTGGCGCAAACACCTCATTGTAATCGATTCCCTCCTCTTGGTTGAAACCCTTTACAACTAACCTAGCCTTGTTGCGAGTGACTATACCCCGATCGTCTCTTTTGCACTTAAAAACCCATTTGGTTCCTATGGCAACTTCCCCTCGAGGTAATGGAACTAACTCCGACACTTCTTGTTTCCTAAACTAACTCCCCTTGAATATAAAATCACGCAGAAAATTGATGCATCGCTTCAACCCAGGAGTTATCCTTAAGTGCCATCTGCACATTTTTAGGCTCTACTTGCGATATGAAACACGAATAGAGACAGGTATGATATGCCTCGGAGTCGTTTATCATTGACAACAGCACTGTGTTGTTATTTAAACTACTCCTAGTCTTCACACCTTCGTTAGGATTTCCTATGATACTTTCTATAGGATGGTTCTTGTTGATCCTAGAGGTCTCTATCTCTTCAACTCTCAGATTATCTCCTAGGTTAGATCCTATTTCACCTAATGGGGGAACAGCCTCAGATTCTACATTTTCCTCCTCGTGGACATTTTCCTCAGAGTTGGAACTTGTTGTCTGAGTCTGATTCTCAGTTGAAGGTGCCTCTGGATTAGTAACTTCTGGAGATCCATCTTCAGTCGAAGTAGGCTCGGATGCGGATTGAAATGTAGTCCCCAGAAAGGTATGACCATCGTCATTCAGATGCAACGTCGCCATGTCCTTTTCGATTGTACCTGCATTTTCATCCAAAGGAATGTTAAATGACTCAAATAATTTATCATAGTCAAATATCCATTCCGGACCTGTTTGGGGTTCATGTGTATAACTTGTGACTTCAATGTTATACACAATTTCCACTGTACCATTTGTTTTATTAAAAACCCGTTTGTTTGGTGAATTCGGCACATAACCTAGGAAGTATCCTTCGTCAGCCTTTTCACCAAACTTAGGTTGATGTTTTGTACGCAATAAAGTGCATGGTACCCCAAACGGTTCGAAGCCAGTTAAATTAGGTGGCCGTTTATTCAAAATTTCATAACAGGTTTTGTTCAAAGATTTGACAGTTAGGACTCGGTTTAAAATATGACATGCGGTATTTACTGCCTCCCCACAAAACATGGTAGGAAGCTTTGAATCCGAAAGCATAGTCCTAGCTGCCTCAATCAGTGTCCTGTTTTTACGTTCGGCCACCCCATTTTGTTGAGGCTCATATGGTGCACTAAATTGATGCACTATGCCCTTTGATAGGCAATATACACCAATTACAGTGTTTTTGAACTCAGTTCCATTATCACTACGTATCCTTTTAACCCTTGTTCCGTAGGAATTCTCCACTTGGTCTAAGAACCCGATGAGCTTGGAAGCCGTCTCGTCCTTTGTACCTAGAAAGAAAACCCAAGAAAATCGTGGGTAATCGTCAGTGATAACTAAACAGTACCAACTACCTCCTATACTCCTTTTGTTGATTGGTCCGAAAAGATCTATGTGCAACAAATCGAATGTA
This sequence comes from Centrapalus pauciflorus, assembly GCA_020465985.1. Lineage (NCBI taxonomy): Eukaryota > Viridiplantae > Streptophyta > Magnoliopsida > Asterales > Asteraceae > Centrapalus > Centrapalus pauciflorus. Next base: position 331,715 of record JAANYP010003313.1, on the reverse strand, counting down.
GAGGTTATGGAGTTCTGCGTCTGGGACTTGTGTGTCTTCTTATGTTGTTTGCCCTTCTTGCATGGTAGACACTTGTCCTCGAACTGAAAGCTCTTCATAGGCACACCTTGCACCAATCCATTTTTCGTTATGAAGTTCATCTTTCTTAGGTGCAAGTGAGCCATGCGTCTGTGCCACAATACCGATTCCGTCTCCGAACCTTTGGATAATAAACAGATTGGCCCCATCGAAGTCTCCGGCTTGTTCATATCAAGCATGTACAAGTCATTCTTCTTTGGTGCCCGCATCAATACCCATTCTTCAAGAATCTTGAATCCCGGTTTTAGCACTAACGCTTCAGTGTCTGTGAACAACACTGAATTCTTCTTGTCATAGATTTGAGATACACTAATGAGATTGTGAACCAGTTTATCAACATGATAAACTTGATCCAACTTGATTGTCCCATTAGTGACCACTCCGGTACCCGTGATGTTTCCTCCTTTATTTCCCGCGAATGATACAAATCCCCGATTCCCACCCTTGAAGTCTGTAAGGAGACTTCTTTCCCCTGTCATGTGCCTGGAACATCCACTATCGACGAACCATTTGTTGTTTGGACCTTTGGTAATCTCCTGCACATGTAAGAAAATAGGTTAGTTATCACGGGGAACCCAAGCCATAACTGACTTGGTTATACCATTCTCGTCCACATACTTAAACTCTTTCAAATACCCACCTCGCCTTTCAGGTGACTTGGGTCGTTGAACAGGAGTTTGTTGTGGTGCCGAGTGATGTAAATACACTCTCTGCCTTTGAGTAGGCATTTGTTGTGGAGCTCTAGAATAATTCCGATTATATTGCATTTCAGATTGTGATCCCTGAGCTCTTACCGGTGTGTGATGCCTAATAGGAGTGTGTGACCTAACCGGAGTGTATGCTCTGCTAGGTGTTGTGCTCCTATATTGTTGTTGAGGTCCAGACCTAGATTGATTTACGACTCTATTCGGTGAATTTGTCCTAACCACTTCTTTTGGTCCAACCTTTACCGGTGTTTGTTTCACAACTTGTTTTGGTGCAGCCTGCACAGTTTTCTCGGTACTCTGAGAACTACTAGTGCTCGCCACATTTGTTGAGGGCTTAACAGGTGTTGGCTTCACTGTCTTAGGTGTAACTTCGGTTTTCCTAAGCGGACAGTTAGAAGCAACATGCCCCTTTTCATGACATCTGAAGCAGGACATCTTATCTATGGACTTCTTGTGTGTGCCCTTAGACTTAGGTGTCTCACTAGTGTCTTGGTCCTTTTGTACATCTATTGCGACTGGCTCATCGTCCTGATCATTAAAATCAATTTTATGTTTATCTGCAGGTGTTTCACTGGAGGAAGACACAAATTTGACTTTCTTAACCTTGACGGTTGTGTCAGCCACCTTAGGTGTATTTTCTACTACAGGCTCATACATAGGTGTAGGTATGTCCTCTAGGTCTACTGATTTGTCAGTTTTCTCCTGAGGTTGAGGCACATAGTTTGCATTAAAAGGTGAAGGAATTTCATGAAATCCTAGACCTACAAGCTTTTTAGATTGACGTTGAGCATCTAAAACTTTCCCGAGGTTCAGGCTTGAATTCCTAAACCTCTCTAGCTTACTATTGGCCTCTGCTACCTTTACCTTTGTTTCATCTAGCTCTATGTCTTTGTCCTTAAGATTTTTGGTCAAGGCCTCTACATGCTCATACATAAGCTCTAACCTAACACACTGCTCACTCAGTTTGTCTTTCAGAACTATTACGTCTTGAGCTTCAGCCTTAAGTTTTTCCTTAAGTTCTTGCTTAATGTCGTTTAGGCTAGCGTTATCAGCCTTTAAAGACTCATTTTGAGCAGTTATGGTTTTATGTGATTCTAAGACTAGATTTAACCTATCATTAGAAGTAACACATAACATGCATAATTCATGAAAAAGAGAGTAAGTCAGACTAACCTTTGTGTGGTCGGATTCCACGTTGGCCATTTGAGTGGCAAACTCCAGAAGCGTCTGATCATTCGTCTTCTCCACCCACATCGGACTGCTGTCCCTTGTGGTCTGCTCTTCCCCTTCACATCCATTCTCCGTGACTTCAGCCATAAAAGCCCGAGCATTTGATTCCGGATGTGAGGTCCAGTCGTAGGTACCATCCAGCTGTCTGTCTGATGTGACATTTGATAGTAGACCAACTAGATTGGCTTGACCGACTGATGAACTCGGAAGGTATCTTTGTTGAGACTGATTCTGAAACTGTCCATGATGCTGATTCTGCCCTTGGTACGTATCTACCTTCGGTCTCTGACATTCTCTGGCGAAGTGTCCCAGACCTTGACAATTGTAGCACTTGACCTTGGACTTATCAAATCCAATCCCCTTATTGTTCATTGTCAGATTCCTCCCTGTTCGTTTGATGAATCTTTTAACCCGTTGGGTTACCATGGCCAGTTGCCATTTAAGGTCCATCTCCTCAAGATCGTCAGGGTCGACCTGATCATAGTCTTCATCCCAGAGAGCAGAGTCGTTTATCTTCCCCTGAACGCAGTTCCCGTACGCAGCCACAAATGAAGCAAGTAGGTTCAAATGTTCTTCGGCTGATTTTGCGCTCATGGGCATCTTAGAGTAGCCCTGAGATGTTGATGCCTGTTGTACTTGAGGCTGCGGTTCTTCCGATCTTCCTAATCCTAAGAACGCTCTATTAAGTGTCTCATCAGACTCTGCTGGTGACGACGTTTCTCCGGTGAAAAACGCTGTAGCAGTCTTCAGATCAGCTGCGGCTGAAGGTTTTGTTGATTTTCCAAAATACATGGCTGGATTTTGGACTTGTTCGTAATCCGTTTCGGCCTTCAGTAGCTCGAAATGATATGCCCGCAACGTTCCCACGATATCCTCCAATGATTGGTTATAATACTTGTCTTCATTAAGCTTAATCATTGCCACATACATCGCCCACTTGGCTGGTAAGGCATCAAGAAGCTTATTGTTCTTTTCGGTATCATTATACTCAATCCCGTGACTTTCAAGCTCTGTCAATAGATGATAGAAACGGGTGATGGTGTCATCCAGCTGTTCATCCTTCAACGCCTTGAAAATAGCAAACTGTTGTTTTAACAGTTCCATACGCTTTCTTCGAACTCTTGGATTACCCTCACATCTCTTTTCCAGTGACTCCCAAAGTTCCTTAGATGTCTTCTAAGTCCGGAATGTGTGTAGTATATCCTGAGGCAACGCCATTCGAATTATCGAGAAAGCTCTGTTCTCGGCTTCATAAAGTTTCTTATCATCTTCCTTCATCATCTAATATGATAAAACTCTCTGACGGCCTTCAACTTCAGAAATTGGTGGAATGTATCCTTCGTCAATACATACCCACATGCGCATGTCATTGAAACGCACAAAATCGGCAAACCGATCTTTCCACCAATAATAATCCTCGAGTTTCATCAGCTTAGGCGGAGTGTTTGCCTTCCCGACCTCGTGATCCATTTCTAGAAACTTTTGAAGATTTGACATCTTTTCGAAAGTAATTGAATTGTAACTTAATTAATTTAATTCAAAAATAAGTTAAACTAATTCCTTCGAATCTAGGTAGATTCGAATATAATTAAATTTAAATCTGTTTGGGATTAAATTCGATTAAGTTTTGTAATTCAATTAAATTCGAAACTAATGACAAATTCGAAAGTCCCTAAACTCGAAGGTCAAGGCAAACTCGAACACTCAGTAGATTCGAAAGCTCTATTCGACTCTAGAAAAAATTCGAAACAAACTCGAATATCAGCAGACTCGAGAACCTATTCGAAACTAGCACAGACTCGAATTGAACTCAAAACACACTTTATCAAACTCGAGAGGAGTGGATTTTGGTTAGACTCGAGACTAAGAATAACCCTAATTACTCCTAATCGATTCGAGCGCCGCAAACTCGAAAAACGGCTAACACTTCGATTTCTTTACGTTTTGCAGATTAAATCAATATTTTTCCAACGAAAAATAATGATTTCGATCAAAAACGTGAAAAAACACGAAGTATTTCCCGGATGACAATTTGCTAAGCTCGAAGAACACGAAAAACACGAAGATGAGAGACAAACCGTCCAAAAGCGTCAAGAAACCTAGGATATATCTAGATGAACACGAAGAACACCAAGAACACCCCGTAGGCTTTGATACCACTTGTAAGGTCTTGACTCTACAGATCTATCTAGACGCAGAACCGTCAACTAGTGCGGAATCGTCGTTAACGGGTAGACGAAAACAACTCTCACCAGAAACACGGAGACTATCAGAAGCTGCACGAACTACACAAGAACGCACCTACGAACTGATTCTCTCCGAAACGACACTAACGCTGATGATAAACTCGAAATCGCTTAATGCTTAATCACTCTCGAATTCTGCAAAAAGTCTGATAATATTTCGAGTCTATCCCTAATTATAGAGGCTAATTCGAGTCTGTCATGGGCCAAACTCGAATCCGGCCCAAGGCCCATTCGAGTTTGTCCTCACTGACATTCTCGAATCTGCCTCATCACACACATTCGAATCTGTCCAGGATTACATTCGAATCTGACATAGATTCGAATGTCAGTCCTTATAGAATTCGAATCTGACTAACTTGTATTTGAAACTTATGTTTTTAACTTATGCTTGAATTAATCTTTGAACTTTATGTTTGAACTTCTTGTAATACGTTACATTAAGTTCAAACATACAATCAATAACTGACAAACATATATAAACATATTTATCAAGCACTTGTTAATTCTCAATACTTTGAATATTACTTAAACCAAAATGCTGGAACACTTAGACTGCTATCGTCACACAGGGTGTACCAACACTATTCAGCAAGTTCCCTCTTATGACAAATTCTTAAAAGATCTCTGCACACAAAAGAGAAAGTATAAGGTCTCGCTTCTTAAGCAGATCAATTTAACTGAACAGTTAAGTGCAGTAGTTTCTAGTTCTCTACCTCCTAAGCTGAAAGATCTTGGATCACCATTGATTCCAGTGACGATTGGTAATGTACAAATTAAAAAGGCACTGCTTGATCTTGGAGCTAGTGTTAATATTTTACCAAGAAGCTTGTTTGACAAACATGATCTAGGCCATTTGCAAACAACTGGTATTATCTTGCAGTTGGCAGATCGGTCAACCAAGTGCCCAAGAGGTATTCTATCTGATGTCATAGTAAAAGTTTTGACTTTTACTATCCAGTTGATTTCCTAGTCCTGGATACTGAAAGTTCAATAGGAGATAATCAACCGGCTATTATCTTAGGTAGACCTTTCTTAGCCACGATTAATGTTCAAATTAATTGTAGGACGGGAGCAGTTGATATTGCCTTTGGTAATCGAAAATTGAGATTGAATGTGTTTAATGCTTCAAATGTCACTGCAATCGATTCAGAGTGTTATCTGATAGATATGGTGGATGAGCTTGCACAGGAGCATAGTTCGTTAATCAACACCAAAGATACTACTGAGTTATTCTTTGCTGAGCATGAATTAGGTGAGTTGAATTCTCATGAGTGTGATAAGCTAGAGGTAGTCATGAAATCCACATTAGAATCGAAACAACCACCGTGGACCCATAGGACTGATAAATTACCTCCTGATTGCCTCAGTCAACAAAACATTAAATAGAATAACCACATGTTCTAGAATTGAAGGAGTTTCCAGATCATTTAAAATACGCTTTCGTAGGACAGAATGACACTTTGCCATGAAATCCAACTTTTTCCAGAAAATACTTTTTGACCATTTTTACATGTTTCTATATCTAAAATTGCAAATATGAACTTTATTGTACATTTTTAACTTATAACATAACACTAATATATCAAATTAACCCATTTATGTCCATTTTTCATCAAATATCGATGAACACGCACACTAAAACACACACTAACTTCAAAAATCATACTTAGACTTCGAATTTGAATCTGAAATTTAGTATGCAACATCCTTTATACTCGATTTTAACATTTCCATAAGAAGATTCAACATGCATTAACATTTAGAATCAAAATCCTATGATTCGGTTTTTGTGAAAACCGAACCCAACATCCAAATATTCGTAATATAGAACGATTTTTACCTCGAATCGTTGCTTGCAGTAGCTATAGTTCCTAATTTGCAGCTTGTATCCAACTTTTTACACTTTAATTCGATGATTTCTTGTGTTCTTGATTTGGAACCGTGAGGTAGAGAGAGTGTGTGTGTGAGAGACGGTGAGAGTAAAGAGAGAGTGAGTTTTGATGAATGAAAGATTTTCCTTCTTTTATTTTATATTTTGACACATCTGCATAATACACCCCTCAACTTTGTATTTTCTTATTTAACCGATTTTAAATGTCTGGATCGGTTTCTCCAAGTTATGTTCGCTTAGAAAACTACGATGATGATTTCTCCTCATCTTTTCTTATTTTTAAATTGTGATCGTAATTGAAATAATAAATCCGTCAATGCATTAAAATGAGTCTTAAATGGTAAATTACAATTGATTAAAAATAGGGATGTTACAGCATGGGCTCCACCACGCCTGTACTTCGTACGCGAAGTCATGTTGCGCTAAACAGACTTGGGAATTTAGTCTTCATGTCTTCTTCTGATTCCCAAGTGTGGTTAGCTCCCCTATGATGCTTCTACTTGACCAGCACCATTTTGATTTCTTTGTTCCGTAGTTTCTTGACTTTTGTTTCCAAAATGCACTCTGGCTCATCAACGAACCTTAGCCGTTCGTCAACTTTTAACTCCGATCAGTCCATGGTTCCCTTTCGGGCACCAGACTCTTCCTTAAGTATCCAATGTGAAAGACCGGGTGAACTCCTGCTAGCTCATCTAGTAAGTCCAAGTGATAGGACTGATTCCCAACCTTTTCAATGATGCGAAAGGGTCTTACAAATCGAGGAGATAACTTTCCTCTCTTTACGAATCTTGTAACACCTTTCATCGGAGAAACCTTTAAGTAGACCCAATCATCCTTCTGAAATTCTATGGCTTTGTGACGGCGATCGTGATAGTTCTTTTGTCGATCTCGTGCCGTTTTCATGTACAGTCGAATGAGCTGGATCTTTTTGTTTGTTTCATGCAATAAGGCAGGCCCAGCTATTGGAGTTTCTCCTGTTTCCCTCAAACAAGTTGGAGTCCTACAGTTCCTTCAGTACAGGAACTCAAACGGTGCCATCTCGATGGTTGAATGGTAACTATTGTCGTAGGAGAATTCAACCAATGGGAGGTGATCGTCCCAGTTACCACCCAAATCCATGACACATGCTCTGAGCATGTCTTCCAGAGTCAGAATAGTTCTTTCACTTTACCCGTCAGATTGAGGTCTGTAAGCAGTACTCATTACGATACGAGTACCAAAACTGTTTTGTAAGGCAGCTCAGAATTTGGAAGTGAATCTACTATCTCGATCAGAGACAATAGAATTAGGAACACCATGCCTGATGACGATTTCATTCATGTAGATCTGGGCAAGACGGTCCAGTGAATAGGTTTCTCGAATGGGAATGAAGTGAGCAGATTTTGTTAATTGGTCAACAATGACCCAAATGGCATCATGTTGACGATGAGTTTTGGGCAGCTTTGTTACGAAATCCGTAGTAATTTGGTCTCACTTCCATTCTGGAATAGGAAGAGGTTGCATACTACCATAGGGTTGCTGGTGTTCTTCTTTGACTAATCTGCAAGTTCTGCATTTTTCTACATATTGACCAACATCTCTTTTCAACCCTGGCCACCAGAAATCCGCTTTCAGGTCGTTGTACATTTTTGTGCTTCCAGGGTGAATTCAGAATTTAGATTGGTGAGCTTCTTCAAGAATTACTTCTCACATGTACCCGAACTTAGGAACCCATATTCTGCTGTAATACCTTTGAGTCCAGTTCCATCATCTTGCATTAAAGGTAATTGAATTCTGACATCCTCGTTTTTAACATTTTCCTCTTTTAGAGCCTGTAGTTGAGCAGCTCTTACATCATCAATGATCGGTGATATCAGTATCGTGGAAGTCAAGGCATAACAATACGCCTTGTAGTATGCTATTCTACTTAGGGCATCAGTCACTACATTGGCTTTCCCTGGATGGTATAGAATTTCACAATCGTAGTCTTTGATCAGCTCTATTGACCTTCTTTGCCTCATATTCAAGTCCTTCTGACTGGATATATACTTTAAACTTTTATGATCGGTGTAGAGCTGACGCTTGGTTCCATACAAGTAATGCGTCCAAAGTTTGAGAGTGAATGTCACAGCAATTAGCTCTAGGTCATGAGTAGAGTAATCCTTCTCGTGCGGTTTGAGCTGTCTAGAAGCATATGCTATGACATTTCCTCTTTCCATCAGCACTGCTCCCAAACCCATGCCTGATGCATCTGTGTAGACTACAAAGTCCTCGTTCCCTTCAGGCAGGGCTAAAACTGGTGCTTCACTTAGTAACTTCTTCAGATTATCAAAGGCAGCTTGTTGTTCTTCTTTCCAAAAGAAGGTTGCATTCTTGCGAGTTAGCTTAGTAAGCGGAACAGCGATCTTTGAAAAGTCTTTGATGAATCGGCGGTAATAACCAGCCAATCCCAGAAAGCTACGAATCTTACAGGCGTTGCGAGGTGAATCCCAGTTCTGGATAGCCTCGATCTTTGCAGGATCAACAGCAATCCCAGCACCAGATATCACGTGCCCCAAGAATTGGATCTAATTTGTATGTTTAGAAGGTACAAGTTAACAAAGAGTTTATGATTGAGTATAAGGATCATGAAATTGTTTCGAATGACGTACCTGCCTCAACCAGAATTCACATTTCGAGAATTTGGCATAAAGTCTCTCTTTACTTAGCAGCTCTAGCAATTCTCGCAGATGTGTAGCATGATCCTCTTTGGTATTTGAATAAATGAGAATGTCATCGATGAACATGATGACAGATTTGTCAAGCATTGGCCGGCAGACTCTGTTCATAAGATCCATGAAAGCAGCCGGCGCATTTGTAAGACCAAACGGCATCACCAGAAACTCATAGTGTCCGTAACGAGTTCTGAAAGCCGTTTTAGGAATGTCGTCTGGATGCACATTAAGCTGGTGATAACCCGAACGAAGATCAATCTTCAAAAAGTAACTTGCGCCTTGTAACTGGTCGAAGAGATCATCAATCCGGGGCAACGGGTATTTATTTTTTATTGTGACTTTATTGAGTTCTCTGTCGTCGATGCACATACGCAATGTGCCATCTTTCTTCTTGACAAACAGAACAGGAGCGCCCCAAGAAGATGAACTTCGGCGGATAAAACCTTGGGCAAGTAGCACCTGTAACTGTTTCATCAATTCCTGCCTTTCGGCAGGAGCTAAGCGATAAGGAGCCTTTGCTATTGGAGCAGCTCTAGGAATGAGATCGATACGAAATTCCACATGACGATCAGGTGGAAATTTCCCGAGACATCTTTTGGAAAGACATCTGGAAACTCAGAAACAACAGGAATGGCAGAGAGAGGTTGAACTTCAGCCTTTGCATTGACAGCGTAGGCTAAGTAAGCTGAACAACCCTTAGCAACGTGCTTTCGGGCTTTTGCGATTGAAATGAGGCACAAGTCGCCTTTGTGTCTGTCACCATAGATACAAATGTCTCGGCCCTCGGGAGTGGTAATCTTGATCATTCTTTTCTTGCAAACAATCTGGGCCTCATTGTGAACCAACCAATGCATACCTACTATGACATCAAAGTCCCCGAACTCCATGGGAATTAGATCTTTGTTGAACACTACATCCTCTACAAGTAATGTGCAGTTCCTATATACTTTGTCTGCCTTAACTAACATGTTACTAGCAGTCTCAATATCAAGCACGAATTGTAGTTTGGAAGTAGGCATATTAAATTGACGAGCAAATGAAGTGGAGACAAACGAACGGTTGGCTCCAAAATCAAACAGTATGCGTGCGGGAATTGAATTTACAAAGAACATACCAGTGACCACCTCCGGGTCATGTTTTGCTTCTTCAACAGTGATTTGGAATGCCCTTGTTGGTGTCCTTTGAGATTGATCCCTGCGTGCAGTGGAAGCTGCAGAATATCTTGTCGTTTATTGTTGAACACTCTGATCTCATGGGGGTTTCGGGCAGTCCCTTGCAAAATGGCCAAGTCTGTGGCAGTTGTAGCACGCATCGTCTTTTCGAGGACAATACTCCCAGTGATAGCCCTATTGCCCACAACAGAAGCAATACATCTCTTGAGTCTTGCACTCTCCAGAGTGCGCCTTCCTGCATCGCCTGCAGTCTCTCATTTCAGAATTGGCCGAAAAGGCCTTTCCCTTCTTGGGTGATGAAGATGACTGATTGGATTGAGGAGATGATCGGGATGATCCAGACTCCCGCTGCCTTTTTGGCGCCGACGGTTGAGTCGGTGCTGCAGAGGTTGAACCAATGACATATCCTGATAACAATACAATCTGCTCCACATTTCGAGCAGCCTCCGGTAACCCAGCAAAAGTTGTATACCGAATCCCACTCATGGTTCGGCGAATTTCATAGTCTAGACCGGCCTCAAACCGGGCTATCTTTTTTCTTCCGTCTCAACTTGATGAGGTGCGAACAAGGTTAGTCGGGTGAACTCAATGGCATATTGTGTAACAGTCTTTGTTCCTTGGGTTATATTCAAAAACTTTGCCTCGAGACGTTGCTTCTCGTCGGCCGGACAGTATTGTTGAGAAAACACTTCTTTGAATTCACTCCAGGACATGTGTGACACTACCTCTATCGTCAACAAATGTGTCATTGCATCCCACCACATAACTGCGTCCCTTGCAAACATCGCGGTTGCAAACTGGACCATGTCCTTTTCAGCGCAGTCGCTGATTCGGAAAGTTCATTCTGTGGTGGTGATCCACTCCAAAGCTGTGATGGCATCTCGAGTCCCATCAAAAGTAACAGTTCTGTTACTTTTGAAGTCCTTATACCTACAACCCCTTAACTTGTTAGAATACCCAGTGCCTCCTTGTCTTTCCTCTTGCTTATCATGTTGTTGCTCCTTGTTCTTTCTTTTATCAGCTTGACGCTTCGCTTCGGCCTCATCTCTGGCCCTTAATTGGTCCGCAAATGACTAAGCCTGCTCAGCCATTCTTTTGGATTGTAACTCATTGTTCTATTCCATGAGAGCTTGCATCATCTGGAACATCTGTTGAGGAGTCATATCGTCTCCTGAAATTTTCTGAAATATAACAATTTATATTTAGAACATTTATTTGTAAGTCTTAAATGTTTACAGTTACCCTTTATTTGTCCCTGTGTGCATGTCAATCCTATCTTAGTTCAGATCATTTCCTAGGAGTCCATTCTAATATCATAACCTAAGTTGGAGTCCAAGTCCTCGCGGACACTTGAAACCTCAAACTAATGCTCTGATACCAAACTGTGACGTCCTCATAATTTGATAGTATAATATTTTGAATCACCAGGATCAACACACAACTCCATGATTAACATGATAATTAAAATTGAAGCTTAATTCAGATTTAAGCAGTTTCACACTAAAGCAAGTAATGTATTTGTCTACAGTGATAAAGTCTAACTATTACATCAACATAATTGTTTTAAAAGTATCAAATCCCAGCCCAAAGCTACAAACATTTGTGTACCAATAGCTTCTGAAGTCTCCGGGATAATGAATTGAAATTGCTTAAGAAGAAGCTCCAGCTACACATTTGCCTTTGCCTGAAAACATTGTGAGTCAATAGTAAGCTAATTTGCTTAGTAAGATAACAGATTATACATTCAACAATTATTTCTTTACAAACATAGTGTGAAATCTGGCAGTGAAAGCCCATAGTATGCGAAAAATCATGCAGTGCAAGCATAGGGTTGGCAGTTCAAATGCTGATCGGGGATGTGCCGAACCTGACCAGGATAACGAGTGGGATGATCAGTCCCCGACAGTGGCCTGCTGTCAGCCCCAGTCCAGGTCGCATCAGATTGTGAAGTAATGATCATGCAGTGCAAGCATGATGTAAATAAATGCACTTTCAAACGAACGCTGGCTACATGTGTGTTACATGTCAAGTACGAGTGTGCATCATAACAACAAATCATTCATGAGTGCCAATTGATGTATATGAACAATGTGAACATGCCATCGAATATGTAAAACGTGAATGCAAAGACAATAAATGTTAGGATGATAATCTATTATTCACAGTGGTTTGTACAGTGATAATTGCCTTTGAATCAATGTGTGTTAGATAACACCACAATGATCTGTCAAGTCAGTGTAATAGTGAATTTATGTAAGTAATTGCTTAAAACTTAAATTATGCAATTTAAATAAAATTTTAACTGAATTCGGACCACAACCAAACATCGGATGGTCCGAAATCCGGATGTTCCGAGGTCCATCACTTGAAATCTATCATGTAAACTATTCATCCGAATTCGGATGGTACATTGATCCGAAATCGGGAGTGGGTCTGAATTGGGTATAGGTCCGAATTGAGTGTTGGTCCGAACTGGGATGGGTCCGAATTGGGGAGGGGTACGAACTCGGATGACCGAACCGTGTTCATCAGGTCCGAGTTCATACTTAATTATTTTCCAACTTTTTCCAGAAAATACGTTTTGACCATTTTTGCATGTTTCTTTATCTAAAATTGCAAATATGAACTTTATTGTACATTTTTAACTTATAACATAACACTAATATATCAAATTAACTCATTTATGTCCATTTTTCATCAAATATCGATGAACACACACACTAAAACACACATTAACTTCAAAAATCATACTTAGACTTCGAATCTGAATCTGAAATTTAGTATGCAACATCCTTTACACTCGATTATAATATTTCCATAACAAGATTCTACATGCATTAACATTTAGAATCAAAATCCTATGATTCGATTTTTCTGAAAACCGAACCCAACATCCAAAAATTCGTAATATAGAACGATTTTTACCTCGAATCGTTGCTTGCAGTAGCTATAGTTCCTAATTTGCAGCTTGTATCCAACTTTTTACACTTTAATTTGGTGATTTCTTGTGTTCTTGATTTGGAACCGTGAGGTAGAGAGAGAGTGTGTGAGAGACGGTGAGAGTAGAGAGAGTGAGTTTTGATAAATGAAAGATTTTCCTTCTTTTATTTTCTATTTTGACACATTTGCATAATACACCCCTCAACTTTGTATTTTCTTATTTAACTGATTTTAAATGTCCGGATCGGTTTCTCCAAGTTATGTTCGCTCAGAAAACTACGATGAGGATTTCTCCTCATCTTTTCTTATTTTTAAATTGTGATCGTAATTGAAATAATAAATCCATCAATGCATTAAGTTGAGTCTTAAATGGTAAATTACAATTGATTAAAAATAGGGATGTTACATATAATTTAATCAGATCTGACTGAAGCGCAAGAAAATACTCTACTTCAAGTATTAGTCATATATAAAAAAGCTGAAGGATGGACTATAGCTGGTTTAAAAGGAATTAGTCTCACCTTGTGTATGCACCGAATTATTACTGATCTAGAAGCTAAACCAGCATGGGATGCACAAAGAAAATTGAATCCAAATTTAAGTGAAGTAGTTAAAAAGAAAGTATTGAAATGGTTGGACCCTGGGATCTTATATCCCATATCTGATAGCAAATGGGTAAGTCTAACCCAAACTGTACCCAATAAATCAGAAATCACGGTAATTCACACTGAAAAAGGAGAAAAGATAACTACTCGCCTTGTAACTGTGTGGAGGGTATGTATTGATTATAGAAAACTCAATTCTGCTACTTCTAAAGAGTATTTTTCATTACCATTTATAGATCAAATATTGGAAAAATTAGCAGGACAGAAGTTTTACTGTTTCCTCGATAGATATTCTAGTTACAATCAGATTCCAATCCATCTAGAGGATCAAGAAAAAACTACATTTACTTGTCCATATGGCACCTTTGCCTACCAAAGGATGTTGTTCGGACTATGTAATGCACCCACCACATTCCAGCGCTGTATGATGGCTATCTTTTCAGAGATGGTGGGTGGTTCTCTTGAGATATTTATGGACGATTTCTCCATATTTGATAAAACATTCGAAGATTGTCTAGCACATTATAGAGAAAGTCCAAAGAGATGCACTGAAAGCAACTTAGTGCTAAGTTTGGAGAAAAGCCACTTTATGGTAAAAGAAGAGGTAGTCTTAGGTCACATTGTGTCCGAAAGAGGCATGGAGGTAGACAGAGCAAAATTTCAATTAATTTATTCATTTCCACCCCCACCAACGTTAAAGGAATAAGATCATTACTAGGCCACATTGGTTTTTATCAGCGATTCATTAAAGACTTCAGTGATATCTCAATGCCGTTATGCAATCTTCTAGCAAAAGGTGTTGAGTTTAATTTTGATGAATCGTGTATGAAAGCATTTGAAAAGCTTAAATCACAATTAACGGAAGCACCAATTCTGCAATCTCCAGATTGGTCTCAACCTTTTGAGATCATGTGTGATGCTAGTGATTATGCAGTTGGTGCTGTATTAGGTCAGAGATTTGAGAAAAAGCCAGTGGTTATTTACTATGCAAGTAAAACCTTTAACGAGGCACAAATCAATTACACCGCTACGGAAAGAGTTATTAGCCATAGTGTTTGCCCTAGATAAATTCAGATCATATATTTGGGGGGCAAAAGTAATTGTGTGCTCAGACCACAGTGCTTTAAGACATTTGTTGGCAAAGAAGGATGGCAAGCCTCGATTAATTCGGTGGATCCTTCTATTGCAAGTATTTAAGGATAAGAAAGGCATAGAAAATCTTGTTGCCGATCATTTATCAAGGCTTCATTTAATCCCAACAAACTCAACTGATCAAATCAGGGACTCCTTCCTTGATGAACAATTGCTATCAGTATCTAAAATTCCTTGGTTTGCGAATTTAGTTAATTATTTCGTATCAGGAAGATTACCAGAGCACTGGAACTCACAACAGAGAAAATACTTCTATGCTCAAGCAATGCAATACATCTGGGATGAGCCTGATTTATTTAAAATAGGAGCAGATCAAATCATGAGATGTTGTGTCCCTAATTTGGAATACGAAGATATTCTTAAACACTGTCATGCATATTCATGTGGTGGCCATTTCAGTGCTAAGATAACTGGTCACCGGATATTGCGTTGTGGGTTTTTCTAGCCCACAATATTTAAGGATGCCTATGACTTTGTAAAACGATGCACAAGATGCCAGCAAACCGGCGGCATTGCAAAAAGGGACGAAATGCCCATGACCCCGAAATTAATCGTTGAAATATTTGATGTATGGGGTATTGATTTTATGGGACCCTTACCTAAATCATTTGGGTGTGAATATATCTTAGTTGCAGTAGATTATGTTTCCAAATGGGTGGAAGCAGAAGCTACACGAACTAATGAAAACTGGGTTGGGTGTAAATTTGTTAAAAGATATATCTTTGCATGACACGGTATCCCAAGGGCTATCATCGGTGATGGAGGATCACATTTTAAAAATCAACATTTTGCCAAACTCCTTAAACACTATGGAGTTAATCATAGAATAGCAACATCTTATCATCTGCAAACTAGCGGACAAGTCAAGATTTCTAATAAAGAGATCAAGAGAATCCTTGAAAAAACTGTAAGACCTGATCGTAAGGATTGGTCGCAAAAATTAGAGGATGCTCTATGGGCATATAGAACCGCATTTAAAACACCGATTGGTATGTCCCCATATAGACTTGTTTATGGTAAGCTTTGTCATCATCCAGTAGAACTAGAACACCAAGCTCTATGGGCAATCAAAAACACTAATTTTAATTTACATGACGCCGGTGTTGATAGAAAATTCCAATTAAATGAACAGGACGAAATTCGTAGAGAAACCTACAAAAGTGCAAAATTTTACAAAGAGAATAACAAAGGTTTTCCATGATAGGATGCTTAAAAATAAAAATATTTACTAAGGGAAATAAAGTCTGGTTATTTAATGCAAGACTTAGACTGTTTCCTGGTAAATTAAAAAGTAAATGGACAGGTCCATACATCGTAACTAATGTCTACCCACATGGTGCGGTAAAAATCCAAGACCCAAAAGGTGGTGAACCATTTAAAGTCAATCGACATAGACTTAAATTATATGTCCAATGGGCCACCAATAATATGTTAGTCTCTGAATTAATCAGGCTACAAGATTCAAAAGTTAATTAATTAGTTTAGGAGCAGTACGTCTGGCTGAAGACGTAAAACTTAGCGCTTTCTTGAAGGCAACCCAGGGTATTTTGATTATTTGATTTTATTTGTTTTTAGTATGTTTATTTTCTTATGTGTTAACTGTGAGTACCCAATTAAGTTGGGGAGGATTCACCCTCCCGAACTTAGTTGTGTATAGGTTTAAATTAAAATTTAGGTTTTAAATTAAATATTAGGATCCCACATCAGAAATTAGAATTTTAAGCACCCTGACCGGATTATTTTAACCCGATATTACGAGCGTAAGTTGGGAAGAGTACCCATAAGAATTTTAAAAATTGAAGAAATGGGTTTAGAGACAAGTGCACGCCCCAGATCAGAAATCCGGAGGCCCGGACACAGGGGCGCAGCCCTGCGCTAGCCCTAAGCCCCAACGCGGTAAAAACTTTTTAAATACAGATCCCTACGCCTCACATGTCATAAACCCTAAAATCTAATTCTAGAAACGGCGATTATTGATTTTTGAAGCCTAAAACCTCTAAAATAACGTCTTTTCTACGCCAATTTTTCAATCCAACGCTAGTATTTCTCAAGGATTAGCAAGGTATACTGTTTCTAACGCCCCTAGCTTCATTCTACACTAGTTTATTATAAGTTATATCATGCATGCATGGGATGAAATTTTTGGGGGTTACATTATTTCTATTGAAAAAGAGTTAATAATAATTTTATATATACTCATTTAATTAATATGAATATATTTTTTGCGAAAACAATTTTCTTAAAAATTGTGGCTTTTTCCATATATGCTTTATTTTGTTCAAAGGGTTATTTTAAAATTATAAAAATATTTATCTTCATGCATTTGATAGGATTAGTTTGGCCTCATATTGTTGGTGAGACTTAGGATTAGATTATTTAACAAGAAAAAGGGTGATTAATTTGTATGCATCATTCATATAGGAGATCCTATTTTAATAATCATTTGTCTTTGCATATTGAATTGTAGATGTCAACCCAATATCATGCCAACGGTAACCATTTCGTGAATACCCAAACACCTAGGATGAGAACCCATAACCGTGAAAATGTCTGCTTTGAGAAACCTCTCAATGCGGAACTCCCTGGAATACCCCCAAACACTAATAATAGCAAACCACCAAGGTTCCTCATTGAGCGTACTTTAAAAGAGGCTGATTTTGATGACTTTGACATTATAGAGTCTTTTGAGCGTTTGGGGTGGGCTAGAGCCGTTATGTGGGAGCTACCTTACATTCACACTAGTTTGATCCAGCAGTGGTTCGCCACTATGCATAGAATAGAGAAAGCTGAGGATCATGACTTTGAGCTAGTGGGGATGGTGGGAAATAAGAAAGTGTCAATTTCTAAGAAAAAGTTGTTTGATGAGTTTCTTATCGACACTGAGAAACCACGCCCTAAGGAATTCTGGACACTAACCAATACCCATGGGAATAGGATGCGCAAAATCAATAAGTGGACTAACCAGTGGGACAAAATGATAGCTACGGTTTTTGGAATCCATGTAAGAAATGCCCGGACTTACACCGCTTTTAATAGAGGAGACTTATGCCCTTTGGCTAAGGTTTTGTGGAAGTTAGTTATTTTTAACATGCTTCCACATCACCAAGACACTACCTATGTGAGACCTCAGGAGATCCTTCTAGTACACGCATCATGACCGGATACTCGACTGTGTCTTTGGGGTATGTTATCATGCAAAATCTATAAGAGTGTCATGTAACGGGTCAGGGAGTGAATTTCCCTCACTGTAGGATGCTTACCGAGCTATTTGTTATAGAAAAAGCAGTGTCGGAAGAATTACCAATTAGGTTCATTAACCTGAATATCATGTGGTTTACAGGGATTACTATGAAAGGGTTAGTATTTGAGCGCACCGAAGTAGGATTCCAAATCTGTTGCCCTAAAACCACCAAAGTGACCCAAGTCCCATTTATTGCCCCTGAATACCCGACTGAAGGACAAAGCAGCAAAGGAAAAGCCAGGATGGAGGTAGACAAGGAAGACGAGAGACCATAGAAAAGGATCGAGATTGTCGATATTTTATGGGATCAGATTCATAAACTGAAAGGAGTGGTTGGAGACTTGGTGAGCACAAACAACATGCTGCTTAAAGAAATCGAGACGCTTCGAGGTGGCCAAAAGAAAAATGATCAGCCGCTTCAAGTGCATTCCGATTGGCTCGCCTATATCCAAATGACAGTGGGAGAATTAGAAGAAGTCGTCGCTCCTCCAAAAGAATTTTAATTTATTATTTGAGTATGTTGGTCTGTTTGTTGCATGAGAAACATTAAGTTTGGTTTTGTTTTAATTTCTGGTGTGATTTGTCTTTATTTGAATTGTAATCGTATTTTACTTGGTTTTATTTTTAAAGTATGATGTGCTTATGTTATTTGAATTATTTAAAGTTTGAACTTTATTTGAATATGTTTGAGTTGTTTAGATCTATTGGTTGTGAATAAGGAATGTGTACCGATCTCTCAAAGTTATTAACTAATTTTAATGTGACGAGGACGTCATAAAGGTCTAAGTTGGAGAGGGTAGGTTCTAACGATAAGTTAATTCATTAATTTAGCCCCAAAAAAAAAAAATTTAGACCACATTTTATAACACAAATTAGAGAGATATACAGCCCCGCGTACCAAAATAGTTAAAAAATTGAAAAATTAGCAGAGTTGGGCGCAGGGGGGCGCAGCCCTGCGCTGGCCCTACGCCCCGTCAAGTTAAAACCCAAATTTAGCTTCATTCTTCATTATCACAAACCCTGAAAACCTTCAACTTACGGCTTGGTGTGCGGCTACACTTCCTAAACCCCATTTTTGTGCTAAAAATTTACAAATCTAAGCCTAAAAACAACCACATTATCATCTACGACAAAGATTTAGGCTAGAAACATCTTCCTTGTGAGTATTTTCACTCATCTTGAAGGATTTTGGGTGTAGAAGGTATTAAAGAAAAAGCCATCTTCAACCTTCCAATCACCAAGGTTAGTGCTTTTATTGAGTAAATGCAACTTATTCCATACTTTTTGAGCAAAAATGAAAGTTTGAGCTTCATGGTCATCCATGGAGTTTTCATGGTGATTTTGACTTTTTAGAGTCAAAGTATGTGAAATTGCATGATTTTAGAGATAACCTTGATATATGTTTGATGAGATATGTATTTACTTACTATTTTAGTTAAATTGCCATGATTAATTTCTAGAAATTAATTTGGATTTACAGAGTTGGTTACCTAAATGTGCATATAATGTTTGAATTATAAAAATTGGGTGATTAACTAGAAAACGAGTTTATGTGCTAAATGGAATTTTATTGATATATTAAGTATGTGTTTGGCATTTAAATTGTTGGCAAATTATAGACTATATATAGAGTGATGCAAAATTAGAGCGTAAAGAGTATGTGTGTGTGTATATATATATATATATATATATATATATATATATATATATATATATATATATATATATATATATATATATATATATATATATATGCATCTAGATTTAATGGAGCGTAATTGTGAAATTTAAATTGCATAGTTTGATGTATTTCATACATATTGTGGTTGGTTGGCAAAATTGTAGATGTCGAGGAGATCGAGACAAAGAACTCAAAATGTTAACGTGCCTATAGATTGGTCTCCAAACCTTTAACTGTCACAACACCCTGAGAATATTACAACACATTTATTTTTATATAAGAAATACTCGAATAAGGTGTTAGTCGAGAAGAGGGTTAGGAGAGATGACTTTGAGGATTATGGGATTCCATACCACTTTGACTATCTGGGTTGGGAGAGTGTGCTTGATTTGGGCGGCCCCGAGATTCGTCAGGCCGATGTCGTGGAATGGATGTCTACCCTACGGAGGGAGACAGATCGTTCACAAAAGGACTTTAGACTTATAGGAACCGTCCACGGTAGGGACGTGGCGATGGATGCATAAATCTTTTGCCAGTTATTTAATATAGATACAGGGTAGGCCACGAAGGGTCTAACCAGTGAGGGTATGAGTACAAGTCCGAGGCCCAGTTTGCCTTTACTGACATGACTTGGTCGGGAGAGTGGACGGAGCAAGTGAGTAAGGTTTTTATTCATCCTTTTTGGAATCTGAGTCCTCCACTTCTTATAGCCGAAGGGCATTAACTCCAAGGTGTAAAGTGCTTCTCAAGATCATTGTGAACAACATCTTGCCTCGTGATGATGACATGTCTAAGGTCAGACATAAAGATATCACGGTCTTGCATGCCCTTCTCAAGGGTAAGCCCAGACTGTCATTCGCATGGACAGTCATGAACGATATATGGGCTATGTATGATACTAGAGAGAGGACGATCATCCCCCATGCTTGGTTGATCTCTAAATTCCTTGAGAGGAAGGGTTCACTTTCTCCTGATTCCCTGGGAAACTGTTTCGGCGACGTACATTACGGCCGCCATGTTCCCTACCTTGATATTTAGGGAAGTTGATGAAGGGTTCGAGATATTCGACAAGGAGACATATAAGTGGTATATCGAGGACTACATTGAGGACAAGAGGAGTGAGAGAGAGAGAGAGAGAGAGAGAGAGAGAGAGGAGAAGGCCGCTAATGAAGCGGAAGTTTGGCACGAAGTGCATAACCGAGGGGCGTCTACCTCGCACAGTCGAGGTAATGACGATGTTGATTTTAGCCGCGTCATGAGGCGGTTAGATGACTAAGTAGTGGGTCATGGTGAGTTCCGGGAGAACGTGACCCAGAGATTAGATGAGATGAATGGGCGAATGACCCATATTTATGATAGGGTCGGTCACTTGTCGAGTCGGGTAGATCAGCTTCAGGACGGGCAGAGAGCCCTGGTATACCAAAATGCCTATTACCAGCACCATAACTGGGCATACTGGGAGGGAGTTCGACATCACGAGGACTCCGTAGCCGGTATGCCATATCAGTCATATAATGATTACACGATGTCCAACTACCAGACCTACGACTCTGCCGTAGACACTTATCAGCGCTATCCGGCACATGGCAGACAGGAGCTCCCAGACCAGATTCCTACTCACTTGGTCCCGCCTACAGCACAATTCACCACCGGCCAAAACTCGTATACCGACTTCTTCAACAGCGTCGTCGGTCCTCCTCCGCCTCCTCCATTTGAATGATCGAGGACTATCTTTCCTTGTTCTTTATTCTTTATTTTTCTGTCTTTTATTTTATTTTATTTCCGTTATGCATTTAATTTATTTATCGTAGTTTTTTTTTATTTATAGTTTTAGCCGAGTCCTATTTAGAGTTATAATGTTTATGTATTCTGTCTTATCTTCCCCAATTAAGTCTTGTTTGCCGATCAGGCTGTGGAACATGATGATACATAGAAAATACATGTACGAGGGAATTGTCTAGTGTTGATAAGATATTCTATAATTAAGAAAAGAGTCATAAGAATAATTAAAATTTTGGCTATGTAAAGTGAATTCAAGAAGGTTAAAATTTATTTGGGCTTAAATATAAGAAATGTGTCAAAAGATTTTGGAAACCCGTACAATAAGGAGGAGAACTTAATCATGTTTTTAGCCTCAAAAATGAGTTAATTGTAGTCTAGATGGTTCGGGAAACTAAGTCCGTAGGGGTACCATTCATGCCTAATCCCCTAAAACCATCTGGTTTGGGAGTGATTGACTGAAATCTCGTTACATGGACCATCTAGATAATCTAAGTTGAAAAGAAAATAGATAGAAACATGGTGTTAAAAAGAAAAAGTAGTCGAAAACATGCATAAAGAGGAAAAGATGGTCAAAAGACCCACGTGTTTTAAGTTTCGTAACCTTGAGCTAAAAGGGTATTTCCAAGAGTGAGATACATTATATAAATTCTAAGGGAAATATTTTTAACTGAAAACGTCTTCGATTTACATGTTAAAATTTTAATGCATTAGTACGAAGGCTAGCTTAACATAGAATTCCTAGAGTCACTGCTAATACATGCCTGGTATATAAGTTCTGATTCCAAAGGCTTGTTCGGGGACGACCAAGAGTTAAGTCGGAAGGTTTGATAAGCCTATAATTTTATGTGTTTTGGAATCATTTTATGTTCATTTTAAGCACCGATACTTCGTAAGTTCCATAATATTACTCCAAATTTTTGTTTCAGGATCAAGAGGTCAAATGGAAGCAACTCGAGAAAATTCAGCGCGAACCGAGCCGAAGGGGGCGTAGGCCTGCGCCACCCTGCGCTGCAAAACAGAAAGTTTCAGAGTTCCAGAGCACTTCCAGCATAGCCCAGCATACCCCTGGCCGTACCCCAGGAGCAGGGGGGGCGCAAGCTTGCGCCTGGCCTGAGCTACGTTGGTGCAAAAATGCGTTTTTAGCCCTGGAAACCCTAAATCCGACTCCCCTATAAATAGAGGTTGATGGCAGCCATTTGAAGAGGTCCCGAACGTGTCAAAAGTCTTCACGAAGCCCTGCCGGAGTGGATTTACGATACAAGACGAAGATGGTGATTCGCAACTTCATAAGATGTCTCCGATCAACACCATTGAAGTGCATACATGAGCGGCTAATCACTTTAGCCGTTTACGGAGGATCTACGGCTAAGTTTACTTTACTTGAATTTCTATATGTTTTGATGTATTCGTATTGACTGAATATTCTATGTGTATTCAAATGATAAGCATTCGGTTATGATTATGATTGTATGTTTTGATTGGTAAAAGCAAGATAGTTCATAGTGGTATTATTATTTGTGTCGAGTCCATTAGCTTAGGGATTAAGACAAGTAATAAATATTGCATGCGCTATGCTGAGAGTTATTGGTTGAAACATATATGAGTAATTTAATCGCGCAATGAATTATGTCTATGTGATTGTTGCATGAAATTCGAGTGGGTAATGTTGGGAAATAGTTTAAGTACATTCAAGCTGTTAGTTAGACTTCTCAGACTGTTAGTAGATTTTTCATGTAAATACAAAGTTCATGCTGCTAGTTGAAGAAACTCGAGCTGCCAGTGCAAAAGTTCAAGCTGCCAGAGCAAAACAACTCAAGCTGCTCAGTTCATGATGTCAAGACATTCAAGCTGCTCAACAGTTTCATAAACAGAAAGTGCTGATTTTCAGGAAATATATCTACACGAAGATTCCAGCATATCTACTATCAGAGAAGTCATAGTCCTTCAAGGAAACAAGTCCAAAAAGCAATATAAATGGACAGAATATTGTATAGAAGTTCATAGAAGTTTTCTGCATATTTTTGAGTCTGTAATTGCTTTATTGTTTAAGTTTTCATAAGCCTCTAAGGTTGTAAAACCCTAAGAACAGTCTGTGTTCTTCGTCTAATCAAAACAGATTAGAGGTGATTGTAATCATTGAATTCAGCAATACAAACAGTCTTGATTACTTCTTATGTTTTATGCTTCATTGGTTCTGAAAGTTTTTATTAAAATAATTAAGTGTTATTCCGCAAACTTATTAATTAAACTTTGATTCAAAGCAAGATTATTGATTTATACTCTGATAAATTTCAAATCAGTTAATCTTGGTTATTCATATTTTAGATCCTGTCAAGTGGTATCAGAGCCACAGGTCGTTCTTTGTTTTTCAAAGTCGAAAACTTTCTTCAAAATTTTTAATCTTTTACAATGGAATTTGAAAATAGCAGCAGTGGATCTGGGCAAGGACTCAAAGTGCCTATGCTCAAGCCCACTGAGTTTGAGATGTGGAAACTCAGGATTCAACAGCATATTCAATTCATTGATTATGCCATATGGGAAGCTGTTGAATTCCCTCCTGTAGTTGATCCAGAACTTGATGCTGAGGGAAAACCAGTCAAAACTCCTCCAAAAACTGAACTTGAAAGGAAGGCTAGAATGAATGAAGTGAAAGCACTCACACTATTACAAATAGCCATTCCTAATGCTTATCAACATCAGTTCAAAAAGTTTTATACTGCTCACTCTCTTTGGAATGCCTTAGAGAAGAAGTTTGCTGGTAATGCAAGTACCAAGAGAAATCAAAAAGACCTCTTGAAACAGCAGTATGAAAACTTTTCTGGTGGCAAAAATGAAAACCTCACTCAAATCTTTGACATGTTTAACAAACTGATAAGTGAACTGGAAAGTGCAAAGGTCAATCTGGATCAAGATGAAGTCAACAGAAAGTTTCTCAGATCTCTTGGAGAAGAATGGACAGTCTATGCTGCACAGTAGAGAACAAAAGACACACTTGATGAGATAGAATTGGATGATCTGTATAACAGTTTAAGAGTGTTTGAGACTGAGATTGATGCTAAAAAGAAATCCTTTTCTTATAATCACAATACTGCTCTTCTGTCTTCTGAAAAATCTAATAACTGTGATTCTTTTTCAGGTGGTGATGGCAATTCTGCTGAAACTCACTATGAGGCTTTTGTTGCCAATGATGGATTATTTGCTCTAAATGTTGAAGACTTGGAACAAATTCATCCAGATGATCTTGAAGAGATGGATTTAAAGTGGCAACATGCAATGCTGACCATGAGAGCCAAAAGATTTCTGAAAAGAACTGGTAGGACCAACTTTCAAGCCAAGACAGAAGGCAAACCATCTTTTGATAAATCAAAAGTGGAATGCTATAAATGCCATAAGCTTGGTCACTTTGCCAGAGAATGTAGATCTCAAGGTCAACAGCCATCAAGGACTTCACAGCCCATCCAAGCTTCCTCATCAACAGCACTTGTCTCTCAAGAAGACAATGTGTTTGACTGGAGTGATCAGACAGAGGAAGAATTCCAAAATCAAGCACTTATGGCAGAAACATCAAATGTCTCCTCCACTGAACTACCATCTGAGGTAAATTCTAAACTCTGCTCTCAATCATGCAAAAATATGGTTAAAAAGTACAGAGATCATAATGAGAGCATGTGCAAAACTCTAGCTAAGATGGAAGAAAGGAGATATGAATATATGCAAGCCATAGAAGATCTGGAAAAACAGATCAATGATTATAAGGATAATGAGATTCAAATGGGGTATGATAGAAACTATCATGAATGGGAGAAAAAGGAACTCAATAAGAAAATAGAATCTCTGAATAAAAAGGTAGAAGAAACTGAACAGAAGGTGTTAGAGGCTAATGAGAAACTGGAATCTGTTAACATAGATCTAGGTAACTTCAAGTTAGCAAATCAAAAGCTAGAACACCTAATGGAAGTTCAATTCAAAGATAGAGTCAAATCTCAGGTCAATCCCAAAGAAGGAATAGGATACAGAGCTACTCCACCTCCATATAATAACAAGTACATTCATCCAATGAGTGAAGTTGCTGATAGACTTGTCAATGAACCACTAGATGAGTCTATGACTATTGTAGATCCTATCCTTGATAACAGTCCTGAATTAAAAGAAGATAAGAGTCAAAATAGAGACTGTGACACAAAGAGTGCACCCATAGAAGTCCAAGTTCCCAGTAAGAAAGGAAAAGAGAAGATGAGTGTATGCAATGCTACTCCACAAGTTTCTGTACATTCTAACTGTAACACTGCATCTTCATCAAAAGGAACTAAAAGAGGTAAAACTGTTTCTATCTGCACATGCCAAAAGCATGGTGTTCAAAAGTTTCCTAAACAACAGCAGGTAAGAGGAAACCAGAGAAACAAGAACCAGAAATTGACAGAAAAGTCTGGTGTTCCAATTCAAACTGTCAAAAGATGCTTTCACTGTGGAAGGAAGAATCACTTAGCCAAGGATTGTTTTTACAAACCAGCTGTTGCAAAACAGACTGTGCATCACACAAAATCAAATCCTAATCAGGCAAAGCACTCAAAAGTGAAACCTTCCACAGCAGCTCCAAAGAAAACAGTTGATCACAGATTCTCAAAAGTTAATAAAAAACAGTCCACACATCAAAAACAAGTTTTGGCAAAGCCTAAATCAAGTTTTAAACAAATATGGTGTGTCAAGGACAAATCTGTTGCTCAAACTGCTAATGCAAAAGATCAGACTGCTAAGTCAAAATCTGATGCTGTTAGTGCAAAAACTGAAACTGTTAGCACTACAAACACAGCTCAAGCTGCTGGGCATCAAACTGGAGCTGCTAGTGAATCATCTGAGACTGTCAGAAGAAAAGATGATCAAAATAGTTGGATACCTCATATTATCACTAAATACTCTCCAAAGACTCCATCAGTAGATCTCACCAAATATAAGAAGTCAAAAACAGTTTTTAGTTATGTCAATGTACAAGGCCAACCCAAAACCAATTTGGTTTGGGTTTACTCCACTACTAACTAAGCTGTTATTTGTGCAGGGCAACCACAGGTCTCCTCATAGAACAAGATGGCATCTGGACAGTGGATGCTCTAGGCACATGACAGGCAATTCTGAATGCTTGTCAAATTTCAAAGGTTTTGATGGAGGTTTTGTTGCATTTGGAGGCAACTCAAAAGGAGGTAAGGTTACAGGTAAAGGTACTGTTAATGCAGGCAACATGACATTCCATGATGTTCTGTATGTTGAACAGCTTAAGTACAATTTATTGAGTGTCTCTCAAATCTGTGACAAACAAAACATTGTTCTGTTCACAGATTCTGAGTGCATTGTTCTTTCAAAGGATTTCAAAATTCCTGAAAATCTTGTTTTACTTAGAACACCAAGAAAGGACAATGTTTACTGCCTGGACACAGCTCTCTTGACTAAATCAAATACTTTAAGCTGTTTAATATCCAAAGCATCATCAAATGAGTCTGCTCTTTGGCATAGAAGGATGTGTCACATGAACTTCAAGTCCATGAATGATTTAGTTAAAAAGAATCTGGTAAGAGGATTACCACAAAAGGAGTTCATTTGTGATGATCATTGTGTAGCATGTCTTAAAGGTAAGCAACACAAAACTTCTCATAAGGCCAAAGAAGTAAATTCAATCTCATCTGTTCTTCAGTTGTTACATATGGATCTATTTGGTCCAACATCTGTTTTGAGTTTGAATAAAAGGGCATACTGTTTAGTCATTGTTGATGATTTCACCAGATTTACTTGGGTTTACTTTCTTAGGTCCAAAGATGAAACTGCTGAGCTAGTTAAGTCTTTTATTCTTAAGATAGAAAACCAATCCAATTCCAAAGTTAAGGTGATAAGATCAGACAATGGAACTGAATTTAAAAATCAAATTCTAAACAGTTTCTGTGAGTCCAAAGGCATTGCTAGACAATATAGTGCACCAAGAACACCACAGCAAAATGGTGTAGCTGAAAGAAAGAATAGAACATTAATTGAGGCTGCTAGAACAATGCTAGCTGATTCAAATCTGCCAATGACTTTCTGGGCAGAAGCTGTTAATACAGCCTGTTATGTTCTAAATAGGGTTCAAGTTGTCCAATCTCAAGGAAAAACTCCCTATGAGTTATTCCATAACAGAAGTCCCTTAATAGCTTTCTTCAAGCCTTTTGGATGCCCATGTACTATTCTTCACACTAAGACTCACTTAGGGAAGTTTGAGAGTAAGGCTGAAGAAGGATTCTTTGTAGGATACTCAACTCAAAGCAAACATTGACAGAAAATCCACATCTAGTGGATGTCAATACTTAGGAGCAAGACTGGTCTCTTGGCAATGCAAAAAGCAAACAACTGTCTCCACATCATCCACTGAAGCAGAATACGTAGCAGCTGCAAGCTGCTGCTCCCAGGTAATGTGGATTCAAAATCAGCTAAGAGACTATGGTATGAATTTCTTATCCACTCCTATTTATATTGACAATTCAAGTGCAATTAGCATTGTGCAAAACCCAGTGAAATTCCCAAAAACCAAGCATATAGAAATCAGATTTCACTTCATCAGAGATTGTAATGAAAAGAAGTTAATCCAAGTTACCAAAATACATACAGATGATCAGCTAGCTGATCTATTTACAAAACCTTTTGATGTGGGAAGGTTCACTTTCCTAATATCAAATATTGGTATGGTAAACATGGATTAATTGGATTTCATTATTATCGACTCAGTATGCTAATTTAAGGGGGAGACACTGTTACATTGAAAAGTTGCACAATTTTACACTAACAGCATGAGTATTTTCTCATGCTGCTAGTTCATTTTCTCGGACTTCTAGTTATTTTCACTTGATCTGTCAAAGTGTGCAGGGTATTTGGGTAATTTTTCAAATGTGTGCGCGGGACCCAACCTTTTCGAAACCTTTAAAGGTCCCAGTTTCGTTCAGTTGTAACTACCAGTTACATATTCTTCTTCCACGGCCTTCTACTTTCTCTCTGAACGAATCACACATTCTTCTTTCAAACCCTACAACCATCGTTTGTTCATCCATGGAGTTCGTAAAAGAGCATAACTGCCTCCCATACACCCTAAAACACTCTGAACTTCAACCGTTTCATACAATGATGGATTTCCTCAGGCACTCCCATATTCATTATGCCCTAACCATAAACCCTACTATATACATCTCCCATATAGAACAGTTTTGGAACCATACATCTGTTCAAACCATCAATGGAGTGCCTACCCTCCTTTCCAAGATTGATGGAACTACTATCCATATCACTGAGGAATCCACCAGACGTCACTTGCATCTTCAAGATGCCTCAGGTATAACCGACCTATCCCTTCAAGCTTTACATTTTGGTCTTCAAAACATTGGTTATAGGGGCCCTGCTGATTCTTTTACTTTTCTTAAGGCACATTTTTCTCCTAAATGGAAATACCTTGTGCACATTATTCAGCAATGTTTAAGCCCCAAAAGAACTGGTTGGTCTGAGTTTTCTTCAAATATTGCCACTGCCTTAGTGTGTTTTTCTACTGGCCAACAGTTCAATTTTTCAAACATGATTTTTCAGGGGATGTTAAGGCATCATTCCCTAAAGAATGGGAAATTTTTGATGTATCCTAGGTTTTTGGCAGAAATAATTGCACACACCTGCACCACTCCACATTTACATAAACGGATACATGTTTCCCATAGGCACTCATTGTCTTCAATCAAAAGGCTGATAAAGCCAAGTGCCAATTTTGTCAGTGTAGATGTTCCATTGCCCTCTGCAATGATGAACATCATTTCAGGAAACAGAGGAGATGGTCTTGAGCAGGCTCAGCCTAACATCACTGCTACAACCCCAAGACCCCAACCCACTCCTCATGATACAAATATTCCCTCTGATCCTTTTGTACAGCCAACACGCCCACTCAGATACCTATACAAAAGAAAAAGGGGACCAGGAGCTCCTTCCTCCTCCTCCCATCAGCAAGAGCCATATATCCCTGTGCAGGAGGATACTCCTGCACAGCATATCCAAAGGGAACCAGTTGAGGACACTCCCATCCTCTCTCAGGAGGTGAACATCTATTCAGAGATGATTCATATGGGTTCTGTGGCTGGCACTACTGATGTCTCTGCAAAAGAGGCACAGGACAGTGCCAACATAGCTAAGACCACGCCCATGGCAACAGCAAGTGTGCAAACACAAGCTGGAAGTCCCCAGAACCAAGAAAAGAGGGGCCCAGAAGTTTCTACTTCTGGTTTCAATGTCATTGATAGATCACAAGCACCTCAGGTGTTCTCTGATCTTGAGGCTAGTCTGCAACAAATGCTTTTAACGGATCCCAGGCTCAAACCTGTTGTAGCCATGTTGGACTATCAAATGTCCATCATTGCTGCACAGGGAGCCCAAATTTTTGCTCTCAAGCAGGCAGAAGCTGCTCAGAATAAGAGAATGGATTATCTTCATAGAGGCTTCACTCTCTGTGGAAATAAAATTGTGAAATTAGAGCAGATGATTCAAACCTAAGGGGCAGAGGTTGTAGGTCCTTCTGACCAAACCAATGCTTCCAAAAAGGGGGAGAATCAGGAGGTCCCAACAACAGTCCAAGCAGCACCAACAGTCCCAGTTTCTAGGCTAGCAGTCCCAACAGCTTCTCAAGCTGTTAGCCTAGAAACTCAAGCTGCTCCTTCAAAAGTCACTGGAGTTGTGATCAGAGAAGGAATTCAAGCTCCAACAAGCACAGTCCAAGCTACAACATCTGCTACAAAAGACAAAGGCAAGGGCATTCTCATAGAGTCTCCAAAGCATAAATTTTCTTCAAAAGAAGCCCAAATTGCCTTTGATGCTGAAGTTGCCAAAAAAATAGCAGAAAAGACAAAGAATTAGAGCAGCAAGCCCAAACCCCTATGGATGATGATGAAACTTTAGGTGATTACTTAAAGGGGTTTGTGGTTAAGCAAGGAGCAAGGAAGAGAAAGATGCCAACAGGGCACTCCAAGGCTGAGCATAGAAGATTTCTTATCAATTTTTCCTTTGCAGCTGGTATTCCGAAGAAAATGGCTCAGTCCATGGCTACTGAAAGGCTGCAGGAGATTCATGATAAGGAGATGGACAAAAGACAGAGAACAAAAGTCTCTCCAGAAGCTCAACCATCCCAAGAAGTCCAACCATCAACCCAATCAGTCCAAGCTGAAGCTGGTGCCAGTGCACCTGCTCCCTCTGATCAAGCAGTTGTCTCTATTCCATCATCAGTTTAAAGGATTATCTTTGAGCAACATTTACAAAAGGCTATGGAGATAGAAAGGCTGATTGATCAGCATGACTTTACAAAGCCTCAAATCAACTACTGGTTTGCTAAGTCACTGGATGACCGTGACTTAAGAATAAAGTTTGTGATCAGAAGAGAGTCTGGACCTGAAGAGGAGTATGATACTTTTTGGCAGATAGTACAGAAGCTGACCAGAGAAGAATTAATAAAGATGTACCATATAGGGTCAGTTACACAAGTAAGGTCTGCTCTTCCACAGGTCAAGCAGCTCATTAAAGATCTAAGTACAGTGGTTGATCCTGATTTTGCAAGACAAGAGATAGAAGATGCTGAAAAGAAAAGGAAAAAGATCAAGCAAATTGATCTGTTTGTCAAGTCAAAGACATTCAGAATCAAATTCACAGATGGGACTGGTATCTTCTTCAATTTTGAGTTTTATAATTTTTCAAAAGATATGCTACTGCAAATTAAGTCAGCTAGAATATCTTGTGATAGAGATGAGATGAAGAAAGAATTTTTGAAGGCTGTAGATCAGAAACTTGCACAGTTGTAAGTTTTTGAAAGCCTTGGTTTGTGAATAACAGTTTACTTTTCCATTACCAATTTTTTTATAGAACTTAAAGTCTTGTGTAAAGAATTTAAGTTAGGGGGAGATTGTTGGAAAATAGTTTAAGTACATTCAAGCTGTTAGTTAGACTTCTCAGACTGTTAGTAGATTTTTCATGTAAATACAAAGTTCATGCTGCTAGTTGAAGAAACTCGAGCTGCCAGTGCAAAAGTTCAAGCTGCCAGAGCAAAACAACTCAAGCTGCTCAGTTCATGCTGTCAAGACATTCAAGCTGCTCAACAGTTTCATAAACAGAAAGTGCTGATTTTCAGGAAAGATATCTACACGAAGATTCCAGCATATCTACTATCAGAGAAGTCATAGTCCTTCAAGGAAACAAGTCCAAAAAGCAATATAAATAGACATAATATTGTATAGAAGTTCATAGAAGTTTTCTGCGTATTTTTGAGTCCGTAATTGCTTTATTGTTTAAGTTTTCATAAGCCTCTAAGGTTGTAAAACCCTAAGAACAGTCTGTGTTCTTCGTCTAATCAAAACAGATTAGAGGTGATTGTAATCATTAAATTCAGCAATACAAACAGTCTTGATTACTTCTTATGTTTTATGCTTCATTGGTTCTGAAAGTTTTTGTTAAAATAATTAAGTGTTATTCCGCAAACTTCTTAATTAAACTTTGATTCAAAGCAAGATTATTGATTTATACTCTGATAAATTTCAAATCAGTTAATCTTGGTTATTCATATTTTAGATCCTGTCAGGTAATACTCATGCCGTGGTGATTCCGTGAATGGTTATCCTTCACTTGATTGTTAATTTACTGTGTTAGTTATTTTTCATTAATTTTAGTTACAAATTAGTTGTAAGTCATTAATATCAACAAATCATTAAAATTAGACTGATTCACAATTTAAAGTGCTTTCAATAAAACTCACAAAGTTAGCCGCTTAACCCTAATTACATACGCACTCCCTGCGGATTCGACCCTTACTTATCTGAGCTAAATAGTAGATATAAAGATTATTTCTGCGGGTCACAACGCCGGCCCATCACTTCTATGAGGGTTCTGTTCCTCCTTTCAGCAACTCCATTTTGTTGTGGAGTTCTCACAGCTGAAAAGTATTGAGAGATCCCTCTTTCTTCACAGAAGTCTTCAAGAGTGTTGTTTTTGACTTCAGTACCATGATCACTTCTAAGCTGCTTGACTTGGGCAGAGTTCAAAACTTCCATCTTCTTGATAAATCCAATAATTTCTCTGGCAGCCTCTCCTTTGGTCTTTAGGAAGATAACCCAAGGTCCAAACAAGTCCATGTGGATTAAGATGAGAGGTGTGTCAATAGAAAAATTATGTTTGCATATAATAGATGTTTTTCTTTACTTACCCTTCTCACAAGCTGTGCAGAGTTTATCTTTAACATAACTTATAGAGGGAAAACCTGTTACCAACTTTTTCTTATAGAGTTTGTTGATATTCTTGAAGTTCAGGTGTAATAGCCTTTTGTGCCATAACCAGTTGAGGTCTACATTACTTCTTGAGATGATACAGGTTTCAGTTTTTGGATCAGCAGATTTCATATCTACAACATATACACCTTTCTTTCATTGTGCACACAGCACAACTTTGTCTTGGGAATCTAGTATATGTACCCCAGGTGCTCATCAAAGTTAACCTTGTAGCCAGGCATCCAGCATCACATAGTTGACTGATGCTTACAAGATTATATTTTAGCCCAGACACATAGGCTACTCTGTTGAAGATTGGAAACCAGCTTGAAGGGTTCCATATCCTTCAATGGATCCCTGGACATTGTCACCAAAGGTGACCTTTAGGCCTTTTTCAGGCTTGAGATCACTCAGCAAATCTTTGCAACCTGTCATGTGGCCAGAGCAGCCACTGTCCAAGTACCAAACTTGTCTTGGTTGTTTAACCTGCAGAGTGACATGGGGAAATATGAGTTTTTAGGGGAACTCATTATAAGGATGAGTTCTCCTTCTTCATCAACATTTGTTGATGGACCACTAAGATCACCACTAATATTCCCAATTTTGGATTGTATCATCTAAGATACTTTACCCAGTGACAATGTTACTTCCAACATTGTTGGTTTTTGCAATATTGGAGCTAACATTGTCAGCAGGCCTTAAGTCCTCAGTTTCAGGACAGTCCTTGGCCATATGAGTCTTCTTTCCACATTTGTAACATTTTCTCTTTTTATACTTTTAGGAAGAAGAACTCCCAGAAAATCATTCTCGTTTATCTCTCTTAGACTTCTCAACAAATTTTACAAACGTTTCATTTGTTTTTGAAGATCCAGCAAATTGAGTGGAATGGACAATAGCAACAGCTTTGCATGTGTCATCTTTCCGCTTTTTGGGAGGACAGAGATCAAATACAGGTAATTTAACTGTCTTTTGTCCTTCCACAGGTTTGGAAAACTTATTTCCTGTTTTCTCAGTTTGAGCAATGGCTTTGCCTTTTCCTTTACCTTTACTGAGATGTGATGACTTTTCCCTGCTTGTGATAGTGTGGTCACCATGTCTGGTTTTATCAAGAGATTTTCTTTCATTTATAACCTATTTGTTGAAACCAGCTTTCCATTTACTTTTTGGATAAAAGTATTTGGAAGCTCACCAAGAGAGGATAAGTCTGTTTCCAGATTCTTGATTTCAATATAGAAGCTGTTGTATCAAGATCTCCTCCAAGATAGGCTTGGATTTGATCAGGAATTTGTTGATTGATACATTGACTAACTCTCATAGCTGAATAGCACCAAGAGTCAACAATCTTTTGAAGCTTAGCATGCTTTGAGTCTGTTTCTCTCTTTTCTTCTAATAAAATGATGCTGATATGTTTTACTTCATCAAGTTCAGTTTTCAACTCATGAAAATTGTTCAGTTCATTAGTTTTTATTTCAAGATCAGCTTTTAGCTTAGAGATTTCAGACTTCAAAGCATCATGCTTTTCAGTGGCAACTTTTAAATCTACAAGTAAAAAATCAAACATTTTAACTTTTTCTTCAGAGTTGTAATCCTTAAAGTTTTGTACCTTATACATCATGGTGGGATTCTAGTTCTCTAAAGTGTTGAGAGCATCAGCTTCAGCTAGGTCCTATTTGAAGTTACTTGTTGAGGAGGCATCAGTTTTGGCCACCAGATAGGTGTTGTCTTCTTCATCAGATGATGAATCAGATTCCTCCCAGTCACAGGTTTCGGCCATCAGCCCCTTCTGTTTGTTAGAAGGCACAGAGTCTTCTAACTTCGTCAGCTTAGCCATGGCCATAAGGTACTTAACCATGTAGCCATCGTATTTATTTGTCTTGTATGGTTTAGAGGAAGAGTCAACATATTTACACACACAGTCGGCAGCTATATGGCCTGTTTCTGCCACATTTGAAGCACTCAGCCTTGGATTTGTCAAATGCCTTCTATTTTATGTCACTTGATTTCCTTTGTAGCATTTTTCCTCCAAACTTTTTCTTATTGAATTTTCTAACAAGCGTAGCAATCATTTGCTCATCATCAAACTCAGTAAGATCTTCAGAGTCTTCCTCTTCTTCTGCTATTGCCTCCAATTCATCATCAGCCTGTTGATCAGCTTGTGTAAACATATCACACATCTGATTAACAGGTTGTCTCATGCTAGCCACTAAGGTTGCACCTCTCTTGGACATTTCCAAGGCATTTCTCATTTGTTGCCTTGATTGTTCATCATTTAGCAAGGATTCATAAAGATTTACAAGATCCATGCCTCTAATGGTACCTGAGTTCCTAAGGATAGTAGAGAAGTAGTTCCAATCCTGAGGTAGTATGTCCAAGAATTTGTTCACCAGAGTTAAACTGTCTTTAGTGATCACAACAGCTTTGAGGTCATTTATTAAGGTAGTGAACCTAGTTTAGGTTTCAGTGAGAGTCTCCTTTGGCTTTGCAAATGACAGTTCATATTGTCTAACAAGATTATTGTTCCTGTTATCCAATGTGATGGTGGGACCATCATAGATGGTACACAAAGTATCCCACATTTCTTTTGCAGTCTTCATCTTCTCAACCTGTTTGAACACATCATCAGGTAGAGAGATTACAAGGTTGTTCCTGGCTTTTGCATCAAGGGCAACTAGACGTTTGTCTTCATCAGACCATTGAGCTTTTTCCTTCTCAATAGTTCTGACTTCAGGATCAACTCCTTCAGCAGCAGGAGTTATGGTAGTGGCAGAAGTTGGCACATAGGGACCTTCCATCACTATTTCTATTAGTTGCACATCCAGATTCTCTAGATAGAGCATCATTCTATTCTTCCAGCTAGAAAGTTCTGATGATTGAACTTTGGAGGTTTTGCCATTGACCCATTGTCATAGTAAGATGAGGAGTTGGCAGTACTGTTGTCCATGGTGGGAAATAGGGAGTTATGAGAGATCTAGAGTTAACACACACTCTAAACTGCTCTGATACCATTTGTAGGTCCCAAAGGTTTCCCAAGTATGTTGTTGTAAGCTGTAGAAGGGGGGGTGAATACAACTATTTAAAAATTTCAACACACTTTCTCAATGTTTGTATGTATATATTAACAAGTGTTAATTACAAACAAGTTTGAACTGCGGAATGGTTCAAACTGAGATGACAGAAACAACAGATGAACAACTAATCTAAGACTCACTCAGACTAGTTACAATGAATTCACTCACTAAGATGCACTCACTGTTTTACAAGACAGACAGACAGCTTAGAATAAGAACTACTTTGACACACTAACTATTATTTTCTGAGCAGACTTTGCATGCATGAAAACACAATTCTTTTGCACGTTTTGGATATCTCTCTTGGTTATCTCACATTCCTTAGAAGCTTCCTTTTATACTCACTCAGAGAATCCCAGTGAAGCTTCCTCATTGGATGCAGATATAGTGGAGTGCCTTTATAAAAAGACAATACTGCTTTTCTGCACATTCTAACAAAACAGAATTTGTCCCTATGTTGCAGCATCTTTGTCTTTTCCTTTTTGTCTCTGTTGCAGGCTGCTTTACCTTAAAGAGAGATGTCAACTTTAATTCTTTCTTCTTCATGTATAGCTATTTTGATATAAGAAATGGTCTGTCACCCATTTCAAATATCCTCTCTGTCTTCATGTGTCGGAACAGCTTAGGCAGTGAAAGCAGTTTCTGATTTTCCACTTTGTCTTCGACTTATAAACTAATCTTCATGTCGAAGACTTCACATGATGACATGGAAACAAATTCCATAAAGTGTATAACCTGTTCAAAAACAACAAGTTCTATTCACAAAGAATAGAACACTTCCCTTGGGTCTAAGCTGTTCAACAGATATGAACAACGTAGGCAGTTTATGCCAAACCTGTCAAACAGTTTAGGAAACCTTGGGCAATCTGCCAAGTTACAACTAATGTAACTGGTTTGATTGAAAACATCCCCCTATGATATAGAACATGTTTGATTGAGGCCTTTTTGTGCCTAACAATCTCCCCCTATTTGAAATATATAGCCTAAGCTGATTCTATCAATAATAACTATATATTTTTACATTACAGTTGCTGAAATGAAAATACAACATTGAAGTAAAGTAAAAGAATAGTTTATACATACTGATATTGATTCAAACAACATATGTTTTTACATAAGTACAACTATTGTAAGTGGATTACAACAAATGTAATAAAGTACAACTAATGTACGAAGAGAAGTTCAATGCATTTGGACTGTTGAAGTTGGGAGCAAATAATGGCAAGCCTGTCCAACTAATGGACAACTTCCATTCTTCATTTACTCATTAGTAGATGGACCTTGAAGTTGTTGTTGTTGTTCAGCCTTCTTATAAGCATGTTCCAGAGTGGCATCAATTTCTTCTATCTCATTCCTTAGGAACATGAAGTCTGGACTCTCAAGTTCTCCTCTTTCATAGAAGACCTTAAGTTATTCCTAAATGATGACTCTCCATCTTGCATGTTGTTCAAAAGCATTTGAGAGTCCGAAGGCAATGACTTGCTTAAGACCAGCCTTATGAAGATCTGAAGCTCTATGGAAACATATTTTCTTTGTCAAAGGGTCCACAAAGAATACCACTAGTTCAGGCTGTTCAATAAATTTGTGTCTTCAGGTTCAACTCCATTGGGCAGCTATGATCGATTCCTCTTATTTCAACAGCATACATACTATGTTCAATAATCAAGATCAGCTCCTCAAGCTCTATATCCTTCTTTTGTCTCCTAGGCTTGATCTTGGGTTCCACTTGTGAGGTACCCTTGATCAGTTCTTCAGAGATCAGGCCCAGGTCTTTTACTTTCTCCATCAGCTTCTTGACATATGCCCTGACAGTTTTATCAGTCTCAGATTTGGATCTGCTCAGGGCAACAGCAAGTTCAACCCATTCTATGTATCACATGCATGCAACATCAGTGGATTCATAGGCTTCCAATTCAGGACCATCAGCACCGTGTCGTGTAATTTGAAGTCTTCACTATTTACCTTTTCTTGAGATCGGGACAGCTTTGACCATTGTTTCTTTGGCAAGTCTTCAGTCTGCAACATCATTGAACTTCTTTCTTGCCATATTGTCAAAGTGGAATTTTTTAGTTGATGAGGATACAGGTTGTGCCTTGGTCACTAAGACTTGTGAGCTCTGTTCTTTTTCACCCTCTTTACCAATCATTGACTCATTAGCAACTTCCATCAGCTTCCTTTGTACATACAATGAGGGTATTTTGACTTTTATTGCCTCCTTGGCTGCAAAGGCTTTAGCAGCTTTGGCAGACACTGTCTCCTTCTTCTTTCTTTCAAAGATCTCATGGTGCTCTTGTTTCCATACATAATAAGTATCTAGTGCAAGACCCATGTCTTTAGCTTGGGCTTCCTCATATTTCAGTTGAAGGGCCTTCTGAGAGTCAGTGTCCACAATGGCTTTCCCTTTCCCCTTTGCTGCTCTAGTCAGAGTTGTTTCAGTTTCCTCTTCTTCTTCTTCAGTTTCTTCCAAAAGTAAGTGTCTCCTTCAGCTTGGTAGTCCCCAGGAACATATTCCTCCCCCTTAGATGGTGCAGGGCTTAGAGATCTAGCCTGAGTAGGCTGAGCGGCTGTTTCAGAGACAGTACAAGTACCTGCAGCATCACCAGTTTGTAAGTGGTCTGCTGCTTGGCTAACTGAAGCTGGTTTCTCCTTAGAGGGAGATGAAGATTTCTACCCCTTAGACTTTGTCTTCGAGGCAGATTCTCCCCCTTTGAAGGAGATGGAACAGAGCCTTCAACATCAGGTCTGCGTGAAGGAACGGATCCAACAGGCTGCGTTGCAGCAGGTTTGGTAACACGTCTTGAATCAACCAGGCTATGCAGTTAGAAATCCAGGTTGTCCTTAACCTCTGCTAACTGGGTAACACAGGTTTGAAGAGGAGAGGAATGGGAAGTGGCAAAGGTTAATAGCTGGGAAATGACAGCCCTGTCAGTGTCAGTGAACACCAGACTTTGAAGCTGTGCAAGACTTATTTCAAGAGACTCATGCATATCATCAAAGCCTGCTGCCATTGAGTTTGACAGGGATACCACTAAGGTATTTAGAGAGGCCAGGGTGGAGGGCACTATGGTAGAGCAGGTTTCAGCAATACCTGGCACTTGTTGTGAAACAGCTGTCAGAATGGACACAGAGTCCTGTTGGTGAGCTAGAATTGATGAAAGGGAGTATGAGAGTTGTTGCAGCTACGCAGTGAGTGTAAGCAGCTGTGAGGAAATCATTCACATTACTTCATTGATCATTCACAACACGTATTTGATCATTCACAACACTTATTTGATCATTCACAAGAATTATTTAACTATTTATACTTCTTCTACACTTATTTGATCATTCACAACACTCATTTGATCATTCACAACCCTTATTTGACCATTCACAATTCTTCAACAGTTTTTTGATCATTCACAACACTTATTTGACCATTCACATTACTTAATTGAAAATTCACATTACTTAATTGATCATTCACAACACTTATTTCCTCATTCACAATACTTGTTTGATCATTCACAAGAATTATTTAACTATTTATAATTATTTTACACTAATTTGATCATTAACAACACTTATTTGATCATTCACAACATTTATTTGACCATTCACAATTTTTCAACACTCGGCTAAAATAAAAATAAATACTACTAAAATAAAGAAATAAATTTTGAACTACACAACTAGAAATAAATGAAATAAAAGAAAATAGAGAACAAGGAAAGATAGTACCTGATCATTGGTACGGAGGTGGCTGACCGAAGATGCTGCTGTAGAAATCTCTGTACGGGCCTTGATCAGCAGGGTTCGGTGGTGGTGGTGGTGGTGGTTATAGGTGAGCGGGGATCTGGTCCGGTAAATCCTGCCTGCCATGCGCCGGATAGCACTGATAGGTATCTACGGCAGGGACGTACGACTGATACTGAGGCATAGTGTAATCAGCATAAGACTGGTATGGCATACCAGCTTGGGAATCCTCGTGATGTCGGACTCCCTCCCAGTAAGCCCAGTTATGCTGCTGGTAGTAGGCATTTTGATATGTCGTGGCTCTCTGATCCTCGTATATTCGGTCTACCCGATCCTGAATGTAAACAACCCTGTCATGGACATGGGTCAATCTACCGCTCATGTCATCTAACCACTGAGTCACATCCTCATGGAAATCCCGGTGACTCACCACAAGATCGTCTAACCGCCGCATAATGCGGTTGACGTTAATATCGTCATTACCTCGACTTTGCAAGGTAGACGCCCCTCTGTTTGGCTCTTCTTGCCGAACACCCGCTTCGTTCGCGACGTTTTGCTCTCTCTCTCCTCTCCTCCTCAGTATAGTCCTCAATATACGACTGATGTGTTTCCTTGTCGTATATCTCGAACCCCTCATCAACCTCTCTAAAAATTAGAGTGGGGAACATGGCGGCAGTAATATACATCGCCGAGACTAGAGAAAAAAGGGACTCAGGTGAAAGTGCACCCATCCTCTCAAGGAAAGTAGAAATTAGACATCTGTGGGGTATGACCGTTCTCTCTCTAGTGTCGTACATGGCCCATATGTCATTAATGACTGTCCATGCAAAGGATAGTCTGGGCCTTCCCTTAAGAAAGGCGTAAATGACAGTAATGTCTTGGTGCCTGACATTAGATAGGTCACTATCTCGTGCCAGAATATTGTTCCCAAGGATCTTTATGAAGTACTTTACACCGAGGAGACAAATCCTTCCTATTGTAGGCAACGTAGTTCTCCGCTACCTCAATGGTCTGATTAAACACCTTACACACTTGTTCAATCCACTCTCCAGTCCAGGTCAAGTCAGTAAAGGCCAATAGGGTCTCCGACTTATATTAATACCCACGTTGGGTAGACCCCTCGTTTCCCACTCCAGTGTCTAAGTTAAATAGTTGGCGAAGGATTCTAGCATCCATCACCACGTCCATCCCGTGGACAGTGCCTTTCAGCTTAAGGTCGTCATATGTACGACCCGTCTCCCTCCTAATAGTAGACATCCACTCTACTACATCAGCCTGATAAATCTGTGGGCCGCCTAACTCTAGCACCCCATCCCATCCTAAAAAGTCAAAGATGTACGGGACACCATAGTCATTAAAGTCCTCTCTCCTCACCCTTTTTTCTATTAAAATACATCTAGAGTATATCTTTTAAAGAAATAACGACGTTCTCATTTCCTCCGGGTGTTGAGAAAGTAGGAGGTTGGGGATCCAGTCCACCGGTACATCAGCTGGTTGGGTGCGTTGGCGGGTTCTTTGCGACATCTACAAGTCATCATTCAATCAATGTATGTGATAAATTTAATAATGTAACCTATAATTACATTTTTCACTATTACGCTCACTATGTTTAGATGTGTGTGTGTGTGTGTCTATATATATATATATATATATATATATATATATATATATATATATATATATATATATATATATATATATATATATATATATATATTTATACTTTTATGCTCATTTGTGTAAATCTATATATAGCCTATAATTTGCCATCATATTATGCACTAAATATATATCTAATATTTCCATAAAAACCCATTTAGCACATAATATTCATTTTCTAGCTAATTACCCAAACTTTATGAATTATAACACATATGCATATTTAGGCAACCAACTTTTATAAATCCAATTTTTACTAGGATTCAATCATGCAAAAATAACTAATATAGCATCTAAACATAAATCTCATCCTACATGTTCCAAGATTAGCATCAAATCTATGCAATTTATCATACTTTGACTATAAAAAGTCAATAAAAACCCATTTAGCCTAGACCTTTGATATGGATGGTAGTAAGAGTGTTTTTAAGCTTAGTAAGAGGGTTACCCGCACATCAACCGTAGGGGCAAGGGTTGCTTGGGTTTGTGGAAGTGAAGAAGAAGGCTAAATCTGCCTTTTAACATCGGTGGGGCGTAGGCCAGGGCGTAGCCCTGCGCCACCCCCCCCCCCCCCCCCCTCCCGCCCCGCCTGTTAAAATTTTTATTTTTCTACTGTTTTTGGTGCATAAGGCATCGTGTCCCTCTGGTTTGTGGTGAAAAATTTTGTCTAAAAATTTTTGTGGACGCTAAATTAATCGATTAAAACATTTATTAGAACCTACCATGCCCAACTTAGACCATTGTGACGTCCTCGTCACACACATATGCTAGAATTACTAAGAATGAGAGAGATTTATCGATACACTTTCATTGCTCTAAAATAAACTCAAACGTGTAAATATCAAATTCAAACCAAACTAAAATAAATAAACATAAATAAAGTACGAATTACAACCACATCAGAAACGAAATTTGTGAGTCAATCTGAATCCACTTCGAACATTTGATCATTCTTCTTTTGGCTCGCTCAGAGTGTCTCGATGTCCTTAAGCAAGATTTTATTCGTGTTAACCAAGCCACTCATGACATCTTTTAGAACATCAATCTGAGTCATTAACAAATCCACAGTCGATACCCTCTTCCATGGTCTCTTGTCATCCTCGTCTATGTCCATCTTTGTCACACCCCGTTACCCCGGTTGGCAACGAAGCGTGACGTCGCGGAAGCGTAACCATAATCATAACGAACGACCACTACGTGGACGTTTTCAAAAATACATCGATATAACTTTAAAATATAGAAATGTTTTACATAACCAACATAAAGTGTAAGTAGTTCAATTACAGAGATTTAAATACATAATTAAATTAACCAAAATAATGCAAATAAATCTCCGAGAGTTTGAAAATTTATGTGATTCCAAATGTACGGAAGCCTTGAAAATACTTCCGGTGCGGTGCACTTGCCTTAATTTCCTGAAAACACATGCTAAAATACGTCAACAAAATTGTTGGTGAGCTCATAGTTTTACACGTAAATCTGACTTGTATGGACATCAACAGTTGAGTTTGAATTTATAAATCATAAATTCCATGTTATGTATTACATATAAACCATCATGCAATCGAAGCTTAATTATGAGTTTGCCCTGTGCAGTATTCCCATACGTAATACCGTAATGTTAAATATATATGCATTCCGTCGTTAGCCGGTGAGACTAACCCGAATGGGTGACATGACTCCCGATAGATCTATCCACAATATATTCGCGCTTACAAATAAATGTAACTAACGGCTCATGATTTGAGGGCTGATGGAACCACATGTGTAATACATAATAGAAATGAAGTAGTTTCCGTGTCCATATGAAAACGTAGCATGTATTTCAACCCCAAAACATAACAGTGTGAAAATAGGGGCTATGAAGACTCACCGAGAGTGTGATGGCAAAATATGTGCGTAAAATACGAGTTTACGTTGATTGATGGGTGATGAACCGGATGTGATTAACCAAGCCCTAAATGATATAAGGGACTTAATAACTTCCCATATAATGATAATATGTATATATATATATATATATATATATATATATATATATATATATAGGTTTTTATGTCTTATATCACCCAACATTACAAGTTTATAAATAAAACCCACTTAAAACGTCAAGTTTATATATTTATATAATTTTCCAGCTTTTCGAAGGTTTTTCGGCATACTTTGAGGCTGTTTTTGACCAAGCTCTAAAACAATTTAGGCTTTGGTTTTCTTAGACATTAAACTACTATATACGAAGAATTTTTAAAGTCAAGAACGGCCATTTTTCGAGGTGTTTAAGTTTGGGAAAAAGCTCGTTAAAAACCCTATGTTGGCCATTTTTGAGCTGTCAAACTTTCGGGTCCCCAAATAATATCTGGGGGTTCTAAACTCCATAATAAATTATGAAAATTTCCAGATTTTTAGTTAAGACATAGATCTAACTTTTGAGACAAGAATTAACTCATTTTGTTAAGTTATGAATTAGTTATGATTTTTCAAAGTTGATGCAACATGTCTGCTGAAATTCCGTATTTCATAAACTTGAAATAACTTGTGATTCTTGTTGTTTATTCAAAGACTACTTTTATAAAAAGTTATAAAACACATTTATATAACTTGTTTTCATAATATTTACACTTGCACGATGTTTTTATATATTCATAAACACATTTGAAGAAAACAACTTAAAAACAAAAACTAGTGACTTATAAACTTGAGTTTTTATAAAACTTGTTGTTGTTGGTGATTATATATATTATGCAAGACTTATATAAACATAAATATAAGATGTTATAAGTTAGTATTTACTTACTTTGGGGTATTAGAAGAATGAAATCAAGTAGAAGTTGAAACTCTTCAAAAGTTGCACCCAAAACACTTGAAATATTGCAAGAATAAGAAAGTTGCACAATTTTGGCCTTGGCTTGATCACTTGGCCGATTTTTCTTAGAGAGAAAGGAGAGTATTTGTGCTTTGAAGGTGTGAAGAAAATATGAGGAATTTGGTCTCTATTTATAGAGGGAAAAAAAGTGGTGAAATGATGATGGATTTGAAGGTTGAGTGTGAGATCTTTGGTGAGTTGAAAGAGGAGGATTTGATTGTGATATGTTAAGTAAAAAAATATATATTTCAAGTCCTTTTAGTCCTTCCTATGGCCGGCCCTATAGGGGTGTATTTCCATGTATTTTTTTTGTGTATAAAAGTATTTCAAAATGTATTCTTGTATTTCCTTTTTTTTTTAAATTCCTAAATACTTATAAATGCATTGTTTTAATGAATTGTTTTAGTCTTGCATAATTAATGTTAAGTAAGTGTATTAGTATATGATTAGTGTCACTAATCATAATTTAATTATGTACTTAGTTGCATTAATCCATCATATCGTAAATCGATCGGATTAATTGATTTCCCGATTCATCGCACCGATAAATTTGATTCTAATTGAGTTGAATTTCTTCATGAACATTGTTAATCACTTTGATTAATTGCTAAGGACCACTGATTAGGTTATAATTGGCTATTAAATACTGATTAGGTCATAGTTGCTAACCTGGTTTAATGTCGGATGTTACAGTCTCCCCTTGTTAAGGGAATTTCGTCCCGAAATTAGCTCGTGCTCTCCACTGCTTGAGTATTCGAGAACAGATGAGGCTATTTTTCCCGGAACTGATCTTCACATTTCCAAGTAAACTCAGGACCTCGTTTAGAGTTCCATCTAACTTTTATTATTGGGATTCGGCTATGCTTTAGTTTCTTGACTTCTCGGTCCATTATTTCCACAGGTTTTTCAACGAAGTTCAACTTATCGTCTAGCTCCAGCTCGTCCATGGGTATGA
Organism: Centrapalus pauciflorus; assembly: GCA_020465985.1. Taxonomy (NCBI): domain Eukaryota; kingdom Viridiplantae; phylum Streptophyta; class Magnoliopsida; order Asterales; family Asteraceae; genus Centrapalus; species Centrapalus pauciflorus. The sequence goes on along the minus strand of JAANYP010003313.1, from coordinate 286,729 downwards.
CGAGTGTTTCATCAGCCAGACATTTCTTAAGGTTGGATACATGGAAGGTATTATGAGCATTACTAAGCTCTAGGGGCAGATCGAGTCGGTAAGCTACCGAGCCAATTCTTTTGGTAATCTTGAATGGTCCGATATAACGAGGATTGAGTTTTCCTCGTTTCCCAAAACGGATTACGCCTTTCCAAGGTGAGACTTTCAACGTTACTTGATCTCCCTCTTGAAATTCCAAATCCTTCCGTCGAACATCTGCGTAGCTTTTCTGTCGATCCCCTGCGATATTTAATCGGTTCCGAATCTGGACTATCTTTTCTGTAGTCTCCTGGATGATCTCAGGTCCAGTGATCTGGCTATCTCCTATCTCAGCCCAACAAAGTGGTGACCGACAATTTCGCCCATAAAGTGCCTCGAATGGGGCAGTCTTAATACTCGAGTGATAGCTGTTGTTATAGGAAAACTCAACTAATGGCAGGTGTCTGTCCCAACTTTTGCCAAAGTCGATAACACATGCCCTTAGCATGTCTTCCAATGTCTGAATCGTTCTTTCACTCTGAATCGTTCTTGCATAATTAATGTTAAGTAAGTGTATTAGTATATGATTACTGTCACTAATCATAATTTAATTATGTACATAGTTGCATTAATCCATCATACGTAAATCGATCGGATTAATTGATTTCCCGATTCATCGCACCGATGAATATGATTCTAATTGAGTTGAATTTCTTAATGAACATTGTTAATCACTTTGATTAATTGCTAATGACCACTGATTAGGTTATAGTTTGTATTTAAATACTGATTAGGTCATAGTTGCTAACCTGGTTTAATGTCGGATGTTACAATCTTAGCCTTCCCTTTACTGTTCTATCTCTCCTTCGGGTACTCAGGGGAAACAAATGAGATAAGGGTTAATTTGGATGTTTTGGGGCAACGGATTTAGAATCCTAATTTGGTTCTCCCAAAAACTAACCCAAGCATTGTAAGCCTCGTAAACCATATCTCATTCAGGTTGAGATATTTAATCGGTAACTCTTCCGACACTACCTTCTCTATATTGAATAACTTAGTTAACATCCTACAGTGAGGATAGTTTGTTCCCTGACCCATTATATTACACTCCCATAATTTTTGTACGATGATGTACCCTAAGGGTATGGTCAGGTTTCCTGTCATAAGCGCATGAACTAAAAGGATCTCCTGGGGTCTAACGGTAGTCGTGTCCTGGTGTCGTGGAAGCAAGTTAATAATAATGAACTTCCACAGGACTTTAGCTAATGGGCACAGGTCTCCCCTATAGAAACTAACATAGGTCCGTGCATCTTCTATGGACATCCCAAACACCGTGGCTATCATTCCCACCCATCGTCTGGCCCAACCGTTAATCTTACGCGCCCTACCCCATGATTATCTAGCGATGACCAAAACTCTCTAGGACGTGGAATATCATTATCTATCAGAAACTCCTCACAAATCTTTTTCCTAGACACTATCAGTCTTCTATTTCCCACCATGCCCGTTAACTCAAATAATAATCCTCAAACCCGTCTGCTCTACGCACAGTGGCGAACCACTATTGGATTAAACTGGTATGGATATAGGGCAACTCTCATTGAATCTCTTTTGCCCACCCCAATCTCTCAAAATATTCTAATATCTCAAACCCCTCAAAATCAGGCTCTTTCAGGGTTCGCTTAATTTGGAATCGGGGTGGTTTACCACTATTAGTGTTGGGGGGAATTACTAGGAATTCCGCATTGAGAGGGACCTCAAAGCGAACATTATCAGGGTTTTGGGTTCTCATTCTAGGGGTACGGGTAAACGGGTGTTTGCACTACGACTTCCGCTAGCATTGTATTGGCTCGACATCTACAATTATAATATGCATAGAATAGGTTATTTAATCTAAAATAGGGTTTCCTATATGAATAATGCATGAATGATTAAAACCCTTTTTCTGCATTAAACACTATAATTCCTAATTCTCACTAACAATGTGAGTCAAAACTAACCCTGTTAATGCATGAACTTAATAATGGATATTTTAACATTAAATCAACCCTATAGACAAAACTTTTAAATAAAAATGCATATTTGGAGAACTAAGATTTTTACATGAAACTTTTTGCAAAAATATATTCATATTAATTTTATGAATGCATGTACTTATATTTAACCCTTTTTTATTGAAAATCAATGCAACCCCCAAAAAGTTCATCCCATGCATGCATGATAAAACCTTAAAAACTAGCATAGAATGCAACTAGAGGCGTTAGGAAGAGTATACCTTAGCAATTATTGAGAAATTTAAGCGTAGAATTGAAAATTTGACGTGAAAATGGCGTTATTTGAGAGGGTTTGAGCCTTTGAAATCAAAAATCGCCGTCTCCACTGCCGATCTATAGGGTTTATGACGTTTAGAACGTAGGGCTTCGTATTTATAGACTTTTTAGCGAACTCGGGCGTATAGCAAGCGTAGCCCTGCGCCCCCTGCCCTCCGGCCCTCCAGATTTTTAATCCGGGGCGCACGTGGGTCTATAAACCTATTTCTCAAATTTCAGAATTTTTATGCTCACTCTCCTCAACTAATTAAAATAAATAAAATAATCCTCCTTTTCGTAGGGAATCATGATTGCACTTAGCACATGCAACAAGCCGTTAAACCCCTCGGTATCCCGAGTGGACGAGTGTTGTCTCGTGAGGATTTCCAGAAATACACCCACAAAGTTCTATGGGTTGCCTCCCAGAAAGCGCTAAATTTTATTTCTTCAGCCAGACGTACTGCTCCTATGCTAGCCTAACTAATTATTGGATCTTCTAGTCTAATAAGTTCAGAGACTAGCATGTTATTAAGTGGCCCATTGAACATATAATTTGAGTCTATGTCCATTAACTTTGAATGGTGCACCACCTTTTAGGTCCTAAATTTCTACCGCACCATGTGGGTAGACTTCAGTTACAATGTATGGACCTGCCCATTTACCCTTTAATTTACCCCGAAACAGTCTAAGTCTTGCGTTAAATAACCAAACCTTGTTTTCTTTGGTAAATATTTTATTTTTCAGCATTCTTTCGTGAAAAGCCTTGGTTTTCTCTTTATAAATTTTAGCACTCTCATAGGCTTCTCTACGAATCTTCTCCAGTTCGTTTAATTGGAATTTTCTATCAACATCGGCATCATGCAAATTAAAGTTAGTGTTTTTTATAATTGCCCACATGGCTCGGTGTTCCAATTCAACGGGAAGGTGACACAACTTACCATACACAAGTTGATATGGGGACATACCAATTGGTGTTTTAAATGCAGTCCTGTATGCCCATAGAGCATCATCCAGCTTCTGTGACCAATCCTTGTGATCCGGTCTCACTGTCTTTTCTAGAATTCTCTTGATTTATCTATTGAAAATCTCGACTTGTCCGCTAGTTTGCGGATGATAAGGCGTGGCTATTCGATGATTAACTCCATAATGTTTAAGGAGTTTTGCGAAATGCTGATTTTTAAAATGTGACCCTCCATCACTAATTATAGCCATAGGGATACCGTGGCGTGCAAAGATATTTCTTTTTACAAATTTGCAGACTACCCAGTTATCATTGGTTCTCGTGGCTTCTGCTTCCACCCATTTGGAAACATAGTCCACTGCAACCAAGATATACTCATACCCAAATGATTTCGGGAAGGGTCCCATGAAATCAATCCCCCAGACATCGAATATTTCAACAATTAATATTGAGGTCATGGGCATTTCATCCCTTTATGCAATGCCGCCTGTTTGTTGGCATCTCGTACATCCTCTGACAAACTCATATGCATCTTTAAAAATTGTGGGCCAGAAAAACCCACATTGCAATATTCAGTGGCCAGTTTCTTGGCACTGAAATGACCACCGCATGCATATGCATGGCAATTTTTGAGAATGTCTTCGTGTTCTGAATCAGGGACACAACATCTCATAATTTGATCCGCACCAATCTTAAATGGATATGGCTCATCCCAGATGTATTGTTTTGCTTGAGCATAGAAATATTTCCTTTCTTGGGAATTCCAGTGCTCTGGCACCCTTCCTGATACGAAATAGTTCACTAAATTCGCAAACCAGGGAATTTTGGAGATCGATAATAATTGTTCATCAGGGAAGGAGTCCCTGATGTGATCAGTTGAGTCTATTGGGATAATCGGGAGCCTAGATAGATGGTCGGCAACAACATTTTCTGTGCCATTCTTGTCTCTAATTTCTAAATTAATTTCCTGTAAAAGAAGGATCCACCAAATAAGTCGAGGCTTGGCATCCTTCTTTGCTAATGAATGCCTTCAAGCGTTGTGGTCAGAGTACACAATTACTTGTGCCCCCCAAATATATGAACTAAATTTATCCAGGGTAATTACTACGACTAATAGTTCTTTCTTCGTAGTAGTATAATTTTTTTGTGCCTCACTAAAGGTTTTACTTGCATAGTAAATTACCACTAGCTTCTTTTCTAAGCTTTGGCCGAGCACAACACCTACTGCATAATCACTTGCATCGCACACGATCTCAAAAGGTTGAGACCAAGCTGGAGATTGCAGGATTGGTGCTTCAGTTAACTTAGCTTTGAGTTTTTCAAATGCTTGCATACAGGCTTCATCGAAGATAAACTCTATATCTTTTGCCAGGAGATTACATAATGGCCTTGAGATTTCACTGGAGCCCTTAATGAACCACCGATAAAACCAGTGTGGCCTAAGAAAGATCTTACTCCTTTAACATTGGTGGGAGGTGGAAGTGAAGATATTAATTGGACTTTTTCTTTGTCCACTTCCATGCCTTTCTCGGACACTATATGCCATAGGACTACCCCTTCTTTCACCATGAAGTGGCTCTTTTCCCAACTTAATACTAAGTTGGTCTCAGTGCATCTCTTTAAGACTTTCTCTAAATGTTCTAGACAATCTATAGATGACTTATCAAATACTGAAAAGTCGTCCACGAATATCTCAAGAGAACCACCCACCATATCTAAAAAGATAGCCATCATACAACGCTGGAATGTGGCGGGTTCATTACATAAACCGAATGGCATCCTTCGGTATGCAAAGGTGCCATAAGGGCGTGTGAATGTAGCTTTCTCTTGGTCCTCTGGATCGATTGGGATTTGATTATAGTCAGAGTAACCATCGAGGAAACAATAGAACTTTTGACCTGCTAATTTTTCCACAATTTGATCAATAAATGCTAGTGGAAAGTGATCCTTGGAAGTAGCAGTATTCAGTTTCCTATAATCGATACATACTTTCCATCCAGTTACAGGGCGGGTAGTTATCTTTTCTCCATCTTTAGTGTCAATAACTGTGATCCCAGAGTCCTTGAGCACAGTTTGGGTTGGACTCACTCATTTGCTATCAGATATGGGGTAGATTATCCCAGTGTCCAACCATTTTAACACTACTTTCTTAACTACCTCCTTTAGGTTAGGGTTTAGTCTCCTTTGTGCATCCCGTGCCGGTTTCGCTTCTGGATCGGTAATGATTTGGTGCATACAAAAAGTAGGACTAATTCCTTTTAAATCTGCTATGGTCCATCCTACTGCTTCTTTATATTTTACTAGCACTTGCAGTAAAGCTTTTTCTTGCGCCTCGGTCAGATCCGATGAGATTATGACAGGTTGAGTGTCATTCTGACCTAAGAAAGCGTACTTTAGATGAACAGGCAGCTCCTTCAACTCTAGAACAGGTGGTTGTTCTATTGAAGGTTTTGCTGATTGAGGTAAATCAGTAGGTAACTTCTCAGTCTTGTGTGTCCACGATAGTTGTTTTGATTCCAGTGTGGATTCCATGACTGCCTCTAAATTATTACAGATGTGAGAGTTCATCTTGGTTGTGTCATACTCTGCAAATAATAACTCAGTAGTGTCTTTGGTGTTGATTAACGAACTGTGCTGCTGTGAAAGTTCGTACATCACATCGATCATATCACACTCTGAATCAATCGCAGCGGCATTTGAAGCATTAAACACATTTAATCACAATTTGCGATTACCGAAAACGATATCCACAACTCCCGTTCTATTGTAGCTAAGAACGGTCTGCCTAAGAAAATGGACGGCTGATTGTGTCCAATGGAGCTTTCGGTGTCCAGGACTAGGAAGTCAACCGGATAGTAAAAGTCTTCAACCTTTACTATTACATCCGATAAAATTCCTCTTGGGCATTTAGTTGACCGATCCGCCAGCTATAAAATTATATCGGTCGTTTACAACTGGCCTAGATCATGTTTGTCAAACAAGTTTCCAGGTTGAATATTGACACTAGCTCCAAGATCAAGTAATTCCTTCTTTATCTGCACATTGCCAATTGTCACTGGAATTAATGGAGATCCAGGATCTTTTAGCTTAAGAGGCAAGGAACTTGAGACTACTTCACTTAATTGTTTAGTTAAATTGATCTGCTTGGGAAGCGAGACCTTAAACTTTCTCTTTTGTGTGCAGAGATCTTTTTAGAATTTGGCATAGGAGGGCACTTGCTGAATAGTCTTGATCAAAGGAATATTGATCTTGACTTGATTAAACAAATCCCACAAACCTCTGGTTGTGGGCCTCTTTTGCCATAGGGGGAAGACTTAAGATTTTCTAAGGCAGCAGGATAAGGAGGAGGAGCTGTGGAGTCCTGATCCTGAATTGCCTCCCCAACTTTGGGCGTTGGAATGCCTGCCTTACTCGGCTCCTTGAAAGTGACCTTTTTGGGAACTTTCTTTTTCGGATCCTCCTTTTCCTCCTACACGACCTCAGTGTCGGTCTCCTTTTCTGCCTCTTGCTCTTTGGGCATCTCAATCTTATGGTCTACTTCTCTACCACTTCTCAAGGTAGTCACTTTAGACACTTCATTTATCTGATTTACTTCATGCTTCTTCTCTTTGCCATGAGCATGCGAAGGGTTAGGGACGGTGTTGCTCGAAAGCTTTCCCTCTTATCGTCTTGTGAGCGACTCGGCTATCTGACCCAACTGGCGGCTTAGCAGCTCCATGGTCTTTATACCGATCGTCGACTGTTGCTTCATAAATTCTGCGAACTCCGAGAATTGTGAAGAACTCGTGTTCGTTTCCACTTGAAAATGAGGTTGATCACGTTGCTTTGGCTAATAGTATCGCTCATCTTTAGTAGCAGAGGTAGAACCATATTGATATTCTCATCGTGGTGGTTCATACCTTGGTCTAGATTGATGATCGGTAGGTTGATCATTCTTCCATCGGAAGTTAGGATGATTTCTCCATCCCGGATTGAAGGTTTTCGAAAATGGGTTATCCTTCTCCCGGTGGGATTTAAAACCATAGACTCCATTAGCAAATTCCTCAGTGGATTGCACTTGAGGACACGCTTCTGAATGATGAGATAGATCACCGCACGTAACGCAGTTAACTAATACATTTGGGTTTGAATTAATACCCTTCATCGGTTAATCCATTTTCTTACCTAACTTTGAGATTTCGCTCTTAACGTCACGTTTTTATGCATTGTCTATGCCCATCACTTGAACTCCTATGCTATTCTTAGAACCAGCTTGAACCTTGAGACCCTTACCGAGTTGATTTAGTAACTTCCAAGCCTCATCGTCTTATTTTGGTAAAAAGGTACCTCCCGTGGCGGCAATGATCATATTGCGACTCTCTTGACTCACACCATCGAAGAATGTTTTGATAAGAATCCATTTTGGGACTTCGTGATGTGGACATGCTCTCAATAACTCATTCATCTGATCAAATACTTCGTAGAATTGTTCACTAGGTTTTTGTTTGAACCCAGTGATTTCCTTTCGCTTCTCAGTAGTTTTACTAATAGGATAGTATTCATTGAGAAATTCTCTTTTCATTTGATCCCATGTCGTGATGCTATTGGTGGGTAGCGACACGAACCAATTCTTGGCTTTCTCTTTTAAAGAGAAAGGGTATAATCGAAGCTTTAAACCGTCGGTGGTTATACCTCGAACATGATTTTCTTTGCAAATAGCCGTAAACTCAGCTAAATGTTCATAAGGCTCCTCACTTGGCATCCCTCGGAAAATAGGAAGAATTTGGAAAGTTGAGGACGAACTTCGGGTTCATTATCACTTTTAGGGTATTGAATTAGAGAAGGGTCGGGCACATCACCGGTTCTTCTTGCTCACGATTTCTTGGCGAAATTGGATGACCTTCTAAAATATAAATCTCCTCCTCTTGATCGCTATCATCCCCCGCGTACCTCCGATGATTGCGTGAATTCTCCGTGATTAATCTTTGTTGTTTTTGCACCCTAACGGTCTTTCGGTGAGATTTAGCTATTTTTTCAATTTCGGGTTTGAATTGTAGCGACAATCCTCTGGCCGATCGACGTGTGAGCATAAACTACTAAAGCACTTAAATTAAACTCATTAATTAATAATAGGAAATAAAGACGAAAAATAATTAAAACTAAAGCACTTAAAACTAAACTAAGGCCGACCTAAGTTTCTAGCCCTAACTAGCGTTACCACTACCTGGCAACGGTGCCAAAATCTGACGAGTCGTCGTTGTGGTCCGTAGAAATAACCTTGAAACTACCTACTAGCGTAGGGAAGTAAGGGTCGAATCCGCAGGGAGTGCGTATGTGAATTAGGGTTAAATTACTAGTTTCTTAGGTTTATAAAAGCGATTAAATTGCAAATTGATTGATTGGTTGGAATGGTGATTAGAACTAAATTACCACTAAAACAATGGCAAGCAAATGACAGTTGATTAAAAGATCGAATTAAAGATAACCATTTACGAAATCACTACGGCTTAAGTTATTATCCACTTGAATATCACGCGACGGTCACATAGACATAGCCAATTACTTAGTCATATTAATCATAAACACTTAAATCCATAAATCTCGGCCTAGCGCATGCAACATTCATTACTTGTCTTAATCCCTAAACTAATGGACTCGGCACAAATAATAATATCACTATGAACTATCTTGTTTTTACCAATTAAACCATTTACTCATAATGACAACCAAATGTATATCATTTGCATTACACCAAATATTCAAGAATCATAAAATACATCAATACATAAAAAGATATTCAAGTAAATAAAACTTAGTCGTAGATCCTCCGCAAAATGGCTACGGAGTGTTTAGCCTCTCATCGTGTGTTTTTGTCACATCCTTGCCTTAATCACGCTTGCTTATCCCAGGAATAATAACAATAGCCATGAACAAAATAAAAAGTCTAAAGCTTTCATAAAGCTAAATAAAATACTACAATGTGTCATGCACTACACGTGCTACAGGGTTACAGTACTAATTTGCTATTACATCACAATATAATTAAAAGCAGCTACCCAGATCCCAAGGCACCATAAAGCTATACCACAAGCTGAAAGTGAGCTAAGTCCTCTGGGTTGATCAGAAAATAGACCTAAGCAGAAGGTCCAGCTTGCTCTTTACCTTTTCCTGTAAAAATTTATGAGTAGCAACTGTAAGGTAATTGCTTAGTGAGTAAACAGATATTCATGAATGCATGTAAAATATGAGGCGAAAGTGCCTATAAAGGCTGTTATGCTTGCTTGCTTGTTTGCTTAATACCCAGAAAGAACGCTGCACAATTGAGACATTTCACGCAGAACGGAGATGCCACCACTAGGGGTTTACCGCTGACAGATGATCAATCTGTGATGCGGGGCTAGCTACCCGCATAATGCTCAAGGGATAGTGGTGAACATCAGAATTGCTTGCTTGCTCAATATAATGCTTATGAGATGCACAAAGAAACGCTAAAACAAAGCTTGCTGTATAGTATGCAGAACAATAAGCAGATAGCAAATAAATATGCACATTAATAGATCAGATGTAAGATCCGGCTAAGCTGGGCATCGCCTGTACCACAGTATTCGCCTTCACTCACAAAAGTCTATTGAATTCCAAAGAAGTCATATAGAAGCAAATTATGTCTCAATTTCATATGAAACATGTAAACAAGAATAACTGTTACTCACTGTACTGCTATGCTTGCACTGGCTTTTCTATGCTTTATATTGCTCTGAAATGCTTGCACTTGCTTATCTAGGCTTTAATATTGCTTTTGGCTTTGACTTTGCTTAACTGATTTGAGAGTCTGCTATCTGGGCTTTGACACTTTTAAATAGACTTTAATACATTCTGGCACTGGCTTTAACTCATAACTCAACTATACGCTTTAATTTAATAACGAGCTTGCAGCGATGTGTCTGTAATCAATATTACAGATTACAAAATAAATTAATAAACTTGCTTAAAAATCTACGAGCTTTAAACCATAATTCTTTGCTAAATATTTTGTAGCTTTTAAATACAGTTAAGTTTGGCAAACGGCCACTTAACTGTGTTCTACCCATTAATTTTGCTCTATGATACTTATGCATATAAAATTCTTATATATAAAATATATGTATATTTAATTCTGTTTTATATGAATATATATATACACACACTGCTTCCTCATGCAGCAGAAAAGTTTGACCCATGTTTTGTACTCACTTCACACCCATGCATGCATACAACATATACATATATACATATATATACTACTGACTGCGACTGTTTCTATTTTGGGTGCAAAGTACCGAAACCTTCTAAAGGTTTCGGTAATGAGAATTGTTTCGGTAGACACAATATGGTTTAGGGGTTTCGGTAGTTTTGTTGAGTCTCGGTACCTCTAAAATAGTTTCAGTACATTATGAAGGTTTCGGTACATAGGTGGTTTCGTCATAAGGCTCATACCGAAACCTTACTGGTTTCGGTATTATAGAGGTTTCAGCATTGGGTTTCAAGGATTTTTCCAAGTTTCAGTACTGACTTAGTTTCTATAGGTTTCAATATCATCATATGGGTTTCGGTATTTAGCATTACCGAAACCTATTGGTTTCAGTATTAACTTCATACAAACACATTCCAACTTCTGCTTTCTGATTTATTTTATTTTAGCAGCTATATTAAGAATAGTGATGGTGGTTTTAAAGCTCAAAATGATGAACCAAGAACTCATGTATGCTTCGAGTCATGGCCGAAGGCCAAATGCTTTCTTCTTGGCTTCGATATTACCGAAACCCATGAGGGTTTCGGTACTCCCTTCATACAGACAGACATACACACGATGCACAGATGATACACTCATTTAAACACATTAATACAACATGCATGCCTTTAGATTTCAACTTTCAACACTAATTTAGGCTTAATTTTGATAAATTTAAAGCTGACTTTTTGTTCATAAAAACCCAGAAGCCGTGGCTTCATTTTAGACCAAATTTAACATTTTTGAATATAAATTTACCTTAATAATCTTGTAGATTGTTTCTTGATCCTCATTGATAATTTTCTTCTTGGCTTCAGTTTCTTATTTCTGTTGCAAGATCTGATGACTCTTTGATGAATTTTTGAGAAACCGTATAGAAGGAGAAGGGAGCAGGAAATTTGCTTTTTGGTTTGTGAAATGAGAATGAAGAATAGCATTTTGGCATTTATATTAATGCAAATTTCCTTTATCTCATTTTAGCCACTAAGCTTTTTATTTATTTATTTATTTATTTATCTCCTTCTTTTGAATCTAGTGTTTTATAGTTAACTCTTACATATATTACTTAATTAAAATATTTTTCATTACTTAATTAAATATTTGGCAATTAATTTCATTAATTACTCAAATCACAAAATCAAATACTAATTGTCACATAAACGCATAAATTACGAATCAGGGTGTTATAGTATGAGCCCACCACGCTTGCACTTCGTCCTCGAAGTACCTAGAGCTCAAACAGACGCGGACATCGAACTCTCATGTCTTGTTCAGATTCCCAGGTCTGGGAAGTTCTATGAGAAATTCTCCAATGCACTAACCCATTGCCACTTCTCGATTTCTTAGCTTCTTCATTTTCGTCTCTAGAATTGCCTCAGACTCATCGCATTGCAGCTTCTCGTTGATCTTGTAGCTCAGATGATCGGCCCACTTTTCGTTTTCATTTTCCTTGCACTTCAGTTGTGAGACGTGAAACACAGGGTGAATATTTGGCAGCTCGTTCGACAAGTCTTAAATGATATGATTGACTTTTGTTGAGATTGAGTAGTTTTCAAGCGTTGTCGAATGATTCGGATCTTGTCGTTTGCATGTGTGAAGTAGTGCGGGACCGGTGATTGGTGTTTCACCTGCTTCATGCCAGCAAGTTTGAAGTACTGCACTTGCGTCCGTATAAGGCTTCGAAAGGTGCTGCATCAATAGACAAGTGATAGTTGTTGTTGTACGGAACTCCGCTAAAGGCAAGTAGTTGTCCCAATTTCCACTAAACTCGAGAAGCATGCCCGCAACATATTTTCTAGCGTAAGAATCATGTGCTCGCTCTGACCATCAGGCTTTGGTTGATACGTCGTGCTCATTTTGATCTTAGTGCCTAAGCTTTACTGTGACGCAGTCTAGGATCTAGAAGTGTATCTGTTGTCGCAATCGGATACTATTTGACATAAGCATACCGTGTCGCATAACGTTTTCATTGATATAGCTTCTAACCAGCTTCTCCAGGGAGTTGTTCTCACGAATCAGAAAATAGTACGCATCTTTGATTAGACAATTTATTATGGCACATATTGCATAGTGCTGTCTTAGTGTAGTATGAAACTTTGTCACAAAGTCCATACATCACTTGTAACTTACTTAATACAGCATATAGAGCAAGCAGATTACAATTCTATGCATCAAATATTTATTATCTCATAGCTCAACTTATAGTCTTGCTTACATCATAAGTGACTTATATGAGCTTGTCACTTAGTTGGCTGTGCTTTATTTACTTTCAATACAAGTCTATAATAATATATTATTTATGCTCACTTCGGAATAGTTCATTAGTTTCGTATGCTTTTTCATGTTATTTTAGAATTAAGTAATTTCCTTGCTAATCTGACTTCAGTTGGTGTTCGCAACCTTCTCAACCACTTGCTACATTAAGATGCTAGCATTCCATAACTGACTTTTGAAACTTTGATTTCCTCATAGGTACATATTCCAGCTAACTGTAATATAAATCAAATAGCTGATGCGGAGCTTAATTGAAATAACCATCGATGCTTATTACACTCATGCAAGTTCCAGTATCTCTAGATCAGTCTAGTCCTCATCTTTATCATATACAACTCATAGTATAAGTTATCTAATATCAAGTTTTATGTAACTTAAATTCTATTTAATGCTTTCGATGCGGCCAAAGGCAATCATAATCCAGAATAGATGTAACTGAAATTCTAAACCCTGAAAACTTAAAATCCCAAGTTTTATAATTCAAGATCTAACCACCAGTCATAGAAAAATCTATCTTTTGTGCATTAGAATCGAACTCTAGCATTTTAAGCATTCATATCACCAAGCAATAAATTTTGTTAAATTTTAGTAAACACATTATAGCACTCCAAACACTTAACTATGCTTATTCATAAATTTTATTTAACTTATAATCTTTAAAGCTAATCGGGTGACTTAAGCTTCATCTATCATGTTTCATTGCTCTCCACAAATGCTTTATATTTCTGTTACAAGCTACATATCATGGAGTTGTTGCTTATTTCATTATGATTCATTTTATCTCTTATTAAGGAAATCAAAATTGGCCCGTCTAACAGATCCTTTGCAACTTGAGTATGATTCTATATGTGTTCCTCTTGGTCTCAAATTCATATTTGTATAATTATCATACAATTAAACATAACTTTATCTCATCTTGGTTCAATTCTAATAATTTTCTCCGAGATCATACACCAAAAAGTGCTTGCAATATTCAATCACGCATAGGCATTACTTAGGTAGTTCTTATATCGACATCGATGATGTGATAACAGCTTGTTTCTAAAATTCACATGCATTTCATTATACAAACTTTCTTAGACTCAATTTAACATACAGGGTTAATGAAGCTTCTCAAATGTAATTGGTCTTTCCGACTTTATCATACTATTAATGGTTCTTAGTCTATCTTTGCATGCACGAATCCATATGTTGATGCCTAATAGTTATTGTCTTGTTGGCATTAAGCATTTTTGTTTAGCCTGTATATGCTATAATTAAAGGTTTTTGCATAGATTTCTGGCTTGCATTAACTATCTTACGAGTATTATATATATAATGCTTGTAGTGGTGTTATAGCTGCACTATTTTATTTCAAATTTCTTGCTTGCTCTTGCTTTAAGGTTTTCGATTCGTCTAACTTACTTCTGAACCTATTAGCATATATAGGCATATATTCAATAGCAATCAACATATCTTTTAGTTTAACTACGTATTATTCGCATCGAACTGCTAACAATTTAATAAACTATCATAAGGCTTATCAAGGCATGACTGTAAGACATAATCATCTTCATTGTCACTTGATACAAATTCCTAGTACTGTAGGATATTAAACGTCCTTCTTATTACACCATGCAACGGTGAACTTTCCAGTATTCTCATGCAAACTTCATCTACTTGATCCACTTTGTCACAATGCTCACAATACACAATCTTATAGAATATTTGCTCTTAATATAAGGATCTATATTTCCACAATGACAACCCACTTGAAATCTCTTAGGATTTCCATTTTTTTATTAGATCTTTATCTCTCATAACCATAGCATCTTACATTTACGGGTTATATTTTCTTGTGTGTATTCTTCTACATCCCAGATGTACATTATAGGACTTGGCTTCTTTCCTATGAATTTATATGAAAGATCCATAAGCATTTGACAATCTAATTCTTATAATTATCCAAAAATATTTTTCTACTTTTTCCTAAACAAGTTTCAACATAAATTCAGGTCGGCTTTATTTCTTATTTGTCGTATTCACTATATGTTTAAGCATGTACTTCTCTTTTCAGCCTAGCTCTTCATCTTTAATGAGAACAATTTAAATATTTTCAAGACTCTTCTTTAAATATGACTTAATAAGTGTCACTAGCGGAATTCAATTTTTACTTAACAAACAAAAGAATAAGGTACTAGAACAAGTCTCTCACGTTCTCATGTTGTTTCTTCCTATGCTCTTTCTCATACTTAGTCTTGACTTCAATACTAGCACCAAAACTGGTATTACATAAGCTTATCTGACATTTCTTGTTTTCAATGATGATGACTTACATTATTTGCTTTTAGTTATTAGGGAGTGAGAGCACCTCTAGCTTTCTTATTAATTTTAAGCATATTTAGATATATAGTAAATAGCATAGAATATAGGAACATGTAGCATTCCTATTCTACCCCATATGCCCAAATCCTGAAGTGATGTCAAAGCCTATCTCAGGTCAAATTAAAGCCTAGACATTCGAAGCTAATATCTTTGCTTAAAAGTTTGAGTCCAAGTGTTATTGCTAACACTTGAGTCCCTCAAACTAATTCTCTGATACCATCCAGTCACATCCTTGCTTTAATCACGCTTGCTTATCCCAGGAATAATAACAATAGCCATGAACAAAATAAAAAGTCTAAAGCTTTCATGAAGCTAAATAAAATACTACAATGTGTCATGCACTACACGTGCTACAGGGTTACAGTACTAATTTGCTATTACATCACAATATAATTAAAAGCAGCTACCCAGATCCCAAGGCACCATAAAGCTATACCACAAGCTGAAAGTGAGCTAAGTCCTCTGGGTTGATCAGAAAATAGACCTAAGCAGAAGGTCCAGCTTGCTCTTTACCTTTTCCTGTAAAAATTTATGAGTAGCAACTGTAAGCTAATTGCTTAGTGAGTAAACAGATATTCATGAATGCATGTAAAATATGAGGCGAAAGTGCCTATAAAGGCTGTTATGCTTGCTTGCTTGCTTTGCTTAATACCCAGAAAGAACGCTGCAGAGACACGCAGAACGGAGATGCCACCACTAGGGGTTTACCGCTGACAGATGATCAATCTGTGATGCGGGGCTAGCTACCCGCATAATGCTCAAGGGATAGTGGTGAACATCAGAATTGCTTGCTTGCTCAATATAATGCTTATGAGATGCACAAAGAAACGCTAAAACAAAGCTTGCTGTATAGTATGCAGAACAATAAGCAGATAGCAAATAAATATGCACATTAATAGATCAGATGTAAGATCCGGCTAAGCTGGGCATCGCCTGTACCACAGTGTTCGCCTTCACTCACAAAAGTCTATTGAATTCCAAAGAAGTCATATAGAAGCAAATTATGTCTCAATTTCATATGAAACATGTAAACAAGAATAACTGTTACTCACTGTACTGCTATGCTTGCACTGGCTTTTCTATGCTTTATATTGCTCTGAAATGCTTGCACTTGCTTATCTAGGCTTTAATATTGCTTTTGGCTTTGACTTTGCTTAACTGATTTGAGAGTCTGCTATCTGGGCTTTGACACTTTTAAATAGACTTTAATACATTCTGGCACTGGCTTTAACTCATAACTCAACTATACGCTTTAATTTAATAACGAGCTTGCAGCGATGTGTCTGTAATCAATATTACAGATTAAAAAATAAATTAATAAACTTGCTTAAAAATCTACGAGCTTTAAACCATAAGTCTTTGCTAAATATTTTGTAGCTTTTAAATACAGTTAAGTTTGGCAAACGGCCACTTAACTGTGTTCTACCCATTAATTTTGCTCCATGATACTTATGCATATAAAATTCTTATATATAAAATATATGTATATTTAATTCTGTTTTATATGAATATACATATACACACACTGCTTCCTCATGCAGCAGAAAAGTTTGACCCATGTTTTGTACTCACTTCACACCCATGCATGCATACAACATATACATATATACATATATATACTACTGACTGCGACTGTTTCTATTTTGGGTGCAAAGTACCGAAACCTTCTAAAGGTTTCGGTAATGAGAATTGTTTCGGTAGACACAATATGGTTTAGGGGTTTCGGTAGTTTTGTTGAGTCTCGGTACCTCTAAAATAGTTTCAGTACATTATGAAGGTTTCGGTACATAGGTGGTTTCGTCATAAGGCTCATACCGAAACCTTACTGGTTTCGGTATTATAGAGGTTTCAGTATTGGGTTTCAAGGATTTTTCCAAGTTTCAGTACTGACTTAGTTTCTATAGGTTTCAATATCATCATATGGGTTTCGGTATTTAGCATTACCGAAACCTATTGGTTTCAGTATTAACTTCATACAAACACATTCCAACTTCTGCTTTCTGATTTATTTTATTTTAGCAGCTATATTAAGAATAGTGATGGTGGTTTTAAAGCTCAAAATGATGAACCAAGAACTCATGTATGCTTCGAGTCATGGCCGAAGGCCAAATGCTTTCTTCTTGGCTTCGATATTACCGAAACCCATGAGGGTTTCGGTACTTCCTTCATACAGACAGACATACACACGATGCACAGATGATACACTCATTTAAACACATTAATACAACATGCATGCCTTTAGATTTCAACTTTCAACACTAATTTAGGCTTAATTTTGATAAATTTAAAGCTGACTTTTTGTTCATAAAAACCCAGAAGCCGTGGCTTCATTTTAGACCAAATTTAACATTTTTGAATATAAATTTACCTTAATAATCTTGTAGATTGTTTCTTGATCCTCATTGATAATTTTCTTCTTGGCTTCAGTTTCTTATTTCTGTTGCAAGATCTGATGACTCTTTGATGAATTTTTGAGAAACCGTATAGAAGGAGAAGGGAGCAGGAAATTTGCTTTTTGGTTTGTGAAATGAGAATGAAGAATAGCATTTTGGCATTTATATTAATGCAAATTTCCTTTATCTCATTTTAGCCACTAAGCTTTTTATTTATTTATTTATTTATTTATTTATTTATCTCCTTCTTTTGAATCTAGTGTTTTATAGTTAACTCTTACATATATTACTTAATTATAATATTTTTCATTACTTAATTAAATATTTGGCAATTAATTTCATTAATTACTCAAATCACAAAATCAAATACTAATTGTCACATAAACGCATAAATTACGAAGCAGGGTGTTATAGTTTTCCACCGGGAATGATTAGAGAGATCATTGTAGGGCTTCTATGGAATGAACAGTTGCACTCCACCTTCTTTGTACTCGATCTGTGAATCAACTCCGGCAGGGCTTCGTTTACGTTTTCAATATTTTGGGACTCTCCAAAATGGCCGCAGACGCTCTCAATTTATAGAGGACAAATTGATTAGGGTTTTGGACTCAGAAAAGCGGCTGTAGGGTTTTCACGCCGCACGAGCGTAGACCTGGGCGTAGGCCTGCGCCTGGCCCTGCGCTGGGGGTACGGCCAGGGCTACGCTGGATGTGCTCTCTAACTCTAAATACTTATATTTTGAGGGCGCAGGTCTACGCCCCCACCAGCTCGTTTCCCGCTGAATTTTCTCGAGCTGCTTCCATTTGTTTTCTTGACCCTGAAACAAAATTTTGAAGTAAAAGTATGGTAGTTACAAAGCACAAATGCATAAATAAGCCTTAAATGATACCAAAAACACATAATATTATAGCTTTATCAGTGAACTCCATGGTTATTGTGTTGTTTACCTACTCTCTCCATTGTTTTCTTTAGTTGGATGGTTACATAACCTTCATATATCTTATTTTTAATGGCAGTGTCCAGATACAAATTACTTGTTTATTATAGATTATGTCGATCGAGATTATTATTCTGTTGAAACATTCACGATTAGAACCTTAGTCATGCTTTTCTCATCTATTTATTATCCTTCAAAGATCTCATTAATCTGTTTTGTTTGTCTTTGGTTTAAAATACAAAATTCATATTCAGATTATTGCATAGTTAATATCAATATAATGCTATTTTTGTTCTTTAGTTCATCAGAGTTGGTAGGTGTTCCCATGAATGATTACAATTTGTTTATTTGAACTTGGAATGCGTTACATTTTGAACTTTTGTGTAAGTGATGGACATCGATGGGTTATATGAACAAATGTTTGTCACCTTTGTTATCATATCTTCTACTAACTCATTCACATATATCCAACTCCATGAAACAATTTTCCAGACTATTTATCTAATACATTCGAACCTCATTGTCATACCTTAATTAATTTAATTCTCTTTTATTCATCTATTAAACTTATTGTAAACTAAGTTAGAAACTCATATACTTATGCTACTAATTATCTTGATTTATTTAAATTGCAAACTTTCATGCACTTGGTAGTTTTCATAATTGTATCTCAAATTTACTATTTATAATGGTCTCAAAATCCTACTTGGTTTCCATAGCTACAACTTAATATAACTTGGAAAATTTACTTTTCTGATTTGACAAGCAAAGGGGGTTGTAAATTTACTTTTTTGTTGCAACGTCTAACATTGATTTCATTGAATAAATCTACACAAAAAACAAACGATTAACTGATACATGGGTAGCCCAGGTTGTGAATGAGGTATGTGAAACGCGCAGGCTGTGAATGAGGGTTATGAAAGGCAAGATGGTTTTAATCAAAAGCTATCCAGCTCAATAGGTAGTATTCTTGTTCTTGTTCTTGTTAATTCTATAAATTGTTATGACTAAATGAACCTGTAGATACCTTACTTTTTGATCTCATGCTTACGCTTTTTTATGATCTCATACTTATGCTTTTATAAAAGAAATTAAATAATGTTTTATGTTTTATAATCAGGTATATTTGATTTTTTTTTTTTTAAACTTATTGTTAAAACATCATCCAATACTTTTTGCCTCCACATTTTTGAGTATAATCTTTTTTCTGTTACCATCCACCTCCACATTTTTTTTATATTATGTACTTGTTACAACATCCTTTGTTTAAATACGGTTGTCCATACATCTGATGAGCTGTGAAGATATATCTTAAGACATCCTCCTCAACAGAAGATATATTATCATGATAATAGAATACCTTAAGACATCCTCCTCAGTCCTTTCATGTGGGAGAAAAATGGGTTTTCAATTTTAGGTGAGAGAAAAACAGGAGGGGACATATACAAAAGGAAAAAAAAATTATAAGCTAAAGATGAACAAAAATTTTACTTAAACAGTTAAACATGGAGAGCGATCATTATGCTGAAAATTTTGGTAAAGAGCCTAGGGAGACTATAATTGGGAAACCGGGAATGGTAATGAAAATAGGTTGCAATGCTACGACATGGTTTGTATCATATATTGTGAAGTTTGTGTTTATGATTTTTGGATACCGATTAGAGTTAATGTGCTTAATACTATTATATATTGTTTCATTTTCATGGACAATAATAAAGGTTGCTACAGTTCCGTCAAGTGTTAATTAAATTCTATGCACCCTCGTCAGAAAAGAGTTTGTTCTTTGTAAAATCGGATAACTAATTTTGTGATTCAGCTTACAAAAAAAACATACTAGGTATAAATGCAACAGCTTTGTTCCTTGGTTTAGCTTTATAAAACCTGCAAAACACCGAGATTACTTGAATTTCACAGCCAACAAAGTGAAAATAGTTTTTCTCTAAATGTAGATGATTTTAGAACCACTTGAAGTTTACCTGCCACATATTTCATAGCCAACAGAGAGCACTTGAAATTCCAAACTTGTAACGATCCTTTGTAACTCTTAATCTGTCATGTTCAGCAAGGTTTATCAAGATTGTGCAACTAAGCAACTTAAAACCTGCAACTCTTAAGGAACTTACCTTGCAAAACATCTCTACAGCAGGAGGTAAAACGTAGTTGTGATCAGCTTGGAGGTAATATAGACTTTTATAGCAAAAAGATAATTAATTTAAAGGGAGAAAGCGTAGCTATGATCAAAGGTAATATGGATTTTAAAGATTGTATTTTTCTGCTTGTAGTTGTACCAGAAAGATAAAAGGAAGCTGTAATCAGCTTGGAGGAGTTGAAAATGCAGCTTGGGGAAGAGTAAGTGGGTGCGTGGGGAAATGGATTAATAAAGTGTTACATATTCCAAGACAAATCTGCAAACTACTCTTTAATTCGTTTTCTTTTAATGCTTCAAAAGGTAGTATTTTCTATATTGACAATGGTACATTTTATAATTCAGCTATTGTGATTTATATAGTTGTACTTTATGCAATATAAATTGTATTTAACATCAAGAACTCATTATTAAGTAGTATAGATAATGACAAAAGTATTTTAAAATAAAAAATTTTAAAGCTAGTAAAATTGTAAAAGTATAACCATTTAACTATGTACCTTTAATACATACAATAAATGAATAATGAAAAGGTAAATCATCATTTTCTACTATAAAAAAAACTCCTTTTTTCAAGCTTTCTTTCTCTGGGTTATATGTCAAAAATAACAACTACTTTTTGTAGTTTTACCGTTTATATTCACATTATTTATTTTTTATCATTAATAGCAACTACTTTTGTATTTTTTACCGATTATACCAACTTTTGACTTGGAAACCTGCTATAGCATGTTACCATCCATTAATACTAACAACTTTTATCTTTTTACCAATAATAGCAACAACGTTTTATATTTTTACCAATAATAGCATCGACTTTTAACTTTTTACCAATAATAAAAACATATCAAATTAAATTTTCTTTTATCTTTAACTAATCATTATTTTAAAGAAACTAAATTTATGAATATCGAAACACAATCAAATAAGTTCATAATCCATTTTTTGTTTAAATTTTGTTAGAGATAAAACAAATGCAATGTATGCCTATAAAAGTATAAAAACTATGTTTTCTATAGACATTATAATATGAAGATTATTTTTCTTAGGGGTGAGCATGAATCGGTTTTTGGCAAAAACCAAACCGAAACTTCGGTTTCTATATTCAAGAAACCGTTCGGTTTGGATTATAAACGATTTGATTTTTTTTGTTTTTATTTCGGTTTCGGTTTTTCTTTGTCATGGTTTTCAAATCTCAAGTCTTTCTTTCTAAAACATATATATGGATACATAAATTCAAAATATATAAGGGGTATGATAGGGGTGACCATTTAAGTATAACATGGCAACGTGAAACTCAATTCATTTTGTATAAGATTCACAAAAATATAATGAACACATTATGCTACATTTGTATTATTTTTTGGATACTTATTACAACAATATTTGCATTATTTATTTATGTGATAAATAAATGAATAATAATAAATAATTATGATCTAATTATGGATAATTAGTCTTTTACTTATTTGATAAATAAAATGGTATTATTTAAAAGATACATCCCTTTATTTTATGGATGATTATATATGATTTAAATTTTATGAAAATAAGATGACGTTCAAATAAGTTCATAATTTATATTTGTATCTAAATTTTGTTAGAGATAGAATAATTGAATTATTAAATCATATATATTTATTCATAAAATAAACGGATGCAATTTTTTAATATTATCCATGATTAGATCATAATTATTAATAATATCATTCATATATTTATCAAATAAATTAATAATGCAAATATTGTTGTATTAAGTATCCAAAAAAGAATGCAAATGTAGCATAATGTGTTCATTATATTTCTATGACGTCTTATACAAAATGATTTGAGTTTCACATTATTATGTTACACTTAAATGGTCGCCCTATCATACCTCTAAAACCAGGCTATGCATGAAAATATGGCACATCAAAATAATATTCATTTTTAATGTCTATAGAAAACATATTTTTTTTATCTCATTTATAGGCACATATTGCATTTGATTTATTTTTCTAACAAAAGTTAAACCAAAAAAAGGATTATGAACTTATTTGATTGTGTTTCGATTTTCATAAATTTAGTTTCTTTAAAGTAATGATTAGTTAAAGATAAAGGAAAATTTAATTTTATATGTTTTTATTATTGGTAAAAAGTTAAAAGTCGTTGCTTTTATAGGTAAAAATATAAAACGTTGTTGCTATTATTAGTAAAAAGATAAAAGTTGTTGGTATTAATGGATGGTAACCTGCTATATCAGGTTTCCAGGTCAAAAGTTGGTATGATCGGTAATAAAACGAAAGTTGTTGCTATTAATGATAAAATATAAATAATTTGAGTATAAACGGTAAAACTACAAAAAGTTGTTGCTATTTTGACATATAACCCTTCTTTCTCTCCTACACAAAGCAACTCTCATCTATGCTTGTCTTTAGGAAGGAGGGGTATACCCACCTCGAGACCTCACCCCCCCCCCCCCCTAATCGTCCGGCTATTTCAAGCCTTCTCTGGCTCACTAACCTTTGAGTAAATTACAGAAATGGTCTCTGTGGTTTACATAAAACTTTGAATATGGTCCTTATAGTTTCAATTTTGCATAAACGGTCATTATCTTCACTGTTTACTTGTAAAATTGGTCACTCTCCTGTTAACTTTAACAATCAAATGGTTAAATCTTTTATAATGACCATTTTACCCTTTTTTTAATAACATTTTGGTCCTTCAAGTTTGTAGTTTATTTTAATTTTGGTCCCTCAAGTAAATTTTTTTATTTAACTCTATTATTATTATTATTATTATTATTATTATTATTATTATTATTATTATTATTATTATTATTATTATTATTATTATTATTATTATTATAACTATTATTCTTATTCTTATTTATTACTAGTTTAACTTTTTACATATTAATTTATTTGTTTATTAAGTTTTTTTATTTTAATATATTTTTTAATTTAAATTACAAACTTATCTATTTTTTATCATAAACAATTGTATCAAAGTAGAATCCATTTTTTTTAGTTTTCCCAATGAAAAAATAAAACATTTTATATTGTAGTTTTCCAAACCAAAAAGTTGCAAACCATTGTTGTTTAAAGTTTTTTCATTTACTAAACGTAAAAAATATGAAAACCAATCCGTTTTTTTATTTTGTTTGCTCCAAAAAAAACAACCTTTCTGATTTTTTGTTTTAGGAAACGAAAAGAAATACAAATCATTCTGTTATTAGTTTTTGCAAACGAAAAAACTACGAATAATTCTGATTTTTAGTTTTTTTCCAAACAAAAAAAAATCATTCTATTTTTCTAGTTTTTCGAACGAAACCATTTAGAAACCATTCCCTTTTACTTTTTTCTCCGAACGAAATAACTACGAGCTATTATGTTTTTAAATTTTTTCCTAACTACGATATTGGTGTGTAGTCTTTTTGTTCGGAAAAATTTTAAAAATGAAATGGCTTGTTTTATGATGGGAAAAAGTTAAAAAGGTAGTCGTTAGAATATTCTAAAAATAAAAAATATACGAATCATTCCATTATTTAGTTTTTTTATGAAAAACGACAAACCATTTTATTTCTTAGTTTTTCCGAACAAAAAACTTCGATCCATTAATTTTTAGTTTTACATTTTTCATATCGTAAGAAATACAAGTCATTCCATTTTTTTAGTTTTCCGAACAAAAAAGCTACACATTATTTCGTATTTAGTAAAAACTTTAAAAACGCAATAGTTCGTAGTTTTTTCGTTCGGAGAAAAAAATAAAAGGAAATGATTTCGTTCGGAAAACTAGAAAAATGGAATAATTTTTTTTGTTTAAAAAAACTGAAAATCAGAATTATTCGTAGTTTTTTTCGTTTGCAAAAACTAACAACAGAATGATTTGTATTTCTTTTCGTTTCTCAAAACAAAAAATCAGAATGGATTGAATTTTTTGGTGCAAAAGAAAAAAATAACGGATTCGTTTTCATATTTTTTTACGTTTAGAAAATGAAAATACTTAAAACAATAATGTTTTGTAACTTTATTTCGTTCGAAAAAACTAATAAAAGATTAAGGTTCAAAATTTTTTAGTTTGCAAAACTAAAATATAAAATGTTTGTTCATTCGAAAAAACTAAAAAATAAAATGGATTCTACTTTGATATGATTGTTTAGAATAAAATAAATAAATAAGTTTGTAATTTAAATTAAAAAATATATTAAAATAAAAAAAAACTTAATAAACAAATAAATTAATATATAAAAAGTTCAATTAATAATAATAATAATAATAATAATAATAATAATAAATAAAAATGGTTATAATAATAATAATAATAATAGAAGAGTTAAATAAAAAAATTTACTTGAGGGACCAAAACTAATATAAACTACAAACTTGAAGGACCAAAATGTTATTAAAGAAAAGGTTAAAACGGTCATTATAAAATATTTAACCATTTGATTGTTAAAGTTCACAGCAGATGGAACAATTTTGCAAGTAAACAATGAAGATAATGACCGTTTATGCAAAATTGAAACTACAGGGACCGTATCCAAAGTTTTATGTAAACCACAAGGACCATTTTTGTAATTTACTCCTTACCTTTCAACAACTTGTTTTTTTAACGGCCATTTCACCATTTAAAATAATTTTTTTTTTTCTTATAAATACATATATGCATCACCTTTTATTTCGTAATTTTAGTTTCATAATATTATTTTTTTTTATTTTTTTGTTGTGTAATTTTTTTATTTTTAATTATGTAATAGTTTTAAGGGTTTATTATGAAAAAAAATGTTTTTACGTTTTCGTCCCTTCATGTTTATTTTTCTCAGAAAAGTTCTCAAGTTAATTTTTTCTTTTTGGTTTAATGACATTTGACTATTAGAACCCGATTTTCAGTATTTAAAAACTCTGTTTACTAATTAAAACCGGGATCTAATAATCAAATTTCATAAAACAAGGAAAAAAATTTAACTTGAGTACCTTTCTGGAAAAAATAATATGGAGGGACAAAATGCAAAAACCGTGAAAACATATTTTTTTCATAATATTTATAAAATTAAATATTTTAGTTTTAATTATTTTATTAATTATAATGAATTTTTTAATAAAAAATAAAGAAAGGATGAAAAGGTTAACGAAAATGAGTAATTCTAAACTTAGAATGATGGAGACGGTAGAGAATGAAAATTTTTTGTCGTGGCCATCACCCTAAACCAAGGCTGCTCATCTTTGGTATTTTCCCTCTAAATGGCCATCACAGTCGGTTGACGGCCTCTCAATCTCCCATCTTCTTCTCCTCCTACCTCTAGTACGGCCCTGACCTCATCTCCTCCTTCGTTGCTTGTTGTTGCCATCGTTGTTATTAACAAGGATAGAAATGATTGAAATGTATTTCATTGATTCGAAAAGAGAAATTACAATACAATTTATAGGAAGAAAAGCTACCTAACTAACTGATTTAGCTAACTAACTTATAACTGAAAACAAACTAACTAACTTTATTCTTCTAATACAATATGAATCCCATAAATAAATTCCTTATGCTAAAATGTTCCCCTCAAGATGAATCATTTTGAATATCACGCAAATTCATCTTGGATAAAAGAAACTGAAAATGTGGCCCAAACAAACCTTTTGTGAATATGTCTGCAATCTGCTCTTTTGTTGGGATATGTTGTGGTAGAACGAAACCAAGTTTAAATTGATCTCTAACAAGGTGACAATCAATGTCAAGGTGTTTCGTTCTTTCAAGGAATATAGGATTCTTTGTAATGTGTATTGCTGATTTGTTATCACACCACAAAGCTACTGGAATCTTGAATTGGACTTTGAAATCTCTGAGAATGTAGCTTATCTAAAGAAGTTCACATACTGTTGATGCAAGGCTTCTGTATTCAACTTCACAAGATGATCTTGATACCGTCTTTTGCTTCTTTGTTTTCCAAGAAATGAGTGAAGATGTTGGTACACCCTGTGTGACGATAACAGTGTAAGTTGTATTAGCATTTTGTCTAAGTGATGTTACAAGGTATTGAATATTAACTAGTGTTTGATATATGTGATTTTGTGTGTTTGATATTTATTGTTTGTATATTTGAACTTCCTGTAACGTATTACAAGAAGTTCAAACATAAAGTTCAAAGATTAAATCAAACATAAGTTAAAACATATATTCAAATAGAAGTTTGACATGTGAAATTCGAATTTAGTATATATTCGAATTTAGCATGGAAGGTAAATTCGAATTTGTCATGTGGACAAATTCGAATGGGCCTTGGGCCTGGTTCGAGTTTGTCCCATGACAAACTCGAATGGGTCTCTATAATTAGGGATTAACTCGAATGATTAGCAGACTTTTGCAGAATTTCGTGTGTGATTAGCAGAAGGCGATCTCGAGTTTATCAGCAATCTGTGTGTGTGTTCGGAGAGAATCATCGCGTAGGTTCGTTCGTAGTCGTTCGTACAACGCCGTGGTAGTCTCCGTGTTCCGTGAGTGTGATATATCCGTCAAGCCGCTAACGAGGATTCCGCACTCGTTCGTGTGTGTCGCGTCTAGATAGATCTGTAGTTGCAAGACCTTACAAGTGGTATTAGAGCCAGGTTTGAGTTTGTCCCATGACAAACTCGAATGGGTCTCTATAATTAGGGATTAACTCGAATGATTAGCAGACTTTTGCAGAATTTCGTGTGTGATTAGCAGAAGGCGATCTCGAGTTTATCAACAATCTGTGTGTGTGTTCGGAGAGAATCATCGCGTAGGTTCGTTCGTAGTCGTTCGTACAACGCCGTGGTAGTCTCCGTGTTCCGTGAGTGTGATATACCCGTCAAGCCGCTAACGAGGATTCCGCACTCGTTGGTGTGTGTCGCGTCTAGATAGATCTGTAGTTGCAAGACCTTACAAGTGGTATCAGAGCCTACGGGGTGTTCTTCGTGTTCTTCGTGTTCATAAGATACATCCTAGGTTTCTTGACGTTTTAGACGGTGAATATCACGTATTTTTTAGATTTTCGAGCTTATCAAATTGGATTCCGGGAAATACTTTGTTGTAGTTCACGTTTTTGATCAAAATCAATATTTTTACTTGTAAAAATATTGATTTAATCTGAAAAACTCGAACTATTAGCCGTTTTTCGAATTTGCGGCGCTCGAATTTGTTAAGGAGAAATTAGGGTTTGATCATTTTCGAGTTTAACCAAAACACGCTCCTTTCGAGTTTCCTTAAAAGTTTGCTTCGAATTTGGCCAGTTCGAATTTGCTTAGGGATTTCGACTTTACTCTAAAGTCGAATAAGGGAATTTCGATTTTAGTTGGTTTCGAGTTTAAGTGGTGTTTCGAATTTAGTGAACTTCGATTTTGTCATGAATTTCGAACTTAGTTGGATTTAATAACTTAATTCGAATTTAATCCCAAACAGGTTTAAATTTAATTAGATTCGAATTTATCTAAATTCGAAAGAATTAATTTAAATTAATTAAGTTTAAGTTCAATTATATTTGAAATAATGACAAGTCTACAGAGGTTTCTGGAGATGGATCACGAGGTTGGAAAGGCAAATACTCCGCCAAAGTTGATGAAACTTGAAGATTATTACTGGTGGAAGGATCGGTTTGCCGACTTCGCGCGATTTAATGATATGCGCATGTGGATTTGTATCGACGAGGGATACATTCCACCTACAGCTGAGGTCGAAGGACGACAAAAGGTTGTTCCTTATTCTAAGATGAAGGATGCCGATAAAAAGCTGTATGAAGCAGAGAACCGTGCATACGCTATCATTCGGATTATATCGATTAGATAAGGCTCTGTATGGATTGCATCAAGCACCAAGGGCGTGGTACGAGACTCTGTCCAACCATCTTTTAGAAAATGGGTTTGAAAGAGGAAGGATAGACAGTACGCTGTTCGTGAAGCGTAAAGGAGAACATTTCATCTTGGTACAAGTGTACGTAGATGATATTATTTTTGGATCACCAGACGAGAAAACGTGCACTGACTTTGAAAAGGTGATGAAGTCAAAGTTTGAGATGGGTGCAATGGGTGAGTTAAACTTATTTATGGGTTTGCAAGTCGAACAGAGGAAGGAGGGCATGTTCATTCATCAGACGAAGTATGTCTATGACATCTTAGAGCACTTCGGGATGGAAGGAACCAAGCTGACAGCTCACTTCAACACGCCGATTCAAGTGAATCACAATCTCGGACCGGGTACTGAAAGTGATACCGATGTGGATCCAACGTTATATTGGGCCATGATTAGGTCACTTATGTATTTAACTGCTTCTAGACCTGATATTATATTTGTCGTTTGTATTTGTGCTAGGTTTCAAGCTAATCCGAAAGAGATGCACATGAAAGCTGTGAAGCGGATTCTACGATACCTCAAGTCGAAACGAAGCTGGGACTTTGGTATCACGCGGAGGGCGATCTGGAATTGGAGGCATTCACTGATTCAGACTGCGGAGGATGTAACTTGACACGCAAGTCAACAACTGGAGGTTGTCAGTTCCTAGTAGGGAGACTCGTTTCCTGGCAATGCAAGGAACAGACGTCGGTAGCCGTGTAAACGTGCGAGGCCGAATGCGTTGCTGCTGGTAGTTGCTGTTCACAGGTTCTTTGGATACAACAACAATTGCGGGATTACGGTTTGACTTACACTCATACTCCTATTAGGATAGATAACCAGTCAACAATTGCTATAACTAATAATCCAGTTAAACATAATAAAACCAAACACATAGACATAAGACATCATTTCATACGTGATTGTGTTGAAAAGAACTTAATCAAGCTGGTAAAAGTGGCAACGGATGATAATAATGCTGATTTATTTACCAAACTTTTGATAAGTCACGTTTTGAGTATTTGATTCAACTAAATGGAATGCGTAATCCAGAGTGAGTTGACCTTAGTAGAGTTTTATTTCTTTTTATAGCAGTAGTTTTTCTTTCTTTTTATAGTAAGTTTAGTATCTTAGGATAGTTTCCTTTTTTAGTAAGTTAGTAGGTTATTTTATTTTCTTACTTTTATTAATGAAAAACAAAAGAAAAAAGAGAGAAAACCATAAAAAAAATTCAAAAAAAAAATATCAGAAAAAGAGTTAAGTCTTAGATGCATAGGTTCAAAGTGACGAATATTAGCACAGTCTTTACAAGCTCTAAGTGTTTAGCTTTCGCACATAATACACCTAAAAATTCTAAGTGTTATACATTATCCAGTTTGATATGTTGGTAGGCATAATACATATAGGGAGTCTCAAGGCTAATAAAATTTTCAAGATAAAAGTCAAACGTGTCACTAACTTAGATGTATGACCAATTGGTCTTAATTTTTATGTTAGAGAGATACAGACTTTGATTCTAAATGAGGTATGCAAACTTTCTGGGGATGTATAGCAACATCAGATACATCTTAAAAAAATGGAAAGAATAGAAAAATCATACTGAGTTAAGAGTCAAAACAAGTAACTCTGTTGTACGTAAGTACAGACCTGTTGCCTCTGGTTTGACTCGAGTTAGCAAGATAAGTCGCTTTGTTGTACGTCAGTACAAACCTGTCACCGCTGTCTTGCTAGCTTTAAAAAATAAACCTTAAGACAAACTAAGACACCTTGTTGTATGTGAATACAGACCTGTGCCCGACGTTTGCCTTTTAAAGAAAGTTTGCAATACCAAAATGTTATAATCATTGTGTGTATGCCTTGATCATAAAAATATGTCTATGTATGAGTCACGTAAGGTAATTTCTTGATAAATAAAAAGGCCAAGGGATATTCCGAAGTGTAACATGTTTAAAGGGAAAATAATACCAACAATCGGCTAGAAATGTATGTCACGACAAACAATCAAAGGAACCAAAAATTCCTAAGTGTGAAAGTTTGAATACTGAAAGTGAGTATTTGACACCGCTATCTGATTGAACCTTTCTTTGACTATGCTCGTCAAAATTATTCTGTTAAGTGTTAAGTATAGGTTGTAATAAAATAATGTAGATTAGTTTAAAGTTTAATTTATGTTCACAATGTTAACTTTACTTTATTTTATTCTATTTTTTACTTCATTTTTTTAATTTTATTTTTAGTTAGGATAAAGGTCAAAATTACTGAGGGTGCATTCCTAGTTGAATAAAATAAACACTGCGTGAAAATCTTGTGCTTAGGGTAAAAGATTTGGCATAGTTTATTCCGTTACACGAAAAAGTTGTAAAAGTTGAATTTATTTCAATGATTTTCAATATTTTCAAAATTTTCAAGTTCAAATTCGACTTTAAGGTAAAATCGAAATGCAATGCATGTTCGAATTTAGCAGGGCCTTCGAGTTTGGCATTAAATTCGAAAGATGTCACAAACTCGAAGGTGGTTGGTATAAATAGGTCAACAGTGACAAGTCATTATCACCTACCTTCGATTTTGAGCCTTTCGAGTTTGTTGTGAGCGATTTCGACTTTGTGTCTTCGAGTTTGCCATATTCGAGTTTCCTACTATTTGTCGAGTTTCTGTTCGTTTGTGTTCGAGACTACTAACAAATCTAGGTATAATCAACAGTATTGTACAAGATTTAGGTGGTTTTAGACTCCATTTGAGCCAAAATTAACGGATTTTGAGGTTTAAATGGTGGAAAGTTTGTATTTCAAAATAACAAACTTTGAACCGGTGAAACATCAAATTGATTGCAAATATCTTTGATTAGAACCTATTAGGACTAATGGATGTAATTTTCTAAGTCTAAATTGGTTAAAATCTTGAATTTTTTATGTCACTCAAACCGACATGTTCGAATTTGATCATGGTCTCGAATTTGATCGTGGCTTCGAGTTTGTCATTAAACTCGAAGCAGCCAATAAATTCGAAACTATGGTTGTTTCGAACTTGTCATTCGAGTTTACCATTATATTCGAATTATTTCCTTAAATTTTAAATCAAACTTGTAGAAATTCATATGTGTTGGATTTGGTACTTATACAAGTCCAAAATAAAACAAATTTGAATTTAAACAAGTTCATGTTTATATATATAATTCTAATATTTTATATACTTTATTGTGCAGATATGGCAGATAGAGTTTTTGTTCCAAAGCATAATATGGTCATTTCTCCGGACCATGGGATACCTGAGGCTCAAGCATACCGCCAAATGGTGGATTTTTTGGTCGGCTCAAGGATTTCTTATGCTCTGTCGCATAACATTCAGATAGTAATCCCATATGTTAGAGAATTTTGGGATCATTTACAAGTTGGTTGTACTGTTATTCCAACAGTACTAAGGACAATGATTGCTAGACACCCTCTAGTGTTTTCAGCTGACGTATTGCGCAGAGTGTTGCAGCTAGGCTCTCCAGAGCAAGAACATGGGCCGATTGACTTTCCGTTAGCAATCAGGCAAGCTGCATTTATCAGAATGGGATATAGTTTGGATGTGACTAAGTCCTCATACATGAAGAGTGGGCTGATAGGGCAATGGCGATATCTAGAACACGTCTTTATGGTGTGTTTTGCTGCCAAGAAAGCAGGATTTGATTATATCGTATCGAAAATTCAGTCGGGGATGATATAGCTGGTGTACAATCAAAGATTCAGCTATTCAGAGATGTTCTTCGCAGAGTTTGTTCAACAGATTCAGCTCCGGCGCGAGAAAGATTTTTGTTGTATCTGAGATTTGTGATGATGCTGATAAGACATTTCCTGCCAAATCTGCCGCAGCTGAACGATATTCAAAGTGTTGCTTTCATTGATAAAAGAATTTTTGCAGACTGCCAAGCACACAGAGGTGCTCTGGCTAGGCTAGTGGAGGCACCACTTTTTGGTGCAGTGGTCAATCCGGATTTCCAAGTCGGTGAAGGTGCCAATTGGGCAGGGGAAGTCCAAATTCCACAGCAGCCACAACAGCAACAGCAGCAGCCCAGACCTAAGCAACAAAGGAGGAGGCAAAGACCGTCAGCGAGACAAACTCAGGCAGCTAGGCCTTCAACAAGTCAAGTGCAGGAGCCAAAGGAAGCTGGTCCTTCAACTGTACCACCCGTATCTGATCCAAGGCTTCAAACTTTGGAAGAAATTTGGGCATCTGGACCGCATGCCAATGAGGAAATTACGGCTGAGCTCGTTGGGGATATTTTGGAACCTCCAACTGGGGAAGTTGATATTTTGAAGCAGATCGATGAATCAACCTGAGGCAGCAGGTGAAAACGAGTCAACTTCAGAATCTGAGTCAGAAGAAGCAGAAGAAATAGAAGTTGAGGCGCCAAACACAGTGACAGAAGATCCGTCTATTCACATAGGCACATATGGATCGAGGTTAGTGGTGGTTGATGAAGAAGCTAGAAGGAGAAGAGCTTCGAGGGAGTCAGATGACTCAGATTTTGAGGATGAAGATATAGTTCCTTTGGTGCCTAGGCATAGGGCCAAAAGGCATCGTTTTATGCAGTGAGCTTCATCAGCCTCTGCTTCTGAGCCAGAATTGCCTGCCGCTCAGCCATCAGAACCAACATCCATTCCGCCACCACCACCACCTGTTCAAACATTCATTCCCTCACCAATCATCCCAACTCTCATCCAATCAATTCCATCCACTTCATCAACCTTCACAGATAATCAAAGGTTTTCTGAGCTTAGGAGCAAGGTTGACTTCCAACAAGTCCAAATCTTTCAGTTGACAAAAGCTATTGGTGAGATACAGGCGCATAACGCCAATGTTGACAACGAGAATGCTGAGTTAAAGAAATTTGTTGGAAAGATTGAGGAAGAAGAATCTGGAGCTTAAAACTTTTGTTCTAGATCAAGCTGCAGAAATCAGAACAATGAGGTCCCTTATTGAGCAGCTCATGAAAAATCTAAAAGCTCAGGGGGAGACAAGTTGTAGAGATGCTGAGGAGCATCGTAGGGAAGGTGATGATGTTGGCAATGATCCCAATGCACAGAAAGAGGGTGAGCCAGTAGATTTTCGTGCTGCTCTATATGCTGAAACTCAGGGGGAGCCTAGTCAAAGTGGAGCTGAAGGAGGTCAGGCTGGTTCCTCAAAGACTTATGAAAGCGAAAGGATAGACGCCTTGAGAGATATTGAGGAAGAAGTAATGGATTTTGATTTTGAAGAAGAGATAGAGGAGTTGGAGGAAGGAGAATTCGTACCAGAGGATGTAATTGATTGGAGATCTGACGATGAAGTGATAGAAGACAAGGACGATAATGTCAACGAAGTGATTATCAATTCACAGCCTATCACGGAGTTATATGTGCGAGATAATCACAATGTGATTGATATAGATGAGATCAAGATAGCCTCGGTCGAAGAGTCTGAACTTGAAGAAGCAGAATAGGAGCCATCCAGGGCTGATTTGATGAATCTGTGGTTCAAGAAAGAAGAAAAGAAAGAAAAGCCAAAGATGAAGAAGAAGATGAGAATTCCGGGGCAGAAAGTCTCTCAGGAGGTATTATCAGCTGGTTCTTTGACAGAGAACTGCAGTTATTCATTCTGAAGAGGAGAGATGGACTCCAGTATCTGAGGCGTACGCTTAAAGTATTTAATACATTGCCGAAGGTAGAAGTGAAGGAGTTAGCATGGAAAGAATTGATCAATATCGGTGAGGACCCGTATGCTGAGGTTATAGCCAAGATAATAAGAAAAGATGGTCGTTCTGGAAAGTACGAAAGACTTAAGACGAGATCAGGAAAAAGAATAGAGGATGAATCAAGGATAGATCCTCATACGGGAAGGCCTTGGGCCAGAATGGTTTATAAACCCGTCAAGTGTTTGAATAGGGTGCCTATGAAATCGATGCCACAGAATGTTTTAAGTGACATGAAATGGTGGTATGTCGATAATAATACAGCCGAAGCAGTCATGGAGGATACACTAAACAAAGTTATTTTGAGAGTGTATGATCCACTGCATTTAATAAACCTATCGAAGGATGATCTGAAGAAGCTACATGATCAGCATATCTTCTTTCATGAAGGATGGAGATCTGAAGCCAGAAAGTTCCAGAAAATAGTTAGAGTATGTATAGATGCAGGTATATATGCAGGAAGTAGTATATATGGTCCAAGTACTTAAACAAAATGTAAATAGTTAGAAGCTATCATCAAGGGGGAGTCTGTTGGTACACCTTGTGTGACAATAGCAGTCTAAGTTGTACTAGCATTTTGTCTAAGTGATGTTACAAGGTATTGAATATTAACTAGTGTTTGATATATGTGATTTTGTGTGTTTGATATTTATTATTTGTATGTTTGAACTTGGTGTAACGTATTACAAGAAGTTCAAACATAAAGTTCAAAGATTAAATCAAACATAAGTTAAAACATATATTCAAATAGAAGTTTGACATGGGAAATTCAAATTTAGTATATATTCGAATTTGGCATGGAAGGTAAATTCGAATTTGTCATGTGGACAAATTCGAATGGGCCTTGGGCCTGGTTCGAGTTTGTCCCATGACAAACTCGAATGGGTCTCTATAATTAGGGATTAACTCGAATGATTAGCAGACTTTTGTAGAATTTTGTGTGTGATTAGCAGAAGGCGATCTCGAGTTTATCAGCAATCTGTGTGTGTGTGTTCGGAGAGAATCATCGCGTAGGTTCGTTCGTAGTCGTTCATACAACGCCGTGGTAGTCTCCGTGTTCCGTGAGTGTGATATATCCGTCAAGCCGCTAACGAGGATTCCGCACTCGTTGGTGTGTGTCGCGTCTAGATAGATCTGTAGTTGCAAGACCTTATAGAAGATCCTAAGAAAATGCAGAATCCTGTTAATGATCTTCTTGTTTCCTTGCAAGTGGCCCAATCAGAATCACTATAAGCTGTTATGTTCATGGGTGAAGAATCCTTTGAGAAAAAAATTACTTTAGAAGGACACCCTTTCAAGTACTTTAGGACATGTAATGCAGCTTTCCACTGAACTTCAGTTGGATCATGTAAGAATTGGCTCAACTGTTGTACTGCATAGCTAATGTCAGGTTAAAATTTAAGTATTGTAACCTCCCCACCAGCCTTCTATATTTTTCTGGATCATGTAGCTTCTTGCCTTCTCCTGAAATCAATTGAAGGTTTTTAATGACTGGTGTTGGAACTGGTTTGACATCAATTAATCCAGCTTCTGAAAGAATGTCAAGGATATGTTTCCTCTGATTCACATAAAGACCTTCATCTGTTTTGAGTAATTCCACACCAAGGAAATAACTAGCATGGCCTAAATCTTTGATTGTGAAGGCTTCGTGTAACATTTGTTTCACTTGCATGATGCATTCTTCCTTTGGTCCTGTGATCAATACATCATCCACATATACAATTAATGCTATGAAAGTTTCTCCCTCACCTTTAACAAACAAACAATGATCATGTGCTGACTGAGAAAAACCGAATTTTAGCAATTTTCACAGAATTCGATATGCCATTGTCTGCTAGCCTGTTTAAGTCCATACAGAGACTTATTCAGTTTACATACTTCTCCTTTTCTTGCCTTCTCATAACCTTGTGGTGGAATAAGATAAACTTCTTCGTCTAGGTATCCATGCAAGAATGCATTATTGATGTCTTGTTGATGTAGAAACCATCCATTTGCAGTGGACAAAGAAAGAAGAATTCTTATACTAACAACTTTGGCTACTTGTGAGAAACTATCAAGATAATCGATTCCAAATCTTTGATTATACCCTTTTGCCACTAATCTGGCCTTATATCGCTCAACACCACCATCAAGCTTCAATTTTACTTTGTAAACCCATTTAGTGCCAATAAGTTTCATGGATGGTAACAGTGGAACAATAGTCCATGTGTTATTTTCTTCTAATGCTGCAATTTCTTTATCCATGGCCTGTATCCATTCAGTATGTTCACATGCTTCATCATAAGAGGATGGTTCATTTAAAGAAGAAACAGAAGTTAAGAAGATTTTATGATGATCAGTTAGGATAGGAGACTGGATATATGGAAAAGTGGGTGGAATATGTGGTGAATGAAGGAGTTTTGAAGGTTTTTGGTTACCATTTAATTGGGTATTATAGTGCATGACATAATCTCTATGCCATGAAGGTTTTCTTCTAACTCTGGAACCAATATTTGATTCAGCAGTGTGAACAGGCTCAGGAACAACTTCCTCATGTTGAGCAGTATCATAAACTTCATCATCAATTAGATCAGATTTGTAATCAGTTGATGGTATAAAATCTTGAGTATTGACTTCAATGTCTGAATCTGCGACAATACAATTAGGAAGAACATGACATGAACCAATTAGAGACTGTTTTTGAGAAGCAAAAGGAAAGTGTTCCTCATAGAAAATCACATCTCTGGCCATAAAAATCTTCTGCTCATGAAGATCAAACAACTTGTATGCCTTCTGGCCTGGGTTATAACCAATAAAGCAGCATTGAATTGATCTTGATTCAAATTTTTGCTTGTGTGGATTTGCATTTGTAGCAAAAGCTAAGCATCCAAACACCTTCAAATTTGCATAAAAAGGAAGTTTCTGATACAATTTCTCATAAGGTGTTTTCCAATCAAGAATCTTGGTTGGAAGAATATTAATGATGTAAGTAGCCATAAGAATGGCATGTCCCCAAAAATGAATAGGTAAACATGATTGTGACATCAAAGCCCTTGCAATTTGCAAGATATGTTGGTGTTTCCTTTCAACCCTCCCATTCTGCCGAGGAGAGTAAGGTACAGTCTTTTGATGGATGATTCCAAGCGAAGAAAACAGTTTTGAACAATTGTGGTTGATGAATTCTGTCCCATTATCAGTCCTAATGATCTTGACTGACTTATTAAACTGATTAAGGGTATAGACAAAAAAATTGGACAGAGTTTGATAAGTTTGGGTTTTGTCATGTAACAAAAATGTCCAAGTGGATCTTGAGAAATCATCTACCAAAGTTAAGAAGTAAGAACATTCAGTAATAGTCTTACTCTTATAAGGACCCCATAAATCTGCATGAACCAATTCAAAAATGCCATCTGCTATTGACTCACTGTTAGGAAAGGGCAACCTTTACTGTTTTGCATAATGACAAGATAAACACGGTTCATTTCTTGAAGTATCTTTACCAGTAATGAACTGTAAATGGCTCAAAACATCATAACAAGAATGCCCCAACCTTTTATGCCAAACTAAAGAATCATCTTTATTGCTACTGTGAGCAGCGTTACATTTCTCAATTGTAACATTTTCTTTTGAGTTGTTACATGAAGAAAAAACACTATCAGAGTCCAGGACATAAAGCTTCCCAATCATCTTTGGTTCATCTACAACTGCTTTAGTTGCTAGGTCCTATGGAAGACAGTATTTTGGATAGAAATTGAAGACTATCTGTACAGATTCAGATAAAGCTTGAACTGATAACAAGTTACATTTAAACTCTGGTATATGCAATACTTCCTTTAATACCAATTTTGAGTTTAATGTAAAGTATCCTTTATGAGTAACTGGTTTAATTGACCCATCAGGAAGAAATACAGGAGTATACTTATCAAGCTTATAAGGTTTTTCCATGCATGATAATTCAGCACACATGTGAGCAGTGGCACCAGTGACAAGTATCCCTTTTCTATTTTAAAACTGATTACTTCTTAATGAATTCAATAGGGAGAAATTCATACCTGCAAAATCTCCAAAATGAGAGAATTTTGCACAATTTCCCTGCTGATTAGACTTCATAAAGGTAGCAAATTATTGAATCAAGAGATCCATAGTCTGCTGATTGTTATTCTGATTATTTTCAGAACACTGTAATGGATTATCTTCTTGATGTGCCATGTGTGCAGACTGGATCTGTTTCTTTTTGTCCTTTAATTCCTTATACCATTCTGGATAGCCATGTATTTTAAAACATGCATCCTTAGTGCGTCCAGTTACTTTACAAAAGTCACAAAACATTTCATTGTTAGGCTTGTACTTTGAATCAACCTTCGTCTTATTCTGAAATGACCTTTTGTTGTTCTGTGTAGGAGTTTTAGTGAATAAAGCAGTCACCTCAGTAGGAGCAGAGAAATTAATTTGAATTTCTCTTTGTTTTTCTACACTTAAGGCCATTGAATATGCTTTATGAGCAGAAGGTAATGGATCTAGAACCAAAATCTGATTTCTCAAATTGTCGTAGTGATCATTTAATCCCAACAAGAATTGCATTAATTTGGTTGATGAGTTCAGATCTGACAATGTTTTTGCAGATCCACAAGTACATGGCGGTATTTCAGTAATGCAATTCAATTGATCCCATAGTTGTTTGAGTTTTGTATAATATTTGGACAGAGATGATTCACCTTGATTGATCGAGGCGATCTGTCTTTGCAGTTGATAGATCAAGGGACCGTTGCTTTCTCCAAAGTGTTCTTCAAGATCTAACCACAACTCTCTTGCAGTTGTTGAAAAAACAAATGCTCCAACGATATCCTTTGATATTGCATTCAGAAGCCATGATCGTACCATGCAGTCATTACTAATCCAATCATCCAGCTCAGCTCCTTCAATTTCAGGTCGTTGCTTGGTGCCATCGATAAATTCAGATTTCTTTTTTGCTCCTAAAGCAATTTGTATAGAGTACTTCCATTGCATGTAATTCTCATTTCCAATTAATGGATTTGAGATGAGAAACATGTTTGGATCATTTCCTTTGTGACACCCTTGCCATAATAACCACCATTACAATACACCTAGGATTAATCACCAAACATAAATTATTACATAATGATATGAAAGATTAATATAATTGTGCGGAAGCATAAAACTACAAAATAAAATAATACAATAGTTTCAAACACCCTACGGTGCTACAAGGTTCCAATACTAAGTCTACATACTCAATTCATTATTACAACATCCAGAATATATTACAACATTGGTCCCATAGCACATTTACCGATTCTGTAGTAGATATCTTCCAAGACTTCACACACGACCTAACTAGAAGGTCCGGCAACAGATTTCCCTTTTCCTATAAAAATTCAACAACTGAGAGTGAATACACAGATTTACGCATTTTATAAATCTTTATGAAGCCCGAAGAGTAACACCGACGAACGTCGTATACTCTCTTCGTACACCAAGTACGGAGCAAGAGTCGCAGCTCCTTCGAGCCCAAAGCTCGGCATTAAACCAACCATCTGAGACAGACATAACATCGGGGATGACTTACTGCCAACCAGAACCTCGGAGGGATCAGCTCCAGGTCCTATAGCGCAGTAACATCGGAATAACAGATACGACCCGTCGGTCCATCGATAGATGCACAACAAAAGAACGGACATGCAACAAGATCAATGTGCATCTAAATCTACGCAAGTTAGTAGAATTCCAAACGATAATGAAGCAACATGTCTCAGCAGGCAATAGCTAACATAAAGCAGATATAAACATGCGAAATCATATGTACTCACAGTGGGTGCGTTATTAAACTTTAATCAATTTTATTTCTCCTCGGGCTTTCAACCGGATCCACAAAGTACCCCACTGTGGGTTAAACAACACCACAAGGGACCTGTTAAGTCAGTTGTAACAACACATTGTGTCAATAATTTGTTTAATTTCATAAAACCAAATTTTATAATTCTTGCAACATTTGACCCGTATTTCGGATCCATGTCCGAATTCGGACCCCACCCGAATTCGGACCCCATCTGAATTCGGTCACCTTCAAATTCTGACCATATGTTAAGTTCGAATCGTATCAAGTTCGGACCATGAGAAGTTCGAACCCCTATGTCAGGTTCGAACCCCACCCGAATTCGGACCCATCCAAGTTCGGAATCCAACCGAAATCTAACACCTGTAAATATTTTCTGTTTTTGTACATCTGAAGTTCGAACCTCATCCTAAGTTCGAACCCATCCGAATTCGGATCATCCGAATTTCGAACTTGTGCAGTTTTGTCAAATTTCAGATTTAATCCCATCATTTTTTGTACTAATTCAATACATGAAACAACTTATACCAACTAAAATACACGTATTTCCAACACTTTTAACACTAATATTAATATGCTTTAATACCAAATCGAACACTTTTTGTCCATTTTTGTTCCATCAGTCAAACACCCACACACACTAACACATAGTAATTCCTAAAAATGACACTTATAGACAGAATTAGAAGCTGAAATTCGATATATAGTTTCCCTGATACTCGATTTGAAAGAATCAACAACAACATCAAACATGCAACAACATCCATGACTTGAAATCTAAGAATTCGGATTTTATCAAAACGAACCAAAAACCTTCAAATTCATAAATTTTGAGAGATATTTACCTTAATTCGTTGATTGTAGTTGTAATAGTTCCTTGTAAGCAACCTTGATTTCAATTTTCAGCCTTCAGTTCCAACTTTTGATGATCTTTTATATTTTTAGAGAGAGAGCCGAGAGAGAGTAGAGGTTAGAGAGAGAGTTCAATGGTTCAAAATGAAAGACTATAAGTCTTTTATTCTCATCTTTTAACTTTTGGCACATTAACCCCTCTACTTATCCGGTCCTATTAAATACTGATTTTATAAATAAAGAATTCTATTTTTATTTATTATCCTTAAAATTTCATCACCAACATTTATTTATTATTATTTTCACTTAATAATTTAAAATTCTAAATTTCCGTATAATGCAACCAACTTTATAATTAATCCAAATTCAGTACCAACTTTCATAATTCAACTTAATTATACAAAAATTCATCTAATTATCTCAATTATAATAAATTAAATCCGAGGACGTTACATCCTTTCAAAGATGATCCGGAATTAACAGAGGTAGGATTTTGATTCATGATTATGGATTGAAAAAAAATTTGGTAAGGTAATGGTGGAAATCAGATCATATGCTCTGATACCATATTAACAAGGATAGAAATGATTGAAATGTATTTCATTGATTCGAAAATAGAAATTACAATACAATTTATAGGAAGAAAAACTACCTAACTAACTGATTTAGCTAACTAATTTATAACTGAAAACAAACTAACTAACTTTATTCTTCTAATACAATATGAATCCCATAAATAAATTCCTTATGCTAAAAGTTGTGCTCTTCTAGTCGCCCTGATCGTCATTTAGTTTTCAAATCTAGAATTTTTAAATAGATTCAATATGTTTGCTTATTTTGATATATGATTTTATTTCCATATATTATTTTTAACCATTGTCTATTCGATCAAATGAAATTGGGGTTTTATAGTTTTTATATATCTAAGTTTGGTTAATTTTTGGATTTCGAGATTCTAAAATGGTTTGCTAGAAATTGTTGTAACGGTTTTATTTATGATTTTGACATTTCTGTCTTTATGAAAAATATCTTTTAATTGACGTTTTTGTAGGTTTCTTCAAATGATATTTTTTAGATTTCTTTTAGTTTCTGTCTTGAGGATATTATTTTGTGGAAAATAATTGCATGCTTGTTTACTGAGAACTTTTTACTTTAAAAAAAGTTTGGTGGTTCCTCACTCATTTTTTCGTAAGAACAGATGACAATGGTTGGTTGAATGTTCGCCGATGATGGAAACACGTAGCTATTTTGTTAGGGCTTTTCTAATTAATCATATGAAAACATTTTAACAGGGCCATCTCATGAATTTCGGAGGCCCTGTGCTTGTCATTATAACATAGTCCTTAAATATTTTAAATAATAAATTAGGTATTTTGAGACCCAACTTTAATAGGTAAAGTGAAATTTGTACATAAAAAAACTGATTAGTGAAAAATTGTAATAAATAATACGAATCAAATTGAATTTGACATGAATTCGATTATAACGCACCGATGCACAACGTATGTATGTGAAATACAAAAAAAATTATTGGTCTAAAATTAAATCTATATTATGACCGGGAGGCCCTACGAAATCGGGGGCCCTGTGCGATCGAGCTTTTCTCACACCCTAAAAGACGCCCTTGCATTTTAACGTCTTCAACGGTGGGTGATGATGTTTTGTGGTGGCCGGAGGTGTTGGTGCATAGGCTGGAAGTGGTAAACAACGCATATGTGAAGAACATTCATTCAACTAATCTATGTATGTTCTATCCATACAATTAAATTAGTAAATAATATGTCACGTGTTGTGCTTTGCCAGAGGTAGTCCTTTCGTTTTTTAACTTCATTTACTGAATTTATTATACATGTCCTTGTAAAACTTTATAATTACGCATATATCCTTATAAATTTTCTTATTACACATATATATTCTTCTACGCTTTTAGAACTCTTATCCATGCCTAAATGTCTGATTTATTAACATCAAATCACTTAAAAATTCAAACATTATCTTTTTAATTCTCTCATTAATTAAATTTATATTAATTTGTAGTAAAACAATCGGTTTCAAAACCAAACATATTCCTAGTTAAACTTTTCATAAAAAAAATATAAATAGAATGAATTGAAACACTATTCAAACACTTTATTTGTTTTATTTAAATGATTTGGTCTTTTTAAAATTTTCTTTAATTGTCAGTTAATTTGTTATATAAAACTGGATTACCAATTAATGTGATTTATTATTTATCTATACGTAAACAATTAATGACGATAAGTTGTTCTCAAGTGTCTAATTGTAGTCATACACACTACTACAATCAGGACCTTTTGTGACGGACAAATCAGTCGCAAATTCTTATTTGCGACGGGATATGTCGGATGCAAAAAGCCTAATCGTAAATATATTTGCGACGGATTTATGATGGATTTTTGCATCTAATTTGTGTCGGCCAGTTGTTGCGATGGATTTGCATCGGACAATAGTTGCGTCCGATTAGCGTCTAGTAATTTTTGCTACAGATTTGCGTCGGACAGTAGTTGC
Source organism: Centrapalus pauciflorus (assembly GCA_020465985.1). NCBI lineage: Eukaryota > Viridiplantae > Streptophyta > Magnoliopsida > Asterales > Asteraceae > Centrapalus > Centrapalus pauciflorus. The sequence goes on along the minus strand of JAANYP010003313.1, from coordinate 243,348 downwards.
GACAGATTTGCGTCGGACAGTAGTTGCGACAGATTTGCGTCGGATAATAGTTGCGTCCGATTAGCGTATAGTAATTTTTGCTACAGATTTGTGTCGGACATTGTTATGATGGATTTGCGACGGATTTGCGTCGTGTTTTTGTGACAGATTTGCAATGGCTTCTGTCACAAATTCATCGCAGATTTTCTTTGATTTGATGGTCATTTCAATCGCAAATCCATCACAAAATATGAAAAAAAAAATTCTGCATTTTTTGTTTTTCTATTTAACCACTTTTCCTGTAAACAAAATGTCATAATATTCCTAAATAGTAAAACCTTTAGAATACTAAATCAAACCCTTAAAAAACTAAATCAAACCATTCCAATACAAAATAACATAATATATTACAAGTTAATATGTCAATATTAAAAGTTAAAACTCAAAAAAAAAGTTGTTCGAATGATTTCTTGACGTGTTTTTTCCTTTCTAGCTCCTCTTCGTCCCACCACAAACAATCTACAATGAAAAAAAATATTAATTTGTAAGAATATAGTTTCGATATAAGCTACAATCAAAACTCAAATCGCAAAATAACAAAAAAAAATGTTAAAATCCCTAATACATGTTAAATTGCAAATGTATAGAGATGACACTGCCAAAAAATATGTATCAAATTAAAGCAGAAGTTCTTAAAGCTATGAACATTGAACAAGTCCGCGCTAAGAAAATGTATATTTCATCATATGAATTCAATAATATTATGAACAAGTCGACTCTTTCTTTTTCTCTTTCAGCTCTTTCAACTCATACATCAATTGCACTTTCTTGTTAAAAAAATCCATACATACGAAGGTCAAACCAAAAACTTTTAATCACACAATTCTATGGCAAAGGACAATTATTATTCACTTATGTTAACTAAATTTCGGAAGAAGATTATAATAAATCAATGATTGGAAATAAAATATTTCAATCCATTCATGAATCTAACACATACCAATAGTGTAAAAACTATGAATCTTCCTCATATTTAGCCTAAAAATCTCAGCCATCACATCTCCCAACGCACATTTGCAATTCTACAAAATTGAAAATTTTCATCAAAATGAAAGGCCTCTGATTTCAAGTCCTTGGTTATGTACACCTCCACCCACCTACATTGTATATAAATAGGGTCATTGGCCTCCATGAAATAATATGCCTTGAATTCCATTTCAAAGAACACTTTGTGTCTTTCTCTCAAATCTGTTGAAGCTGAGTTTCTGAATAGCAGATTAAGTTCTGTTGAGGTACAGAGTACTTCTGAATAGCAGAACATATCCACCCATCAAAAAACCCATCACCATAACAAAAAATAATATAACCACCATCAACGTAGAAGAATCACACAACGAGGATCAACGATCTGCATCAAATATAAAAATACAACGACCACCAAGGTACACCTATAATTGTCATCATCTTTTTAAATCCATCGTAACATGTCATCATACAATAAATACTCACTAGAAGCACAATCATCCGCTAAAAATATAAATCAACGTAAATACTATATAAATACTAGTAGCCTACAACATTCATCTATTTTGAATTAAATTTACCTACAACATTCATCCATTTGAATTAAATTTACAACACTATATTATAATTAAAATTGAAAGATCCATCTCCATCCACTAAAACCAAGAATCTCTAGACAATCCCCCCCAAAAAAAAAATCACACCTCCAGATTTATGCAATCTTAAACATGTTTCTGTTTTTTATTTTTTAAGAATCCATTTCTTTAGAAAGGGGTGAAATAAGTGTAACATCCCGTTTTTGGGATAGGTACGTGGAATTATTTCATTGGATTAATTATTTAATTTGGGACTCGGGGATATGAATTTGTATTTTGGGATAATGGATCGGATATTGGGTACCGGACCGAGTTAAACCCAAAAACGTATATATTGTTGGTTCTTTTGTTCCTTCAATTCATTTCCAAAGGCAGAGATGAAAGTGTGAGTGTGTGGTTGTGAATTTCAGCAGCCAAATCAGAGAGTGAAGCTCCAGATTCGTGATTAAAGCCTCTGAATTCGTCGTCATCTTCTTGCTTGGTTTGGAAGTAAGTTTTGAGCTCAATTTTGCGTATTAATTGTTGTTGATTGTTGATAAGTAGTTGAATTGAGTCTATTTGTGTTTATAAGTGAATTCGAGTATATATTCGTGGTTAAAATCGAGCTGAAATGGGTTGGGGATTGAATCCCCTGGCTGTTAAGAAAACAGAGCAATTCTGCTGCTGTTCATCCGTGAGCGCGGCCGCGATCCCTTGATCGCGGGCCACGATGTTTTTGAGTGATCGCAGGCGGTTTAGCTTGAGCGCGGCCGCGACCGGGATGGTCAGCGCGACTTTGCCCGCGATGATCAGTGCGGTCGCGATGCGGCTGGGGTTTCAGGTTGGGTTTTCGGTTCTCTGAGTCATATGTTCGGGTCTTTGAGGTCTCGTGAGTTGTTGGGAATAGTGTATAGAGTTGTTGGGTTGAGATTGTGATTTTGAGGTTGTGATTTCAAGGTCTCGCGTTGATAGGGTAGGGAAAGGGCAAGGAACCGGGACTTAGTAGGGTGTCTTCAGGGCAGGTGAGTTTGCATGTTTTTCTTGAGATGCTTGTACGATTATTATTTATACTTGCATGATATTTTATTGAGCTTTTTACGAGATTGTAATGAGTTTTATTACGAGCTTTTTAGTGAGATGCTATCATGCATGTATTACTGGGCTATTGTGAACTTTATTTTATAATATGAGATTTGAGACACTTGAGCTATCGAGATACTAAACCGTACGGCTGGGCAGGGGTTGGGTCACTCCCGATTCCCTTTTGAGTCCTGACGACTGCTTTGTGTGGTCCAGAGATTTGGGTACGTGGATTCGTCCACACGAGTTGAGTGCCTATCTGAGCTACTTCGTGGGATCTCATATATTGTTCAGTAGAGAACGCTGAACATTTTACTATCAAGTTATTTATTTATCGAGTTTTATAATCGTACTATAACCCTTGCATTCTCACCAGCTTTAGCTGACCTGTGTGTGTTGTCGTGTGTATCTCAAGTGACCGGAGCGTTAGTAGGCCTGCTGGACCGAAGTAGGTTTGCTGTTGTTTCTGCTTGAGGAGTTGTTAGCTACACGTGTAGAGGTAGTTATATTTTGGGGTTGATATATATATATATATATATACTTCAGATAGGTTGTTTTACCTTCAGCGATTTCCGTGACTTGAATCTGTAAAATAATGTTTTAAAATTTTCGGGTATTCGCGTATGTGCTTTGGGAATAGTGTAGGGATTGTTATATTATGTCACGGAAGATGTGTTATTTACGTGGCATTGTGAATTAGTTGGAGGGTGTTACAAGCTTGGTATCATAGCCAGGTTTAAGAGACTAAGTATCTAGTGGATGCCTAAGCTTAAACCACGGAGTCTAGATCCTTGGATTGTAATCCGAAGTAGAGTATTAGGTGATAAACGCGTAGTGCGTAGAGTCTTGTAGAGCTAATTTGTGTTATTATATTACTGTGCAGGTTATTATGGACCGTCAGGGCAGCGGGCCTCAGGGGGATGACCATAGGGATGATGAGCCAGTACGTAGGTCTGACTTATATGCTGTGATAGGCCAGATCATAGATGAGCGCTTTCCGGTTCAGGGTGCGGGTAGGGGTCGAGGTGCGGTGCCTCCGCCCGAGGAAGACCAGAGTTCAGGGGCTGGTGCTTCGTCTAGTCGGCCATCGCGAGGGTCCTTTAAGGACTTTATGACGGGTCGTCCTTCAGAGTTCTTTGGTGGAGTTGGTGCCTCGAAGGCACTTGATTGGCTGCGAGAGGTCGAGGCGGCGTTTCGTATAGCCCATGTGGATCGAGCAGAAAGAGTGAGCTATGCCTCCTACCTTCTGAAGGGAGAAGCATTGAGATGGTGGAGTTCAGTTGACAGTGCTCAGGGATTCGACGAGGCCTACTAGATGTCTTGGGAGGAGTTTAGGACAGAGTTTGAGCTGCAGTATTGTCCGCTGGATATGAGGAGAGAGCTGGAGCGGGAGTTTATCCATCTGTAGCAGGGATCTAGATCTGTTCAGGTTTATATTGATGTGTTTAATGATAGAGCCCAGTTTGCGCCACATCATGTGGCAACAGAGGACCGAAAGGTCAACATGTTCATTGAGGGATTGAGGCCAGACATCAGAGAGTTTGTGGGGATGCTATGTGACCCCACATTCGCTTCAGCCATGGAGTATGCCCGTCGTCGAGAGCGGGAGGTTGAGAGACAGCGGGAGCAGCCGGCTCCCCAGAGACAGCGTGTTCGGGGACTTCGATGTTTTATAGAGAGAGCCGTCAGCGCGGGTATGCTGAGCAGCAGGGACAGGGTTCAGGGGCTCGGCAGGATCAGGGTCGGAGTGAGGGACAGTCTGGGGTTGGTCAGGGACAGAGTCAGGGAGGGCAGAGACAGCAGGGACAGAGACAGCGAGGTCAGGGCCAGAGCCAGGGTCAGAGCCAGAGCCAGGGGAGTGGTGGTAGAGGGTCTAGAGATTCAGGGAGCTGAGTTGACAGTTCAGGTTCTGGAGAGAGAGATTGCCAGCGGTGCCACCACTGCCATGCAGGGCCGTGTGCCCTAGAGCATCTTCGTTGTTTTCGGTGTGGCCAGTTTGGTCATACTACTGTTGCATGTACTTCTTAGGAGTCCCTGTGCTTCCGATGTGGGAAGCCAGGTCATATATCTAGGGACTGCCCGAATCCCGGAGCGGGATTTCCCGGAGCGAGTTCGAGTGGAGCTGGGCCGTCTGGATCATCTTTAGCACCTCGGAGAGGAGGAGCACCGAGGGCTCGTGGCAGGGTCTTTCAGACTACTGCTGAGGAGGCGCGCGAGTCGCCTGATGTTGTATCTGGTACGTTTATCCTTAATGGACTACGTGCCTTTATCTTGTTTGATTCCGGATCTGATCGTTCATATGTATCTGCCTCCTTCTGTGATTATTTTTCTATGCCTTCATCTGAGTTATCTGTATCTGTTATTGTTGAGCGTGTTGATGGTAGTACAGTGTTAGTGAGCCGTATTTACAGAGATTGTGCATTAGAGATAGACGGTGACCGATTTTCCATATACTTGATGCCTATAGAGATTAGCAGTTTCGATGCCATTGTAGGCTTGGATTGGCTGACAGCGCGTCAGGAGGATATCTTCTGTTCTAAGAAGATGATTCGTATTCCTATTTCCGAGTTAGAGTCAGCGATGGTGTATGGCGAGAGGCGCAGAGGGGAGATGAGTATAGTGTCGATGGCGCAGGCGCAGAGGTATGTGGCGAAGGGATGTGCCACTTATTTAGCTTATGTGGTAGATGCGAAGAAGGAGAAGAGGGAGGCCAGTGATGTGCCTATAGTTAGATTTCCCTGACGTATTTCCAGACGAATTGTCGGGTCTGCCGCCTGACCGGCAGGTTGAGTTTAACATCGACCTAGTTCCCGGGGTCGTTCCTATTGCGCGCACACTGTATCGATTAGCTCCCACCGAGATGCGCGAGATGATGACGCAGCTGCAGGATCTGTTGGATCGAGGGTTCATTCGCCCCAGTTCTTCTCCGTGGGGAGCCCCTGTGTTATTCGTGAAGAAGAAGGACGGGACGATGCGCATGTGTATAGATTATAGACAGCTTAATAGGGTAACGGTGAGGAACCGTTATCCTTTGCCGAGGATTGATGATCTCTTTGATCAGCTTCAGGGGGCGAGCTATTTTTCGAAGATTGATCTACGTTGCGGGTATCATCAGTTGCGGGTCAGAGATGAGGACGTGCCTAAGACTGCGTTCCGGACCAGATATGGTCATTATGAGTTTTTAGTCATGCCGTTTGGGCTGACTAATTCCCCAGCATCGTTTATGGATCTGATGAATAGGGTCTGCAGGCCGATGCTCGATCGATTCGTGATTGTGTTCATTGACGATATTCTTATCTACTCGAGGAGTAGCGAGGAGCATAGCCAGCATCTGAGAGAGGTTCTGAGTACTTTGCAGAGAGAGAGGCTATATGCCAAGTTTTCGAAGTGTGAGTTTTGGCTTCGAGAGGTGCAGTTCTTAGGGCATGTGGTGACGAGCGAAGGCGTTAAGGTAGATCCCGCAAAGATTGAGGCAATTATGAGTTGGGGCCAGCCCACGTCTGTGTCTGAGGTTCGCAGCTTCTTGGGTTTGGCCGGGTTTTAGCGGCGGTTTATAGTGAATTTCTCGCAGATCGCAGTGCCTTTAACGATGTTGACGCGACAGTCTGTGCCGTTTGTATGGACTGAGGAGCAGGAGAGTGCCTTTCTAGAGTTGAAGAATCGGTTGTGTAGGGCTCCGATTCTAGCATTGCCAGAGGGTTCGGAGGATTTTGTTGTTTATTGTGATGCTTCCTTCACCGGGTTGGGGTGTGTACTGATGTAGAGATGCAAGGTGATTGCTTATGCCTCGAGACAGTTTCGAAGTTATGAGTTGAGTCGGCCAGTGCACGATTTAGAGTTGGACGCCATAGTCTTTGCCTTGAAGATATGGCGGCATTATCTTTATGGGACACGATTTACCGTGTATACTGATCATAAGAGTTTGCAGTATCTGTTCAGTCAGAAGGAGCTGAAACATGAGACAGAGGCGTAGCATGGAGTTTTTGAAGGATTATGATTGTGATATTCAGTACCACCCGAGAAAAGCTAATGTGGTGGCGGACGCTTTGAGCAGGAGATCTTATGAGCACACGGTTACGTCCAGAGCTTCTCGACTAGAGGTCACGTCGACCTTGATTGATTGTCTGCGGTTAGCTCAAGAGGAAGGTCTGAGAGGCGAGAATGTACAGAGAGAGAGAGATTAGCTGGTCAGCTAGAGTTACTGAGTAGAGATGACCGAGGATTGATGACCCTTCGAGGTCGAGTGTGGGTCCCCAGAGTAGGCAGTTTACGACAGTTGATTCTATATGATTCCCATAAGTCTAGATTGTCGATTCATCCGGGCAGCACGAAGATGTACCGAGATCTGCGAGTTCATTACTGGTGGCCAGAGATGAAGAGAGATGTGCGGAAGTATGTGGAGGTGTGTATGACGTGTCTGAGAGTGAAGAGTGAACATCAGAAGCCTCATGGTAGACTTCAGCCGTTAGAGATTCCAGAGTGGAAGTGGTATGATATCACCATGGACTTCATAGTGAGACTCCCGCGGACTATTCGTGGGAATGATATGATCTGGGTTATTGTCGATCGGCTTACGAAGAGCGCTCACTTCTTGGCCGTTCGTGGGACTATTACGATGGATCAGTTAGTGCGCCTCTACATCAGTAAGATTGTTGCGAGACATGGAGTTCCGAGATCTATTACGTCTGACTGAGACAGTCGATTTGTGTCGCGATTCTGGCATAGCTTTCAGAGGGAGTTGGGCACCCGAGTTCAGTTGAGTACAACCTATCATCCGCAGACGGGGGGGTCAGACAGAGCGGACTAATCAGACATTGGAGGATATGCTGCGAGCTTGTGTTATTGATTTCGGGGGTAGCTGAGATCTTCATTTGCCGCTTGTTGAGTTTGCGTATAATAACAGCTACCACACGTCTATCGGCATGCCTCCGTTCGAGGCTCTTTATGGGCGTAAGTGTTTGACTCCGGTATGTTGGGGAGAGGTCGGGGAGCATCCTATCAGCGGGCCAGAGGTTCTTCAGGAGACTAGCGACAAGGTCGCTATGATTCAGCAACGGATTAGGACAGCTCAGAGTCGCCAGAAGAGTTATGCAGATCGCCGGATGTCTGAGTTAGAATTTCAGGTCGGAGACTCCGTGATGTTGAAAGTCTCACCCTCGAAGGGGATTATTCGGTTTCGGAGACGAAGTATGCTTGGTCCGCGCTATATTGGACCATTTGAGGTTATCGAGAGGATCGGGGATCAGGCTTATCGTCTGAATTTGCCTTCCGAGCTATCAGGAGTTCATAATGCCTTCCAAGTCAGTCATCTTCGTAAGTGTTTGGCCCGTGATGATCAGCGAGTGCCTTTGTCAGAGATTCAGGTCGATGATAGACTTCAGTATGCCGAGCAGCCTGAGGCAGTGACAGATCGCAAGGTGAAGAAGCTACGTAACAAAGAGGTGGCGTTAGTGTTGGTACAGTGGTAGCACCATAAGGGTACCAGCGCTACATGGGAGCCAGAGTCAGAGATGCGTAGCCGTTATCCTCACCTCTTTGCTTCAAGCTAGATTCTGAGGACAGAATCTTCATAAGGAGGGAGGACTTGTAACATCCCATTTTTAGGGATAGGTACGTGGAATTATTTCATTTGATTAATTATTTAATTTGGGACCCGGGGATATAAATTTGTATTGTGGGATAATGGGATCATATATTGGGTACCGGACCGAGTTAAACCCAAAAACGTATATATTGTTGGTTCTTTTGTTCCTTCAATTCATTTCCAAAGCCAGAGCTGAAAGTGTGAGTGTGTGGTTGTGAATTTCAGCAGCCAAATCAGAGAGTGAAGCTCCAGATTCGTGATTAAAGCCTCTGAATTCATCGTCATCTTCTTGCTTGGTTTGGAAGTAAGTTTTCAGCTCAATTTCGTGGATTAATTGTTCTTGATTGTTGATAAGTAGTTGAATTGAGTCTATTTGTGTTTATAAGTGAATTCGAGTATATATTCGTGGTTAAAATCGAGCTGAAATGGGTTGGGGATTGAATCTCCTGGCTGTTAAGAAAACAGAGCAATTCTGCTGCTATCCGTCCGTGAGCGCGGCCGCGATCCCTTGATCACGGGCCGCGATGTTCTTGAGTGATCGCAGGCGGTTTAGATTGAGCGCGGCCGCGACCGGGATGGTCAGCGCGACCGCGACCGCGTTGATCAGTGCGGTCGCGATGCGGCTGGGGTTTCGGGTCGGGTTTTGGGTTCTGTGAGTCATATGATCGGGTCTTTGGGGTCTCGTGAGTTGTTGGGAATAGTGTATAGAGTTGTTGGGTTGAGGTTGTGATATTGAGGTTGTGATATTGAGGTTGTGATGTTGTGATTTCAGGGTCTCGCGTTGATAGGGTAGGGAAAGGGTAGGGAACATAGACTTAGTAGGGTGTCTTCAGGGCAGGTGAGTTTGTATGTTTTTCTTGAGATGCTTGTACGATTATTATTTATACTTGCATGATATTTTATTGAGCTTTTTACGAGATTGTTATGAGTTTTATTACGAGCTTTTTGTGAGATACTATAATGCATGTATTGCTGGGCTATTGTGAACTTTATTCTATAATTTGAGATTTGAGACACTTGAGCTATCGAGATACTAAACCGTACGGCTGGGCAGGGGTTGGGTCGCTCCCGATTCCCTTTTGAGTCCTGACGACTGCTTTGTGTGGTCCAGAGATTTGGGTACGTGGATTCGTCCACACGAGCTGAGTGCCTATCTGATCTACTTCGTGGGATCTCATATATTGTTCAGTAGAGAACGCTCAACATTTTACTATTGAGTTATTTATTTATCGAGTTTTATAATCGTACTATAACCCTTGCATTCTCGCCAGCTTTAGCTGACCTGTGTGTGCTTTAGGAATAGTGTAGGGATTGTTATATTATGTCACGGATGATGTGTTATTTACGTGACATTGTGAATTAATTCGAGGGTGTTACAACAACAGATTAGAATATGCAATTTCCACGAAAAAAATGGAGAAAATCAAAAAACCCAAAAATTATTTTTACCGTGAAATAAGGGATTAGAATATGCAATTTCCACGAAAAAAAATGGAGAAAATCAAAAAACCCAAAAATTATTTTTACCGTGAAAATTATAGCCCTTTGACTATTCTTTCTTTTCTTGAGTTTGATGATATGTAATGAGTCAACACCACCTTCAAACACATACTTATTCAGAATCAAGTTTTATGTATTTAGGCTTTTTGACCCGAAAATAATGAAAAGAAACAAAATTCTGTCGTAAATCTCTCACAAAATTCAACAATTTGCGATAGATTTGCACCAAAACCTTTTTATTTTTAAAAAAATACAGTATCAAATTATAAACTTTGTCGGCCGCAAATCCCTCGCAACATGTCAAGATTTACGACGGATTTACGTTGGTAACTTTACGACCAATTTACATCAGTGATCTTGTGTCGGATTTGCGACAGATGTGAATAAACTCTTTTTATTTTTTCAATTAATAATATTTTTCGTCGGATTTGTGACGGAATATGCGATGAACTATTTACCTCTCGCAAATCTATCGCACATCAGTCACAATTTATTATTTTTTTGCGACGGATTTTGACAGTCGCAAAATATTTCTGGCAGTCGCCAACAGGACGCAAATCCGTCGCAAATCTATTACTTTTTGTGATGGATACTCGCAAATTTCCGTCGCAATAGCCACTTTTTGTAGTAGTGAATGTGTGTAGCATTAGACGTACATGACAGACACCAATCGTTTTTTTGGCTTTAGAAAATCGTTTACTTTTTTTGTTTGGGTATATATGTAAATATGAAGTTTTGCAAAGACGTGAATGAAATTCTTTCTTAAATTTTAAAGTAAATCAAATCTATCCGAAACTAATATGATTAATTTAATAACTAATCAACTAAAATTAAACAAGCTCTATTATTCTTATAATTATCGTATTATACTTGTTTATAAATATTTATTAATGAATACATATACATGGTACTAGTTTTTTATTTAATATACATGGTACTAGTTTATTATTTAATAGTAAATAAATAACCAAAAAAAAGTCATGTGGCTGTGTAGATGTTTTCAGTATTCAATGAACGAACAATAGAAGCACGTACGTACTTTTTATAACGACGATTGACCAAAAATAGTAATATGATTTGACATTTTTATCATTAATAGTAACATTATTTATTATTTATCATTAATAACATTGATTTTTTTGTATCGATTATAGTAACAACTTATTATTTTAATAATCGATATATAATAGTAATTGGTGACCTGCAAACCTGTTTATCAGGTTACCAATAACTTTTCAGTTATCAAAAATAGTAACAACTTTTCATATTTTTATCAATAACAAAAACATATAAAATTAAACCCAATTTTTTATGTATTTTAAGTCTTCCTAAGATTTCATAAATACCAAAATAAAATCAATTTTATGTTTCATATTTTGTTGTGAAATTTTATAATAAAATTTTTAATTTTTAATTTCATTTATTATTTATTTAAATTTTATTAATTATATTATTACTATTTTAATGACAATTTTGTTATTTCATTTAATTTATTTATTTACAATTTTTATACTTTCATAACCTTATAAAATTTGAATATATATTCTGATTATTTATTTACGGTTAGATATATCCGAATATTTATTCACAATTATATATAATATGAACGAAATAAATAACGAATAATTTTAATTTTCAATTTTTTCAAACGAAAAAACTATGAACCATTCCTTTTTTGTTTTTCCGAACAAAATAATATGAACTATTTTGGTTTTTTATTTTTTTCGATCTAAATGGGTTGTAGTTTTTTCGTTCTAATATTTAAAAAACTAAAAATCAAAATGGGTTACAATAATTTTAATTCAGAAAAACTATAAGCCATAATTATTCATAGTTTTTTTTGTTGTTAAAAACTAAAAAAAAATGAATGCGTTGTAATTTTTTCGTTAGCAAAGATCAAAAAGGTTGATTTGTTCATAAATATTTTTGATAAAAAAATCTAAAAAATGAATGGGTCGTAGTTTTTGTCATTCAGGAAATCTAAAAACTTGAATGGATCATAGTACTTTTCGTTTGAAAAGATTAAAAAATTGAATAATTTTTAGTTCTTAAATTCCAAACAAAAATATAGGGACCATACAATTTTTCAGTTTTACCAAACAAAAATATATGAACCATTCTGGTTTTTTAATTTTTTTCAATCTAAATGGGTTGTATTTTTTATTTGAGAAACTAAAAATTAAAATGAGTTGCAATATTTTTCATTCAGAAAAACTATAAACTGGAATAATTTATAGTTTTCTTCATTGTTAAAACCACAAAATAAATGGGTTGCGATTATTTTGTTAAAAAACAAAAAATCAGAATGGTTTACAGTTTTTGTAAAAAAATCTATAACATGAATGAGTCGTAATTTTTGCCATTCGGAAAACTTAAAAAAATCTGACTAGATTGTAATGTGTTTCGTTTGAAATTGATTAAAAGCGGAACAATTTGTAGTTTTTTAATTTCAAATGAAAACTACTACGAATGAAAAAGTATTGCGACCCATTCATTTTTCTAGTTTTTCAAGGAGTGGAAAACTATGAATTGTTGTGGCTTATAGTTTTTTCTGAAAAAAAAAAATACTGAGACTTATTTTGATTTTTGGTTAATAAATGAAAAAACTATGACACATTTATATTGGAAAAACTAAACACGGAAATGATTTGTATTATTTTGTTCGAAAAAACTAAGAAAATAGTCGTTTGTAGTTTTTTCATTTGGAAAAAGTAAAAAATTGAAATTATTCGTAGTATTTTTTCATTCATATTATATATAAATGTGAATAAATAATCGAATATTATCTAACCGTAAATATTCTGAATATATATTAAAAAAGTTTATAAGGTTAAAAAAAATAAGAAAATATAAGTAAATAATTAATGAAATTAAAAATTATAATCACCAAAAATAATAATATTATAATTGAATAAACTTTAAATAAATAATAGAAAAATAAAAACTTAAATATTATTATAAAATTTCACAACAAAATAAAAAACATAAATTTGGTTTATTTTGGTGTTTATTAATTCTTAGAAAAAGTAATAAAATAAAAAATTTGGGTTTTAATTTAATATGTTACTGTTATTGATAAAAATATAAAAAAATGTTACTATTTTTTATAAATGAAAAGTTGTTGGTGACCTGTTAAATAGGTTTGCAGGTTATCAATTACTAACTATATCTTATAATAAAAGAAAATGGTTATTGCCACATGACGCTCCCTTAGAGCTCCAATTTATTAATTTTCCCGCTTTTTTTTTCCTAAAATAAGATAACTCTTACTTTAGTAACACATGCCATTTAATTAATTAAATTAAAATTAATAAATAATCCTAATTATTTTATTTACCTAAATAATTATAATAGTATCTTTTGTATATAATTAATTTTTCTAAATATCAAAAAACTAAAATTTAAAAATACTGATAATAGAATAAATTTTTATGTTAATATCAATTTTAAAACTTGAACAATGAAAAAATTTAAAATATAATATAAACATCTATATCTATATGTATTTATATATCTATATCTACATCTTAGAATAAAAGAAAATAGTTTTGCCACATGACGCTCCTTTAAAGCTCTAATTTATTGATTTTTCCATCTTTTTTAGAAAAGTAAGATAATCTTTATTTTGATAACACATGCCATTTAATTAATTAAATTAAAATTAATAAATAATCCTTATTATTCTTTTTACCTCAAATAATCAAAAATATCTTTTGTAACACACTTTAACTTTTTTTAAATATCAAGAAACTAAAAAAACTAAAAAATTACTGAAAATAGAATAAATTTTTATGTTTAATCCTTAAAATAAAATATATAACTTTATAAGTTAGAATATAAAATTTTAAGATAATAATGATCTTTTTCTCATACTCGAAAATATAATAAATTTTATTCAAACTTATAAAAGTATAAGGAATTATTATCGATTTAAAAATCTTGAACAATGACAAAATTAAAATATAATATAAACAATATATAAAAAGTAATTACTATTCATACATAATTAAAGTATAGGAATAAAAATATTATTTGACAAACCTAACTTTAATACTTGAAAATATAAAAAATGTATAATAATCATTTATTATTATTATCTTTTTTAAAAACTAACCCATGTATTACATGGGTAATAGACTAGTCATTGATAATTTGATAGAAAAATAAAGTTGTTACTAAAAACGAAAAAAAAATATAAAAGTCAATATTATTAATGATAAACAATATATAATGTTACTAGTTTGGTCATTTGCCCTTTTGATAATCTGTATTAAGTTAGAAATTTTTGGACGTTTGTTAAAATGAAGTTATTTGAAAAAGGTCTAGAAAGAAGTTTGAGTTTACATAAAACAAAATATTTTTCAATCCTCTTAAATAAATATAAATTAAAATTTTCTTTTGTCATTTAAACTTACATCTTATAATTAATGCTAAAGTGTGTGGAAACCCTCGATAGGGTGTATTGCATTCATCTCATTAGTATAAATAGAGTACATATTTACAGAGGAGACCCCTACACTATACATTATTTAACACACCCCCCTCAGTCGCAGCTGGAGGAGGACTAATGCTAAGACTGGACTTAAATTGTAAAAACAGCTGTGTAGGAATACCTTTAGTAAATATATCTGCTAACTGATGAGAGGAGGGCACATGCGACACACGCACTTGCCCCAACGCAACACGTTCTCTTACAAAGTGTAAGTCAAGTTCCACATGTTTGGTTCGTTGATGCTGTACTGGGACTTACATTATCACAAAAAACAACTGTGGCACGTGAAAGAGGTAGATGTAACTCAATCAAAAGATTACGAAGCCAGGCAGATTCGGCAACAACGTTAGCAATACCACGATATTCAGCTTCCGCACTAGAACGGGACACAACATGTTGGCGTTTAATAGACCAAGAAACAAGATTGTCACCTAGAAAAATGCAGAACCCAGAAGTGGACCGGCGTGTTTCAGGACAGCCGGCCCAATCGGCATCAGTGTAACAGACCAAACGATTTACGGAGGATGGACGGAGAAAGAGCCCATGAGTGATAGTACCCTTCACATAACGAAGAATGCGTTTGAGAGCATTCATATGTGGTTGGCGAGGATCATGCATATACAGACATACTTGTTGTACAGCATATGCGATTTCCGAACGAGTTATCGTGAGGTACTGTAAAGCACCTGCAAGACTACGATAAAGAGTCGGATCATCGACTGGTTTGCCAGAGGAGGGAAGTTTGGACTTAGTCTCAGCTGGTGATGAGCAAGGATGACAAGTATCCATGCCAGCACGGGAGATGATTTCTTGGGCAAAAACTGATTGAGACAGAAAAAGGCCCGAAGAAGAGCGTATGGCGGAGACCCCTAGAAAGAAGGAGAGAGCACCAAGGTCAGTCATTTTGAACTCAGATGAAAGACGAGAGATGACATGGTTGACCAGAGATTGGGAGGAGGCCGTCAGAATAATGTCATCGACATAGAGTAGTAGATAGATTGTATCACGACCATGATGGTAAACGAAGAGGGAGCTGTCAGATTTACTTGAATGGAAACCGAGAGAAGTAATGAAGACAGCAAAGCGATGAAACCAAGCACGAGGAGCCTGTTTGAGACCGTAGAGGGCTTTTCGAAGGCGACATACATGCTGTGGGAAGGAAGAATGAACATAGCCAGGGGGTTGTTTCATATAGACTTCCTCCGATAATTCGCCATTGAGAAAAGCATTTTTAACATCAAGCTGATGAATCGGCCAGTTTAGGGAGAGGGCAATGCTTAGGACCATACTGACAGTAACTGGTTTGACAACAGGGCTGAAAGTTTCGTCATAGTCAAAACCAGGCATTTGAGAAAAGCCTTGAGCCACCAGACGGCCCTTGTAACGCTCAAGGCGACCCTGACTATCGAACTTATGGCGATATAACCAACGGCAGCCAACAATGTTGACTTTTGGTGGAGGGGGAACAAGATCCCACGTGTGATTGGAGAGAAGGGTAGACATTTCAGCGTCCATGGCTGCCTTCCAATTGGGATCACGAATCGCCTGAGCAGAAGACTTAGGAATTGGGGAAAGAGAGTCAATTGCTGAAAGATTGAAGATTTGACGGGGTTTGAGACTACCAGTGCGCGATCGAGTCGTCATGGGATGGGTGAAGGTGGGGGCCGGAGGAGGGGAGGAAGTAGTAGCTCCAGAAGCAGGTTGCACAGAGGTACTGTGCGGAGAGGGAGGAGCATTAGACGATTGTGGTTGGTCATCGACTGTAGTTGCATCTCCATTTGTGATGGGCAAATCATGCAAGGTAGGCGAGTTAGTAGGGGGAGAAGGGGGAGTGGTGGATGAGGAGGCAATGTGTTCATTTGTCATCAAAGAGGGTGTTGTGACATCATCAGAGAACACTTCATACTCAGAGGGGGATGGGGGTGCATGAAACGATGCATAGGGAAAATGATCTTCATCAAAAATCACATGGCGAGAGATAATAATGCGATGAGTGATGAGATCATAGCATCGATGACCTCGATGACAAGGAGAAGGGCCGAGGTAGACACAAGCAGTGGAGCGAGGGGAGAGTTTGTTTGGGGCCGTAGATGATAGGTTTGGATAACAGAGACACCCAAAAACACGTAGATGTGTGAAATCCGGGAAAGTGTCGTACAAGATCTCACATGGGGTTTTAGAATCCAGAGTGGTAGTGGGGAGAATGTTCAGAAGATGAACAGACATGGTGAGTGCTTCAACCCAGAATTTAGGTGGAAGGGAGGCTTGAAACAGGAGCGTGCGTACGACATTGTTGATGGTGCGAATGGCTCGTTCAGCTTTGTCATTTTGTTGGGAAGTGTAGGGACACGAAAAGCGAACTTTAATGCCATGTTTTTGAAAAAGTTCAAGTAATTTGGTGTTATTAAATTCACGGCCGTTATCACACTGAAAGGATTGTATATCGGTTTTAAACTGATTTACAACATAGACACGGAAATTAGTAAAAACTTGAAACACATCCGATTTAGCACGCAAAGGGAACACCCATAAGAAATGAGAATAATCATCCAAAAACAGTATATAATATTTAAAACCACTAAAACTTGATACAGGAGATGTCCACAAGTCTGAATGAACCAGTTCAAAAATCCGTGAAGTCTTTGTTAAAGACATTGAAAAAGACAAACGGCAGTGTTTACCTAGTTGACAAGCGTGACACGTAGGTAACAGTGCATTGGAACAAGAAATAAAGTTACAAGAACGTAAAAAATTAAAGGTAGTGGTGCCCGGATGACCAAGACAACGATGCCACACATGAGGAGACAAGGCATTTATAGCGGTGGCAGACGGCATGGAAGGCAGAGAAGGCTGAAGAACGGGGTAGAGATCACCAGTACTGTCAGAGCGATGAATGAGACGCCCTGTATCAAGATCCTTTATGGAGAAACCAAAAGGATCAAATTCAATAGAGACCCAGTTATCAAGAGTGAACTTACGCACAGAAATTAGATTCTTAACCATATGATCAGAAACAAGTACATTTTTCAGTGCCAATTTATTTTGTGATAATGGAAGAAATGTATCACCAATGCAAGAAACCGGAAGTAAAGCACCATTACCAACCATGATTACTTTTGACTTACCACAAGGTTTAAGAGAAAGTATATTACCTTGGTTGAATGACATGTGGGATCTTGCACCAGTGTCCATATAGTAGTTGTTATCCTGATGCTGTTGTGGTGGCTGAGCAGACATTGAACTGAAGAGAGCTGCTAGATCTGTGAACTGAGGCGGAGCTGCATTGGCAGGAGAGACTGGAGGAGGCGCAGCATAGAGTGCCGATGGAGTGTGAGTCCCGGGATGAGTTGGTGTGGAAGACACCGGCTGACGATAGTTACCTCCAAACTGAGAAGCCTGAGATTGCTGATGTAATGCATTCTGAAGAAGCTGAAGAAGTTGATTGTTGAAAACCGGTGGGGCACTTGATTGACCAGCATCACGAGAATAACCTGTAACAGAAGTAGTGTTGTTAAAAGACCCCCCTCCCGTGTTACCTTTAGTTGCAACCCGTCCCGTGTTTCTGTTTCCCCGATTATTTTTATTTTTTCCTTTGCCATTATTATTATTGCTAGACGTGGAATAAAGGGCAGTGGTAAGGGAAGGTGAGGGTTCAAGGGTAGGTTCGGGTTGGTCTTCACGTGACTAATGCAAAAGTAACATGTTTTTGGCTTCAAGAAAAGAGGGAAAGGGTTTGGTATGTGTGATGACATCAATTAAGTTTTGATAGGATGAGGGTAAATTCTGTAGAATTTGCAAGACAAGTTCCTGATCAGTAATTTTAGTGTCAACATCAGCAAGAGAGTCAGCAATATCTTTTAGTGTGTGACAGTAATCAGTGATAGAAAGAGCACCCTTTTTGGTGTTTTGAAAGAGGGTTTGAAGTTGGAGGCTACGAGATAATTTATTATTTAAAAAATGAGCATCCAAAGCTTCCCAAAGGTCGTGTGCAGTGCAGTTATCTTTTGTGATGAGGTTAACTAGATTTGGTTCACATGTAGAGTAAAACCATGATTTAATACGAGAATCAATGGTCTCCCAATCCTCATCATCAACACTGGTTGGTTGAGATTTCCCAGTAATATGACTCATGACTTTTGCCCCTTTACACACATTAGTAAAAATACGACGCCACAGTTTATAGCGAGACCCATCAGTTGTTAATTTGAAACTGAACTGAGGGTAGACATTACCGATAGCAAAAACAAGTTGGGAAGCAGTTGGGTTGGTTGTTGGTGGAATATTTCCAGTCATGACTAATAATAATAGTTGTAAATGAAAAATAAAAAATAACTGGAAAATAAAAAACAAGAACGAGCTCACCAAGGGTTTTGAGAGGGAGGCAGTTCGGCGGCTATGACAACGGACTGGAGACAGCGGCGGCTAGAGCAGCGGCGGCTAGGGCAGCAGCAGCGCGGACAGTAGCAGATCTGGAGATGGCAACGGTCGCAGAGGAGGGCGGCGCACAGGCGGTCGACGCCGCAAGGGAGCAGATGCGGCGCTGGGAACCGGCGTACGGCGGCGGCGCACAGGCGGTCGATGCGTGGGGTGCAGCGGTCGATGCAGGAGCTGCGTGAGGTGCAGCGATTGATGCAGGGGCGCACAGGCCAGGCGACAGCAGCGGCGGTTGCAGGTGGGCGGCGCAAGGGGAGCCGCGGCTAGGGTTTTCAGGTAGGCGCAGAAGGTGATCCACGGCTAGGGTTTCCAGGGGAGTGGCGCAAATGAGGAAGCCGGCGCACAGGGGTTGCAGCCGAGGGAGGCGCTGACTGTGTGTGCGGCTAGGGGTTGCAGCCGAGGGCGGAAGCGTGTAGGCGGCCGGAAAGGTAGGCGGCCGGAAGAATAATACCGACGGGAGCTGATTTTCTCAGGCCAAGGAAAGAAAAAAGAAAATAACCTAATTTTTTAGAATTAGGGTTAGGCTCGATACCATGCTAAAGTGTGTGGAAACCCTCGATAGGGTGTATTGCATTCATCTCATTAGTATAAATAGAGTACATATTTACAGAGGAGACCCCTACACTATACATTATTTAACAATTAAGACTATTTTTATCAAACAAATTAATGAAACGAAAAACGTCAAACAAAGCTTCCGTTCAGACATTAGCGTGAAGCTACAGGAAGTTCTATGAAACATACCTAAAGTATAAGGGCCATTTGTTTTATGAATTTGTGAAAAAAAAAAAAAAAATTGCTCCATGAAGAAAAAGATGAAAAAAAAAAGAACAACATAGCTTTTAAATATCTTTGTAATTAAAAAAAATAAAAATTATTACAACGAAGTGAATCCGAATTTTATTTTATTCCTGTCAACCAAACAAATGATGGTATTTGAATTTAAAGATACATATTCCATTTCTTTCGAAATTATATTACTTTGACAAATTTAATTTATTCAACAAAGATTTTACGAATGTTTAAATGTAAAGCACCTTTGAATATTCCACATTCATAAAAGTCATTGCTTTGGTGGTTGAAGAAGAAGACAAGTAGAAACACCAAGTCGTTAGGAGTGATTGTTACCGTGAATCTGAATAATTTAAACAATTAAGATTTTTAGTTTATTTTGTAACAAAAATACTTGGACATATATAAAGATTTGTTTAGAAATGAAAAGAAAAAAATATTAAAACTAAATTTTATTTTCATAGTTTGGATTCGTTGTATAAGATGAATAAAATTAATTTGCATTCCTTTCGAGTATATTCACATTTGAGGCGGCACTTTCAGCCCATTCAAACAAACGAGTTGACGACCATAAGTTATAAATTTTATATAATTTTGAATTTTTTTTAAATAACAATTTTTTTAATATACCGTTTTATAAATTTTCTTTTTTTTAAAAAAAAAAAAATTATGCTCTATCTTTGTTTTTTTTACAACGGGTTCATTTAACTGTTCGGCCCGTTGGATCAAAATTGTAACCCTTAATTCACATTATAAAAGATTTAAGTTTATAAATATCACCTAATTTTATTTTCTTGGTTTTATTGTATTGGTTTATAATATTAAAAGTAACTAATAATTCTAGTTAGGTATTAGTATTATTTTCTTCATGTGAATTGAACTTTCTCGAAATGAAACATGCATACAAGTTGTATAAATTCAAACTTTATGAACTAATTTCTTCTCTTGCACATTAAAATAACAAAAAAATAGAATCTCTAATGGAGAAAAATTCCATTTTTGTCCAGTTATCTTTTATCATGTTTGCTATACTTTTCACATATGTTTCTTCTGATGAAGTCATTGCTCTTCTTAAATGGAAAGAAAGCCTGCAACAGCTAAACAACAATTCTGTATTACCTTCATGGATGTCTCTTATCCGTAACAGTCAAAACCGATCATTAGCTATGTCTCCATGCACTTGGTATGGAGTTGGTTGCAATTCTGATGGAAGCATAACTAGACTGAACCTCTCATCGTCAAGTTTAACGGGTACGCTAAATAGCTTCTCGTTTTCTTCGTTCCCCAACCTTACTCATTTTGAACTAAGTGTAAACAATTTTTCTGGGATCATCCCACCAGGGATCAGTAACCTGTCAAAACTTGTTTACCTTGATTTTGATTTTAATCATTTTTCTTACATCATCCCACCAGAAATTGGCCTCTTGGTAAATCTTGAGACACTTCACTTGTTTGAAAATCAGTTAAATGGTTCAATCCCACATACGATATGCAATTTGAGGTTACTATCAGGGCTTGCTTTGTATGCCAATAATCTCAGTGGTACCATTCCTTTGTGTCTTGGTAACTTGACTAATCTCAAGTATCTATTTCTCAATAGCAATAAACTCTTTGGGTCCATTCCTAATGAATTAGGAAACCTCTCGAAATTAAATCGGTTGTATCTGGAGAACAACTTTCTAACTGGGACTATTCCCAACACTCTTGGAAACCTGAGCAAGCTGACTAAAATGAATATGTATAACAATCAGATACATGGTCCGATTCCTCCTGAATTAGGTAATTTAAGTCTGCTTGAATGGTTAAACCTCTATAATAATAGTCTCACCGGTCCAATCCCTAATTCTATAGGTCGTCTTAAATCCCTTAGCCTTCTGCGACTATACATGAACAACCTTTCTGGACCCATTCCAGAAGTGTTGGGAAACATGATCTCCCTTGTCACTCTTCAAGTCAGTAACAATCAGCTCAATGGTTCCATTCCAAAGTCGATTGGCAATCTCGTACAATTAGAGAATATGTATCTTGCAAGTAACCAGTTTTCTGGTCCTCTTCCACAAGAGTTGGGAAAGCTCACGTTGGTTAAACTAGAGCTTACTGAAAATAATTTCTCGGGTACTTTACCTGATAGAATATGTAATGGAGGGAGATTAGAGTTGTTGCTTGTCGCTCGAAACAAACTTACAGGTATAATGCCTAGGAGCCTCTATAACTGTTCAAGTCTACTTAGAGTACGGTTTGATGGAAACCAGATCACAGGAAATATATCTGAAATATTTGGCGTCTACCCTCACCTCGAATTCATTAATCTCAATGACAACAAGTTATATGGAGAACTTTCTGACAATTGGAGCAAGTGCCAAAATTTAACCACAATGCAGCTTGGAGGAAATGGCATCAGTGGTAGCATACCTCCATCTCTTGGCAATTCTACTCGTATAGAAATGCTTAATCTTTCATTCAATCATTTGGTTGGAGGGATCCCAAAGGAAATTGAGAAGATAAATCTTTTAGGGAGCCTGGTTTTAAGCAGTAACAGACTTTCTGGTCCACTACCCCCAGAACTAGGATCATTTACTGAACTCTCTTTGTTGGATCTGTCTATGAATAATTTGGATGGGCCTATCCCTTATACTCTGGGAAATTGCTTAAATCTCTTTCATTTGAACTTGGGAAACAACAATTTCACTCATGAAATTCCAATTCAGTTAGGTAAATTGTTTCATTTGTCAACTCTTGATCTGAGTCACAACTCACTCACTTCACAAATACCATCACAAATTGCAAGTTTGAGTAGTTTGGAGAGGCTAAATCTTTCACACAATCAACTCTCTGGAGAAATTCCAAAGTCCATGGAAGAAATGCGTGCTTTGTGGAGCATTGACATCTCCGACAATGATTTGCAAGGTCCCATTCCTAATAGTATAGGGTTTTTGAATGCTTCATTAGACGCTTTAGAAGGGAACAAAGGTTTGTGTGGTAACACTACTGGGTTACAACAGTGCAACACTCATTTTATACTGGTACACAGTAATACAAATGGACATCACATGCTTGCACTTATTGTTGCAGCACCTCTTGTTGGAGCACTTATACTTGGTATATTCATTGGCATGGGAATCTTCTGTTACGGAAGAAACAGGCAATCATCAAGAAGTCAACTTGTAAAGGAGCACAACTCGGATTTCTTTTCCATATCAAGTTTTAGTGGGAAAAAAACATATGATGAAATCTTAAAGGCGACAATGGAATTCAATGAAGCATTTTGTATTGGAAAGGGAAGATGTGGAAGCGTGTACAAAGCAAAGTTGTCGTCAAATGAGATCGTTGCCGTAAAGAGAATTCATTCGTCTTTGGATATGGTTGACCGTAATAGTTTTCTACGTGAGATTAAAGCATTGACTGAAATAAGGCATCGCAACATTGTCAAGCTCTATGGGTACTGTTCACATACAAAACACTCGTTTTTGGTTTATGAGTACCTAGACGGAGGTAATTTGCATGAAATCTTGAAAAACGAAGCTGCTCAAACATTGAACTGGACCAAGAGAGTGAACATAATCAAAGGCGTTGCTGATGCTTTAACATACATGCACCATAATTGCTCGCCCCCTATAGTTCATCGAGACATATCGAGCAAAAATATTCTACTTAATATGGAGAGGGAAGCTTGTGTATCAGATTTCGGCACATCCAAAATTTTGAATCCTAATTCATCCAATGAGAGTGCTCTCGCGGGAACATTTGGATACCTTGCACCAGGTTTTGAATTGTTCCTCTTCTTTTTAAACATATATATACTCGATAACTTGCCACTCATTAATTTTTATTTCTTTTTTAGAACTTGCTTACACAATGAAGGTTACCGAAAAGTGTGATGTATATAGCTTTGGGGTTCTAGCACTTGAAGTGATCAAAGGAGGGCATCCAGGTAATATTATTACCACTCTCTCAGACGAGAAGGTGAAGCTACAACATTTAGTGGATCACCGTCTTCCATTTCCTTCCCCAGAAATGAACAAGGTTTTGACAACCGTAATAATGTCAGCAATAAGATGTTTGAATAACAATCCTGATATGAGGCCGTCAATGTATGATATTTCGCAAAAGATTTTCATATAATGTTAATTAATGTTTGTTTGTAGAAAATTAACAGTACCTAATTAATATGTGATACATATATATATATATATATATATATATATATATATATATATATATATATAGAGTCAGGTTCAAAAAAGTACCTCTCGAAATCAAGTGCACCCGAAGGTACCAACCTTAAAAAACTTTTTTTAAATTTTTTTTTTCTCATAACCATGTTTAATTTAATGTTATACGCATGATATATGAATTTCACATACATTCACACTTTCTGTGTCCTTAAAAATTATGTGAATGCTTAATGCATATTTATGTGAATAGTCATCCATGTGAATGGTCATTTCAGACCATGAGAATGGTGTGAATGACCATTCACATTATCATTTTTTTTATTATTCACAAGATTTATGATATTGCTTCTTTTGAAATAATGTTGTCTTATACATGTCTATTCAAAAAAAAATGTGTGAATGATCATTCACATTAGGGTACGCTGTAATCTTATAGGTACGCTGATGAACCTGATTATATATATATATATATATATATATATATATATATATATATATATATATATATATATATATATATATATATATATATATATATATATATATATATATAGGGGTGGGTTCAATGGAAAACCACTATGCACCTGAAAACTATAGAAACCTACGCAAACCGTCCGATTTGGTGCATTTCATGAAAAACGTGGTGGCATGATCGTAAATAAGGTGATGCATTTTGATGCATCACGCGAAAAATTTGATGCATCGTGCGGGATTTTGATGCATCGCGCGGGGAATTTGATGCATTTATGGTGGTGCAGTGCGGTTTTCACAAGTTTTCAGGTGCATGGTGGTTTTCCATTGAACATCCCTATATATATATATATATATATATATATATATATATATATATATATATATATATATATATATATATATATATATATATATATATAGATTTAGGTTCAAGTGAGTACCACCCATTATGCAGCGCACCATAAGGTACCACTCTTAAAAGTAATTTTTTTTGAAAATTTTTTTCATGAACATGTTTTAATTAGCATTACACAGATCATATGTGAATTTCACGCAAATCCGAACACTCTAAGTGCATGAAAACACGCATCACATAAATGCACATTCACATACATTCAAAATTATATAAGTGTGTGTTCATATCATTTTTTAGGAGCTAGGAGATGTGAATGTATGTGAAATTTACAAATGATCTTCATAATGTTAATTAAAACATGTTTATGAAAAAAAATTTAAATTTTTTTTAAAGATGGTACCTTCTAGTGCGCTGCATAATGAGTGGTACTTTCAAGAATCATATTCTATATATATATATATATATATATATATATATATATATATATATATATATATATATATATATATATATATATATATTTAGCTGTATTTTTATGTACTATACGTTCCTCGATCTTTCATCTAATGGGAAAGAAGGGCCACAATAGTAAACTACGAAAATGAAATAAACCTTTGTTTGGTAAAGGTTTCCTAAGTCAAATAAAAAGCTTTTAAGGAGGCAAACTAATAGCGAAAACAAATGCAACTTATACGTACTATTAGCCCCTAATCAGCTCGAAAAACATAAGGTTAGGTGTTTTCACTACAAGAATTCTGACTTTGCGCAACAACATAAGTCGTCACAAAAAACCTACCAAGACGACATGCATGTAACGCCCGTTTAGTGCATCCTGTGTGACGATGGCAGTCTAAGTATAGACGATATTTTGTAATGGTCAATTTGTTCGTAATTGCATAGTAATACGTGTTTGATACATGTTTGTTATATGTTTAATAATATATGTTTGATATTGATTGTATGTATGTTTGAACTTGGTTGTAATTGATGTTTTACAATAAGTTCAAACATAAGTTCAAAGATAAGTTCAAACATAAGTTCAAAGTTAAGTTCAAAGTAACTGGTTCAAACTTATGGAGGACAAGTTCGAAGGGCCTTGGGCTTAGTCGAACTTGTTTAGGGCAAGTTCGAATCAGATGTCATAATTAGGTGTTAATTCGTTTTAATTAACAACTTTTGCAAAACCAGAGAAGAGATTAAGGCAGAGGCGATCTCGAACTTGCAAGGCGATTTTGTGTTTGTTCTTTGAGAGAATCACGTGTCGGGGCGTTCTATTGTTCGTCTATCATCATGTGTGTCTCCGGTTTCCGTGTGTGTGGTCTATCCGTCAAACCACTAACGAGGATTACACACTCGTTGGACGGCATCACGTCAAGATAGGATCCGTAGGTTGGTCACCTTACAAATTTCGGTAGAATTCTAATTCCGACATTTCAATTCATTCCTAAAATATAGAAGTTCTATACAAGACGAATTATGATTATTCATTATTATATTTGAAAGGAGAACGAAAAATCATGAAAATCGACTATAATATCGAAATATTTCATTTTCGAAAAATCGTATGAAAATAGTGACATATGACAAATCAACCAGTATTGAGATAATTGGTGTTGACCAAAAAATGAAAAGAAAAGAAAATAATAAAAATGTCTAGACCTTCTCTCCCTCACCTTGCTCATATATATACCATTCTTTCTTTTTAATATTATAATAAAAATACATCTTCTTCTCAAATTCCAAAAAAAAAAAAAAAAAGAGTAAAGGACATTTTTGGTCCTTGTGGTTTGATGGTTTACCCGGATTCAGTCCCTTAACCTTAATAAGGTCAAATTTCATCCCTATTTTGCTAATTTTGTGCACTTTTAGTCCCTCGTCCGTTAAACTTAACGACACAACCGTTAAATTTGTAAGAATGACATTTTTACCTTTTTCATTGAGACGCTTTTAGTCCCTATGGTTTTATTATTTACCCATTTACAGTCCAACATTTACTTTATTTTATTTTATCCTTATAATTATATTATTTATAGATATACTTAATTCATTATAAACACACTTATTTTATTTATAAATATACTTATATTTTAATATTTTATTTACATTTACTATTGTTCGTATTTTATTTAAAATTTAACTTTTATTTTAATTAAAATTATATATTTTCATTACTAATTTATTTAAAGTTCATCTTCTTTATTAATTTTAATTTTTATAATATTATTGTTGACATTTATATATGTAATTTTGTTAGTTGTGTTTAAGTAAATATAATATATTCGAAATTTTTCCTCTCCAAAGTCACTATTTTTTCAAGTATCTTCCAACCTAATCAATTATCGACACATAAATTATATACATATGTGAATATACTTGAAGAAATAATGATATTGAAGATACTTGAAGATATATATACATACACACACACACACACACCTTTTAGTCCCTATGGATAAATTTATTTACACATAAATTATATACATATATATATCCAAGACATAAATCATATAATATACACATAAGCATTATGTGTATTAAAATATATACACATAAATTTTTGTGTATTAAATTATATACACATAAATTATATACATATATATATATATATATATATATATATATATATATATATATATATATATATATATATATATATATATATCCATCACATATTATATAATTTGTGTGTCGATAATTCATTAGGTTGGAAGATACTTGAATAAATAGTGACTTTGGAGAGGAAAAATATCGACGATATTATATTTACTTAAATACAACTAACAAAATTACACTTATAAATGTCAACAATAATATTATAAAAATTAAAATTAATAAAGAAGATGAACTTTAAATTAGTAAAGAAAATATATAACTTTAATTAAAATAAAAGTTTAATTTTAAATAAAATACGAACAATAGTAAATGTAAATAAAAATATTAAAACATAAGTATATTAATAAATAAAATAAGTGTGTTTATAATGAATTAAGTATATCTATAAATAATATAATTATAATAAAAAAATAAAATAAAATAAATGTTAGACTATAAATGGGTAAATAATAAAATCATAGGGACTAAAAGCGTCTCAATGAAAAGGGTAAAAATATCATTCTTACAAATTTAACGGTTGTGTCGTTAAGTTTAACGGACGAGGGACTAAAAGTGCACAAAATTAGCAAAATAGGGATGAAATTTGACCTTATTAAGGTTAAGGGACTGAATCCGGGTAAACAATCAAACCACAAGGACCAAAAATGTCCTTTACTCAAAAAAAAAATAATAATAATAATCATGTCTTCTTCTCTTTAAATTTCACCAACATCATCTCCTTGAAACCTATTATCTATGGTGATTCAAGAACAAGAATACTATGAAAAAAAAAATATTAAGGTGGAGTGGTGGTGAATATTCCACCAAGTTCATTTTCAAAGGTTTATCACTTTGAGATTTTAAACTTTTAAGTTCCATCACTAATTTTGTATTGTTGTTTAAATGTTGAATTAAAACTCAAAATATGTAATAAACAATATTTATAATCCATTTAATGGTTCTTAATATTATTTTATTCAAGAAAGAAGTTTTGGTGTGATATTTTGTGTGTATTAAAAAATATGCAATGTTTGTTAGATAAATATAAGTTTGAGGTTAAAAAATCAAGTTTGAAACAATAATACATAGCTAAAATCTTAATATCTGAGATTTACTATGTGAGCGTAGAAATTGTATAAAAAATGGAAATCTTGATAATGTGAAATAATAATAATAATAATAATAATAATAATAATAATAATAATAATAACAATAATAATAATAATAATAAAAGAAAGGTTAATAAGAGTTAAAACATAAAAATATGTTTGAGGTTAAGAATGTACAAGTTGTCTTAATGTGTGTGTGTGTGTATGTGTGTGTATGTATATAGGGTTATATGCTGAAAATAACAACAACTTTTTACCTTTTTATCATTTATAGCAACCTTATTTATTTTTTAGCATTAATAGCAACAACTTTTGTATTTTTTTTACCATTTACAGCAATGGGTGACCTATCACCTACGACCAAACATCCTCTATTGTAACCAAACACTCTTAATTTTGTCACCAAACACCTCATTTTATGTCCAAACACCCCAATTTATTATTGAAGAAAATTTTTTGTCAAGATGTAAGATGAATCTAAATTTAAAGGCTTGTTCTCTCCCTCTCGTCACCAAAAAACAACACGCTAGGTTCCAATCAACATAGATATAGTTTTTTGTTAAAAATGTTTGAAACAACACAGTCTCGTGTACCCCTATCTAATCCGTTTGTTGCTGCCTCCTCATCGTATCGACCTCCTCCGTCACTATCGTCTCGAGAAGGAGATTGAAGGTTTGATATTGGAATAGATTTTTTACCACATGTTAATCTATTATTCGTATAATTTCTTCAAGTTATATGATTTCACATTTCTTTCTTTATACATTTGAACATTCGTTACATACTATCAAATTTCTTTGTATTCGTATAAATGGATTCAAGATCTCTTAAGATGTTTGAAATTAAAAATCCAAGTGCTTTTATGTACTTGAGTAGTGGCTAAATATTTTGTATATTTTGGTTAAAATATTTTGTATGTTCTTCACTAGTAGCTATAAAACATTTTTTTATGTGTTTTTATGTTCTTGAGTAGTGGCTAAATATTTTGTATATTTTGCTTTTTTATGTTCTTGAGACGATAGTGAACGGAGGAGGTTGAGACGATGAGGATACTACAACAAACCGAATAAATAGGGGGACACGAAACCGACTGTGTTTTTTCAAACAATTTTGAACAAGAAAAAACCATATATATGTTGATTCGAACCTAACGTGTGTTGCTTTTTGGTGACGAGAGAGAGAACGAGCCTTTGAATCTAGCTTTATCATCTTTCATCTAGACAAAAAAAATTCTTTGATAATATATTGATGTGTTTGGGCATAAAATGGGGTGTTTGGTAACAAAATTAAGTGTGTTTGATTACAATGGAGGATGTTTGGTTGTAGGTGACTTGCTATAATAGGTTTATAGGTCACCCGTTGCTGTAAATAGTAAAAAACACAAAAATTGTTGCTATTAATGATAAAAAATAAATAATGTTACTATAAATGGTAAAAATGTAAAACGTTGTTGCTATTTTCAGCATATTAAAAGAAATAACAAGTGCGTTTAATATATATCCTTGACGTTCGAAGAACAAAAACAAAAAAATTACAGATAATGAGCAGGTTTTGTGATTTTACCTCACAATCAATCAAAACCAATCTTTTGGTTCTGATACCAATTGTAGATCCCGAATAATCAAGGAACACAAACAATCAATCAATATATATAATATATTATGAACGAGAAACAATATCAATAGCCGAATATTATAAAGCTTGAACGAAGAACACGAAGAACAAATGTTTCTTTCTCTCTATGCAAACGGCTACACACTCCAAAACATCATCAATAATACACACTAAAACCTAATTAACCCTTTATATAATAAACCTAATGAGGACTAAGTCCGTGGGTTAAACTATTAAATCCAGTACATAAATAACCTATCAACCATTAAAAATTACAAATAGACCTCGATACTTGATTACAATTAATAAAGTATACATTATCTCTTTTTTCTTTTTTTAAATAACTCATTGACTTGGGTTATAAATAGTAATCAATTTTCATATAAATAGAACCATTTTATAAATAATAAAGGGTTGTATTAATTAATTTATTTAATTTGAGAAGGCAACAATCTTTTAAAACACTGAATTATACATTTCTGTTTTCATTTGATGATTAAAATTCTAATATATAATTGTATTTATTTATTTAATTTTAAATAAATATCTAAAACAAATCATAATAATAAAACAAATTAGGACATAAAAAATACAAGACTTAAATAAATTATTTTTAGTTTAAATTAACATTTATTTCACCTAATATCATGACTTTTGATTTAACTACCATAAACAATAGTTGTAGTTATTTATTTTATTATAGTTAATATCTAAATATGAATTAGATCTAATTTCAATTTTGTTTCGTAGTTTAACTTCAAGTTATATCTAGAATAAAATATTTAATTAATTGCTACAAAACTAAAAAGACAACCTGTCGCTTACATCCTAATTAATTTAACTAAATCACATATTTCATTTTTTTTATTATTATAAATAATAGTTGTATATAATTGTTTTATTTTACTCTAATGTCTAAAACATATTTATATGTAATTTCAATTTCTTTTTCATAAATGTTAGTTGCAGTAGTTATTTAAAATGGAAATTTGCAGAAAAAACCCTAAAGTTGGACCATTTTTGTGATTAAAACCTCTGGCAATTTTTTATTGCACAAAAAACCTCTAACCGGTAAAATCTTCTGAAATTAGGACGTTACCGGTTATAATAGGTTGCTATGCTTACACGGCACACACATGACATCCACATGACATACCCGACTTATGGGCACCTACGTGGCACTACATGTATAATTTTTAAATTAAATTTTTGCATAAAAAACCCCGAAATTGGAGACTTTTTCGATTAAAACCCTTAACTATTTTTTTTCTTACCTCTAACTAACAATCATATTTACCTCTTCTCTTCTCCTCTACCTCTGGCAACTCCGATTACTCTATCCCGTCTTTGTGTTCAATGTTGTTTATTTTATATATGTATGTTCGATTTACTTTTGCTGCTTAATCTTGAATTTTAACTTCAATTGTGCCGATGGAATCGATTTCCTTTGTGTTCAAGGGTTGCATTTTAGGTTCAAGTTTATGTTCAATTTCTTTTATTTGTGTTCCATTTTAGCATCAGAATATGATCAGTTAGAGCAGTGAGATTCACTAGAACCTAGAGGGTGGAGGTTTCATTGGGAAATGAATTCTTTGTTTAATAAATATCCATGACATCAAAATGCAATCAGTGAAGACTCAATTTTAATTATCTTTGTTGGTTAGAGGTTTTTTATCCAACGAAAAATGATTTGGGGTTTTAACTGAAAAAACTAAACATGTTGGGGGGTTTTTTACGCAAAAAACTATTTAAAAATTTTAGACGTCATCGAATTGCAACTGGCTAAACCGGTTGCAAGTCACATTTTTTGAAAAAAACCCAAATTTACAAAGTTTTAACCGGTTGGAGGTTTTTTGTGCAATAAAAAATGGTTATAGGTTTTAATCGCAAAAATGATTAATCTCAGAGGTTTTTTGCGCAATTTCCTCTATTTAATATTCGTTAACTCTCTAAAATAAACTAATCATGTATAAAAGTACCAAACCAATAGAATTTTATTGTTTTTGGATAATTAACTATTAAATATTTATACTTTTGGTCCTCATAAATATGCCTAACCACACTTTTAATAGTGTATATGAATAATTAAATATAGTTGTAGATGTTAAGTTCTCTAAAAGATGGAGTAATAGTTTAGAGTAAATAAATTTAGTATAATAATGTGACAAATAGCTGTAAAAGAATTTCTCGTTGCTAATAGCTTTGTTTAATTATGTATGATAATTTCAAATCCAATATAATATCAAGATCAAAGACACAAATCTATGAGTTCACAACGGACCGAATGATTGATTGCACGGGAGTGTTTTACGGTAAATGAACAATAAGAAATGAAAATCTTACATTGAAACCCTTAGAAAATTCTATTTATACTAAACTCATCAGTCAAGAAATTACAATTTAAGTCCCTAGACTTTAAATCCAAAAATTAAAATAACTCATCTGTCATTTACAATACACAAGTGACAATAACGCATTGATTATCCATCACATATGTCAACGGTTTACACAAACACTGAAAAGTTAAAACATTTAACACATTATAACAACACTGTGTAGTAGTTAACCTAACATAGAAATCCCAAAACCTGGTAAAGCTCCCCACATACAAAACCTGATACTAATACCCTAAGTTTCCCAACAGTACAGTAATCTCATACAGTCAACAATGCCAAAAACCCCTTTGCAGCAAGATCAAGGCTCCTACTTTCGCTCAGGAGCTAGTGGCCCTATCTTCTGTCCCCCTGATACACAATTAGACTCGAATACGTAAGCTTCGCAGCTCGTGAATACACAAGGGTTAGACTCTGCACTAAACACATATTCACAAAACACATGTAAGCATGACAATCACTATAACGCTATACTACCAGACATAACCCATGCCACCCTAGCCTTTGCCAAGAGGCACTTGAGATCTAATACAAAGCGAGATACCTATCTCGATTGGGGAAACCCCTCCCCCTACAGCCAAGCCACGCCCGTGGAGGCTAGCAGGAATAATAAGCTCAAGAGCGACCTGACAATAAACACAATCGCATATATATATATATATATATATATATATATATATATATACACACACACACACATATATATATATATATATATATGGGAACCCTACACAGGGTTAAACAGAGCTACTCAGCTCCCGCGATAACTCATCGCGATCACAACATAATGGATCTCATGCATAATATTATACATTCACATGTACCACATATAAAGAAAGGCAAGATCATACCTGAGGGGCAACTCACAGTGCCCATACACCTCATATGAACAGATATGAAATATAAACACGTAAAGACTCAAAGGCGACATGTCTTTTAAAGATGTCGCGTACTCACCTCGATCACTCCGCTAATTATCACCAATCCGCGGACCCAACTCAGTCTCGGCTCAGTCTCAGTAAACCCCTGTATACACAATAAATCTTCCCAGATTAATCTCAATTCAACAAATAAACCCCAAATATCCCGTAATCATTAATAAAACTGATTGACCCCAAAAAGTAATCCCAACTAGTCCCTACGACCCAAAGGCAAATTCAGCCCAAACCAGCCGTATCGCGGCCGTGATGCCCCCATCGAGGAGCGCGCTTGCCATTCTGAACCGCACTCGGGACCCTAGCCCGCGGTCGACCCCACGCCCCTCATTGCGGCCGCGCTTAGCCTGTCGCGACCGCGACGGGTTGCAGGTCTCTGTTTCTTATTCTCAGTTCCGCCCATGGAATTTCAACCCCTATACTCGATTTTAGCCATACAAACTTACACAACTGATACTACAACACTTGTAAACATTTTCTACACCAATTCCCAACATCTCAGCACAATTAACACACTAAATCAGATTGAATCAATGAAGTCTTACCTTTCAAGGTTGAAGAACACAACTTGGAATCTTCACAAGGATTTCCAGCAAGTTAACTCACTTGTATTGGCTTCAATCTGAGCTCCAGCAGCAATCAAACACACACACACAGACACACACTTATCTCTTTGATTTTACACAATAGGAAGGAAAAGGAAACAAGGTGCACACACGTACGTATATACGTATCGACACCGATACCCGACCTTGTTATCAAAAATCCACTATTTATATCATTAAATCCCATTTAGTTCCGTGAATCCATAATTATAATTAATCCACTAAAATTATATCCCGATTCCACGTAATTCCCGTCCTGACACGTATAATCCACTATACGGGACACGATTGGACCAACGCAATAATCAATAAAATATTTAGTCAACGGGATATTTACACGCACCTGCTCGTGAGTCGAGGTGTTACAAATCCTCCCCTCTTACAAAGATTCCGTCCTGGAATCTTACTCTGATTATGGAACAAGAAAGGATAGTGACGCCGCATCTCAGACTCAGGCTCCCAAGGCGCGCTGGTACTCTTATGGTGTCTCCACTGAACGAGTACCAATGATATCTCTTTATTGTGCAACTTCTTCACTTTACGATCGCAGATCACCTCAGGCTTCTCAACATATATCAACTGATCATCCACTGATATCTCGGATAACGACACATACTGATCCTCTTTCGCTAAGCATTTTCTCAAGTGACTCACAAGGAACGTATCATGCATACCAGCTAACTCTGGCGGTAATCTCAATCGGTTGGCCTGATCTCTGACCCTGACCACTATCTCAAACGGCCCAATATACCTCGGACTCAGCTTACCCTGGTGCCTGAATCGAATCACAACTTTCCACGGAGACACTTTCAGCAACACCTGATCACCAACACTGAACTCAAGCTCTAAGGTACGGTGGTCAGCATAACACTTTTGACGACTCTGCGCAACTCACATATGCTCACAGATCACAGTTACTTTGTTACTCGTCTCTTGAAGTAGCTCATGCCCACTGATCGGTCGCTCACCGACCTCACCCAAACACACTGGGTTAGACACATACAACCATATAACGCTTCAAATGGAGCCATCTTAATCGTGGTGTGGTAGCTATTGTTATACGAGAACTCAACTAACGGGATATGCACATCCCAGCTACCTCTGAAGTCAATGGCTCATGCTCTCAACATATCCTCAAGTGTCTTATTCGTGCGCTCGGTCTGCCCATTTGTCTTGTTGGTACACCCTGTGTGACGATAGCTATCTAAGTGTACTAGCATTT
Organism: Centrapalus pauciflorus; assembly: GCA_020465985.1. NCBI lineage: Eukaryota > Viridiplantae > Streptophyta > Magnoliopsida > Asterales > Asteraceae > Centrapalus > Centrapalus pauciflorus. Next base: position 208,415 of record JAANYP010003313.1, on the reverse strand, counting down.
TGGTTCAAGTAATATTACAAAGTATTGGGTATTAACGAGTGTTTGATATAAGTGTTTATATATGTTTGATAGTTATTGATTGTATGTTTGAACTTGATGTAATGTATTACACGAAGTTCAAACATAAAGTTCAAAGATAAATTCAAACATAAGTTAAAACGTAAGTTCAAATATAAGTTTAATATGTGAAATTCGAATTTAGAATAAATTCGAATTTGTCATTTGATGAATTTCGAATTTGTAGTAAATTCGAATGAATCCTATAAGGCAGATTCGAGATTGTCAAGGGGACAAACTCGAATGGGCCTTGGGCCTGATTCGAGTTTGGCCCATGACAAACTCGAATGAGGCTCTATAATTAGGGATTAACTCGAATCATTAAGAGACTTTTACAGAATTCGTGTGAGATTAAGCAAAAGGGCAATCTCGAGTTTATCAGCTGATAGAGTGTTATTTCGGAGGAAATCATGTCGTAGGTGCGTTCGTCGTCGTCCGTACAGCGTTGTGATAGTCTCCGTGTTCCGTGTGAGTGTGATATCCGTCAAGCCGTTAACGAGGATTCCGCACTCGTTGACGGTGTCGCGTCTAGATAGATCTGTGTAGTGCAAGACCTTACTAGTGGTATCAGAGCCTAAGGGGTGTTCTTCGTGTTTAAATGGACAAAAATACCAACAATCGGCTAGAAATGTATGTCACGACAAACAATCAAAGGAATAAAAAATTCCTAAGTGTGAAAGTTTAACTACTGAAAGTGCGTATTTGACACCGCTATCTGATTGAACCTTTCTTTGACTATACTCGTCAAAAATATTCTGTTAAGTTTTTAGTATAGGTTGTAAATTCTAAATAATGTAGATTAGTCTAAGTCTAATTTTTGTTCAAAATTTTAACTTTAATTTATTTTAATTTTAATTTTAATTTTATTTTTAGTTTATTTTATTTTATTTTTACTTAGGAAAAAGGTCAAAATTACTGAGGGTGCATTCCTAGTTGAATAAAATAAACATTGCGTGAAAATCTTGTGCTTAGGGTAACAGATTTGGCATAGTTTATTCCGTTACTCGAAAAGGTTGAAAAAGTTGAATTTATTTCAAAATTTTTTGAAATTTTCAAAAGTTTCAGATTGAATTCGAGTCTAAGCCAAACTCGAATGTGGCAGGGCCTCAAGTTTGTCAGTAAATTCGAGAATGGCAACAAACTCGAAGGTTGTTGGTATAAATAGGTCAACAGTGATGGTCATAAATCACCTACCTTCGATATTGATCCTTCGAGTTTATCTGAGCGATTTCGAATCTGTTCCTCGAGTTTACCGTTTTCGATATTCATACTGTGTGTCGAGTTTCTGTTGGTTTAGGTTCGATTCTACTAGTAAATCTAGGTATAATCAAGTGATTTATACAAGATTTAAGTAGTTTTATACTTCATTTAAGCCAAAATCATCAGATTTAGAAGTTTTATTGGTAAAAAGTTTGTTTTTCAAAATTACAAATATTCAACCGGTGAAAAGTCAAATTGATGATAAATATCTTTGATTAGAACCTAGTAGGACTAATAGATGTGATTGTCTAAGTCTAACATGGTTAAAATCTTGGATTTTTGTGATGAAAGTGACCGACAGATTCGAGTTTGTTCATGGTCTCGAGTTTGATCGGGGTCTCGAGTTTGTCACTAAACTCGAATGACCTACTAAACTCGAATGAATGGTCTTCGAATCTGTTGTTCGAATTTGACATTATATTTGAATTATTTAATTAAAATTTTAATTAAGCTTGTAGAAATTCATAAGTGTTGGATTTTGTCCTTATACAAGTTCAAAATAAAACAAATTTGAATTTACACAAGTTTATTGCTGTTTAATAATTCTAATATTTTATTTGCTATATTGTACAGACATGGCTAACATAATTTTTGTTCCGAAGCATAACATGGTCATTTATCCTGACCATGCTATTCCAGAGGCGCAAGCCTTCCGCCAGATGGTGGATTTTTTGGTAGGATCAAGGATTTCCTACGCGCTGTCTCACAATATTCAAATTGTTATCCCTTATGTGCGTCAGTTTTATGATCACCTGCAAGTGGATTGTACTGTTACCCCAACAGTTTTGAGGACAAGGATTGCTGGGCATCCTTTGGTATTTTCAGCTGACATGCTACGCCAAGTGCTACAGCTAGGCACTCAAGAGCAGGAGAACGGGCCGATAGACTTCCCATTAGCCATTAGGCAAGCAGCCTTTGTCAGAATGGGATATAGCTTAGATGTGACGAAATCCTCTGACCTGAAGAGCGGACTGATCGGCCAATGGCGATATCTAGCTCATGTCCTCATGGTATGTTTTGCGGCAAAGAAGGCCGGTTTTGATTATATTGTGTCAAAGATCCAGTCGGGGATGATAGCCTTAGTTTACAATCAAAGATTCAGCTTTTCAGAGATGTTCTTCTCCGAGTTTGTTCATCAAATAACAGCTCCGGAACGCGAAAGATTTCTGCTTTATCCGCGATTTGTAATGATGCTAATCAGACACTTCTTGCCAAATCTGCCACAGCTTAATGATATTCAGAGTGTTGCAGTCATAGACAAAAGAATATTTGCTGATTGTTCCTCTCATCGAGGAAGATTAGCTATTCCAGTGAAGGGACCACTGTTTGGTGCTGTAATCGATCCTAATTTTGTAGTCCCTGAAGATGCCAACTGGGCAGGGGATGTGCAGGTTCCGCAGCAACAGCAACAGCAACCACAGCAACCGCGACCGCAGCAACCAAGACCTCAACAACAACGAAGGAGGCAAAGGCCATCAGCGAGACAGATTCAGGCTGATAGGCCTTCTACAAGCCAACCTCAAGAGCCGAAAGAGGCTGGACCTTCAAGTGCACCATCTGAATTTGATCCGACATTACAAACGTTGGAAGAGATTTAGGCAGCTGGGCCAAATGCAAATGAGGAGATTACTGCTGAGCTCGTAGGAGACATTTTGGAACCACCGGAAGGAGAAATTGACGTTCTTAGGCAAATCGATGAGTATCAACCTGAGCCAGCAGGTGAAGACAAGTCAACTTCAGGTACCGAATCAGAGGATATGGAAGAAATAGAGGTTGACAAAGAAACAGAAGATCCGTCCATCCACATACGAACATATGGATCACGTTTAATTGTGATTGAGGAAGAGGTTAGAAGGAAAAGAGCTTCAGGGGAGTCAGATGACTCAGATTATGAAGAAGAGGAGGTAGAACCTTTGGTACATCGACAAAGAGCCAAATGGCATAGGTTCATGCAGGGAGCTTCCTCGGCCTCTGCTTCTGAGCCAGAAATACCTCAACCTCCATCCGTTCAAACAACCATTCCACCACCACCACCACCCGTTCAACCATACATTCCCTTTCCAATCATTCCAACTCCCATACAATCCATACCATCCACATCATCCACCTTCACAGACAATCAAAGGTTTTCTGAGCTTCGAAGCAAGGTCGAATTCCAACAAGTCCAAATCTTTCAGTTGACAAAGGCTCTCGGTGAAATACAGAAGCATAATGCACATATCGACATCGATAATGCCGAGTTGAAGAAAGTTGTGGGCAAGATCGAGGAAGAAAATTTAGAGCTTAAAACCTTTGTTTTCGATCAGGCGGCCGAGATTCAATCAATGCGATCCCTTATTGAGCAATTATTGAAAAATCTAAAGGCTCAGGGGAGACGAGTTGTCGGGATCAGGAGGAGCTGCCAAGAGGTGGAGATGATGACGGCAATGATCCCAGTGCACAAAGAGATAATGAGCCAGTAGATTTTTCTGCTGCTCAGCATGTTGAGGTTCAGGGGGAGCCGAGTCAGTCGGGAGCTGCAGGAGGTGAGGCTAGTTCCTCAAAAGTCACAGAGTCTGATATACATGAAATGATTGAAGCATTAATGGATATCGATGAAGACCCTCTAGACTTTGGTTTTGATTTTGAAGATGAAATGGAAGACCTGGAAGAGGGTGAGTTTGTGCCTGAGGATATTGTTAATTGGCAATCTGACGACGAAGTGATAGAAGACGAGGACGATAATGTCAATGAGGTGATCATAAATTCACAACCTATCACGGAGTTGTATGTGCGCAATAATCACAATATGATTGATATAGACGAGATCAAGATAGCCTCGGTCGAAGATTCTGAATGTGAAAGAGTAGAAAAGGAGCCTTCCAGGGCCGACTTACTGAATCTATGGTTCAAGAAGGAACAAAAGAAGGAAGAGTCGAAAATGAAGAAGAAGATGAGGATTCCCGGTGCAGAAAATCTCTCTGGAGGCATTATAAGTTGGTTCTTTGACCGAGAACTGCAGCTGTTCATATTAAAAAGGAGAGATGGTCTACAATACCTAAGGCGAACGCTTAAATTTTTCAATACTTTGCCGAAGGTTGAAGTGAAAGAATTGGCTTGGAAAGAGCTGATAAATATTGGTGACGGCCCTTATGCTGAAGTAATTGCGAGAATTATTAGGAAAGAGGGTCGGTCAGGGAAATTTGAAAGGCTCAAGCCAAGAGCTGGAAAGAGAGTTAAGGACGCATCAAGAATAGATCCTCATACAGGTAGACCATGGGCTAGAATGGTATACAAGCCTGTAAGATGTTTGAAGAGAGTGCCAATGAAGACGATGCCACAAGATGTTTTGAGCAACATGAAGTGGTGGTACGTTGATAATGAAACTACAGAAGCAATCATGGAGGATCAAGACGAGAAAGTCATTTTGAAGGTATATGATCCACTGCATTTGATAAATCTATCGAAGGACGACCTACAGAAGCTGAATGATCAGCCTATCTTCTTTCATGAAGGTTGGAGATCTGATGCTATGAAGTACCAGAAGGTAGTGAAAGTATGTATAGATGCAGGTTTATATGCAGGTAGTAATATATATAGTTCGAGTACTTAATCAAAATATAAATAGTTAGTTAGAAGCTATCGTCAAGGGGGAGTTTGTTGGTACACCCTGTGTGACGATAGCTGTCTAAGTGTACTAGCATTTTGGTTCAAGTAATATTACAAAGTATTGGGTATTAACAAGTGTTTGATATATGTGTTTATATATGTTTGATAGTTATTGATTGTATGTTTGAACTTGATGTAATGTATTACAAGAAGTTCAAACATAAAGTTCAAAGATAAATTCAAACATAAGTTAAAACATAAGTTCAAATATAAGTTTAATATGTGAAATTCGAATTTAGAATAAATTCGAATTTGTCATTTGATGAATTTCGAATTTGTAGTAAATTCGAATATATCCTATAAGGCAGATTCGAGATTGTCAAGGGGACAAACTCGAATGGGCCTTGGGCCTGATTCGAGTTTGGCCCATGACAAACTCGAATGAGGCTCTATAATTAGGGATTAACTCGAATCATTAAGAGACTTTTGCAGAATTCGTGTGAGATTAAGCAAAAGGGCGATCTCGAGTTTATCAGCTGATAGAGTGTTATTTCAGAGAGAATCATCTCGTAGGTGCGTTCGTCGTCGTCCGTACAGCGTTGTGATAGTCTCCGTGTTCCGTGTGAGTGTGATATCCGTCAAGACGTTAACGAGGATTCCGCACTCGTTGACGGTGTCGCGTCTAGATAGATCTGTGTAGTGCAAGACCTTACATGTCTGAGGCCTGGAAGCTGTACTCAGCTGAACCTATGTACCCAGCTCTCTCTGGAAGCTCTGCCAGAACCGCGAGGTAAATCGAGTATCGCGATCAGTAGTAATCACCTTTGGAACCCCATGCCTTGACACTAACTCACTAATGTACAGCCGTGCTAGCTGATCCATCGTGATCGTACCCCGAACAACAAGAAAGGCGCACTCTTTGTCAGCCGATCTACTATGACCCAGATAATGTCGTTCCAACGAACTATACGAGGAAGTCTAACGATGAAATCCATCGTGATGTGATACCACTTCCACTTGGGGATCTCCAGCGGCTGTAGACGGCCGTGCGACTTCTGGTGCTCACTCTTAACCCGCAAATAAGTCATGCACTACTCGGCTTATCTGCCCACGTCTCTCTTCATACCCAGTCACCAGTAGAATTCTCTAAGATCTCGGTACATCTTGGTGCTCCCAGGATGAATAGATAGTCTCGATTTGTGCGACTCATCGAGGATCAGCTGCCGCAAGTTCCCAACTCTGGGAACCCAAACTCTGTCTCTCAGCATATACAAACCTCGGTCATCTATGACTAATGCCTCTATTTTCCCCACCAGTCTACGTCTCTTCACATTCTGTACCCGCAGACCCTCCTGCTGTGCCAATCTTAGGCTTTCAGTCAACGTAGAGGTTATCTCGAGCCTAGCAGCTTGGGGAGTAATCGTCTGAACACACGCCTTATGGCTCACGGCGCCAGCTACAACATTCGCCTTCCCAGGATGATATTGTATCTCAAAGTCATAGTCCTTCAGAAGCACTAAGCTGCGTCGCTGTCGCATATATAAATCCTTTTGGCTAAACAGATATTGGAGGCTCTTGTGATCAGTATACACTATGAACTACGAACTATACAAATAATGTCGCCATATCTGTAACACAAAGATGATGTCAACCAACTCTAGATCATGCACCGTATGATTCTCCTTATACGTCTTCAACTGCCTCGAAGCGTAGGTAATCACTTTGCCCCGCTGCATCAACACACAACCAAGCCATGTCCCTGACGCATCACAATACACTGCAAAGTCATCCCTACCCTCTGGCAAAGTCAACACTGGCGCCTGATATAGTCGAGCTCTCAACTCGGCAAAAGCAGTCTTTTGCTCTTCATTCCACTCGAATGGTACGCCATGCCGTGTTAATCTCGTTAACGGCATGGCTATCCGTGAAAATTCTGTATGAATCGCCTGTAGTAGCCTACTAACCCTAGAAAACTATGAATCTCTGACACGGTCCTAGGCTGCTCGAAGCTCATTACAGCCTCAATCTTCACGGGATCCACGTTAATGCCCTTGTTGCTCACAACATGGCCCAAGAACTGCTCCTCTCGGAGCCAAAACTCGCACTTCGAAAATTTCGCATAGAGTCTCTCCCTCTACAGCACACTCAGGACCTCCCTCAAGTGCTGCTCATGCTCCTCAAAGCTCCTCGAATAGATCAATATATCGTCTATGAACACGATCACAAAACGATCTAACATAGCTGTACACACCCTGCTCATCAAATCCATGAAGGCTACGGGTGCATTAGTCAATCCGAAAGGCATGACTAAAAATTCGTAGTGTCCATATCGCGTCCTGAAGGCTGTCTTGAACACATCCTCTTCCCTGACCTTCAGCTGATGATATCCAGATCGTAAATCAATCTTCGAAAAGAAGCTAGATCCCTGTAGCTTTTCGAATAAATCGTCGCGGAAGTGGATATCTATTCTTCATCGTCACTTTATTCAACTCTCGGTAATCGATACACATTCGCATGGTACCGTCTTTCTTCTTCACAAATAACACCGGTGCTCCCCATGGAGATGAGCTCGGACGAATAAATACAACAAATATTCCCTCTATCAACTTTCTTTTGCAGTTGTATACTCTGTAGTCTTTGGAAACTGCTGAGTATCCAACAAATATCCCCTCAGCAGCTTTGGGTTCAAACTTAGCCAACTGATCCCTTTAATTCATGTTGGAAATTAATTTAGTTGATTTAAAATAATAAGTCTAGGGGTCTTATTGTAATTAGTCAATAGTTTTGAACTTGTATATAAATAAAATAGTTGGTACTGTTGATGTACGGTTACATACTCATTTGCATGAATTTTGTACGGCTAGGTCACACATTGGAATTTGTGCTCTCACAGTTCTTCATATTGTAATTCCAATCTTTGTGCAATCAAAGCATTTGATTAGTTTTATTACTGTTCTTAATCTATTGTTGATTATTTGTGATTGATTGAATGAGAATATCAATTGGTATCAGAGCCTAAAATGGAAAGAATTGATTGATTTTGAAATCTGAAAGTCGATTTTTCAAAACACTATTTTATCAAAATATTTTCGAAAACAAAAATCATCCAAGGGTTTTTAATCACTGAATGATTTGTTCTAAAATTTAGATCGAACATGAGGCTTTTCAAGACGATTAAATTGATATAAGTTTTAGATTCCAAATCAAAACACACAAAAAAGTTCTTTAAATTTTTGTGAATTTTCGGGTTTTGGGTGTTCTTGACTGATTTTTGCAAATTTGGGGTTTTGATATGTTTTTAGGCAAAATTTTTTTGTATAAAGTGTTCGTAAACAACAACCGAATGCTCGAAATCATTTTCAACAGATCAGCTATCGCAGCTTGATTCCCTGAACTACCAGAATGCTGTCTTCCTTGATTCTTATTATTCTCAACCTTTGGTCTCTGACATTCTCTAGCAAAATGTCCCAATCCTTCACAATTGAAGCACTTTACCTTTGACTTGTCAAAACCAACATTGTTGCTTACACTCAGATTCTACCCGTTCTCTTCATGAATCTCTTGACCCTTTGCGTTACCATGGCCAGTTGCCATTGTAGGTCCATATGCTCCAAGTCGTCCGGATCTACCTGATCGTATTCCTCTACCCACAGAGTTGGATCGTTGATTTTACCTTGAACTCAATTGCCATATGCTGCTACAAACGAAGCTAGGAGATTTAGATGCTCCTCAGCTGATTTAGCACTCATCGGCATATCGGTAAAACCTTGAGAGGTTGATACTGAGTGTTGTGGTTTTTCTTCCGGTTTAGAAAACCCTAAGAATGCTCTACTACCAGATTCTTCAGCTTCAACTGGTATTGACTCTTCTCAAGAAAAGAATGTTGTGGCCCCTGACTTCAGTTCACTAGAAGTTGAAGACTTTGACTTCCCGAAGTACATTTCAGGATCCTGTACTTGATCAAATACCTTTTCCTTCTTCTGCAACTTGAAGTTGTAGGCCCTCAGAGTTCCAATGACCTCTTCCAGAGTGAGAGTTTCATACTTTTCTTCATCATGCTTAATCAGGGCAGTGTACATCTCCCATTAGCTGGTAAAGCATCCAGAAGCTTCTCTATCTTTTTTGTTTCTTGATACTCAACACTGTGATTATCAAGTTCTGTCAACAGATGGTAGAATCTAGTAATCGTTTCATCCAAGTTCTCATTCTTCAGCGCCTTGAATATCGCAAGTTGCTGTTTTAACAACTCCGTCCTCCCCTTTCTTACCCTGGGATTTCCCTCACACCTCTTCTACAGAGCATCCCAAAGCTCTTTAGAAGTTCTGTGATTTCTAAGCGTGTGTAGAATCTCCTGAGGTAGTGCCATTCTAACTGACGCAAAAAGCTCGATTCTCGGCCTCATAAATCTTTTTGTCGTCATCTTTCATATTCTGTTACGTCAAAACTTTTAATCGACCCTCAAGCTCTTGTGTTGAGGGAACATATCCTTCGTCTATGCATATCCACGTACGCATATCGTTAAATCTTGCGAAGTCTGCAAATCTGTCCTTTCACCAGTAATAATCTTCTAACTTCATCAGCTTGGGTGGGGAGTTAGCTTTGCCTACTTCATGGTCCATTTCCAAAAACTTATGCAAACTCGACATTCTTTTAAAACCTTTTGTTTTCGAACTTAAACAATTTAATTTAAAAATTAATTTAAAACAAATCTTACAGACTTAATTAAGTTCGTATAATTTTAATTTCAAATTCGTTTTGTAAATTAAATTCAAATTGTTTTAAGTTCGAAATCAACAAGTTCGAAGGCCTGCAATTTCGAGAAACCCTAAACCTTCTAACAAGTTCGAACCAAAACAAGTTCGAACAACCCTAAGAACTTTCTGACAAATTCGAACCAAAACATATTCGAATTCCAACCAAGTTTGAGACCCAAAAATTCGAATCCCAGACAAGTTCGAGTTCCCTGACAAGTTCGAACCAGATCAACTTTTAGAAACCCTAAAATCAAGTTCGAGAGGAGTGTATTCTGACAATACCCCCTTATGTTCGAGCGCCGCAAGTTCGAGAACAGGCCAAAAATTTGATTTTTCAAGATTTCAGATTAAACCAATGTTCTTAAGATTAAAAACACTGATTTCGACTGAAAAGATGAACTAATATGAACTTTTTCCAGTAAACTTGCTCGTAGAACACTGAAAACTTCGAAAATACGTGATTTATCCGGAAAAAACGTCAAGAAACCTTATCAACGTTCACCAAACGCAAAAAACACGAAGAACACTCATGATGTCTTTGATGCCACTTGTAAGGTCACCACGTCTACGGATCTGATCTTGACGGGACGCCGTCCAACGAGTGCGGAATCCTCGTTAGACGCTTAACGGATCGATCACACACGGAAATCAGAGCCGAACATAATGATAGCCGATGTAGTAAACAACCCCACATGGTGTATTGCTCCAAGAAAACTCTCTGAATACTTTCTAGCTCGCACATGCACTTGCAAAGCTCTGAAAATCGTAATCCTTAAAGATTGTAAAATAAAATGGATTGAGTCCTAATTAAATCAATTATGTTCGAACTAAACCAGATAAGTTCGTTTAGGCCCAAGCCCACGAACATGCCGAATACCCTACGAACTTAGCTTCACTAAGTTTGTCTGGGTTGGCTTAAGTTTGAGGCTTAGCCTTAGAACTTATCTTCATAGTCTAGAATTTATCTGTACATTCTAGAACTTAACATCACAGTATAGAACTTAACTTGATAGTCTAGAACTTAACTTGATACTCTAGAACTTGATACACAAATGCAGATATCAAACACAATCGTGAATTAACACACATAACTTGAATTAATAAAGCCTCATCTATGACATATGACTATCTATTACATATCTAGACTGCTATCGTCACACAGGGTGTACCAAATCTTCAGTTCTTTGAATCTCTGAGGCGTTGCGGGGTGATTCCCAGTTCTGGATAGCTTCGATCTTTGCAGGATCAACAGCAATCCCAGCACCAGATATCACGTGCCCCAAGAATTGGATCTGAATTGAATATTGAGTAAGTACAAGTTAACAAAGGGTTTATGATTGAGTATAAGGATCATGGAATTGTTTCAAACGTTAAGACGTACCTGCCTCAACCAGAACTCACACTTCGAGAATTTGGCATAAAGTCGCTCTTTGCGTAGCAACTCTAATAATTCTCTCATATGTGCTGCATGATCCTCTTCGGTTTTTGAATATATGAGAATGTCATCGATGAACACGATGACAGATTTGTCGAGCATTGGTCGGCAGACTCGATTCATGAGATCCATGAAAGCAGCCGGCGCATTTGTGAGACCAAACGGCATTACCAGAAACTCGTAGTGTCCGTAACGAGTTCTGAAAGCCGTCTTTGGAATGTCATCTGGGTGTACTTTGATTTGGTGATAACCCGAACGAAGATCAATCTTCGAGAAGTAACTTGCGCCTTGTAACTGGTCGAAGAGATCATCAATCCGGGGCAACGGGTATTTGTTCTTGATTGTGACTTTATTGAGTTCTCGGTAATCGATGCACATACACAATGTGCCATCTTTCTTCTTGACGAACAGAACAGGAGCGCCCCAAGGAGATGAACTTGGGCATATGAAACCCTTGTCGAGCAACTCCTGTAACTGCTTCATCATTTCCTGCATTTCTGCAGGAGCTAGACGGTACGGAGCCTTTGCTATTGGAGCAGCTCCGGGAACGAGATTGATACGGAATTCCACTTGACGGTCAGGTGGCAATCCCGAGATATCTTCTGGAAAGACATCTGGAAATTCGGAAACGACAGGAACGGTAGAAAGAGATTGAACTTCAGCCTTTGCATCAACAGCGTAGGCTAAGTATGCAGAACAGCCCTTGGCGACGTGCTTTCGGGCTTTTGCAATTGAAATAAGGCATAAGTCGCCTTTGTGTCTGTCACCATAAATGCATATGTCTCGGCCCTCGGGAGTGGTAATCTTAATCAATCTTTTCTTGCAAACTATCTGTGCCTCATTGTGAACTAACCAGTCCATGCCTACTATGATATCGAATTCCCCGAACTCCATGGGAATTAGATCTATGTTGAACACTACATCCTCTACCAACAATGTGCAATTTCTATACACTTTATCTGCTTTTACTAACATGTTGCTAGCAGTCTCTATGTCAAGTACAAATTGCAGTTTGGAAGTTGGCATGCTAAATTGACGAGCAAATGTAGTGGAGACAAATGAACGATTTGCTCCAGAGTCAAACAATACACGTGCAGGAATGGAATTAACATAGAACGTACCAGTGACCACCTCCGGGTCATCCTTTGCTTCTTCAGCTGTGATTTGGAATGCCCTTGTTGGAGCCCTTTGAGATTGATCCCTGCGAGCCGTGGAAGCTACAGAAGATCTTGCTGTTGATTGTGGAGCATTCTGATCTCGTGGGGGTTTCGGGCAGTCCCTTGAGAAATGGCCAAGTCTGTGGCAGTTGTAGCATGCATCATCTTTTCGTGGACAATGCTCCCAGTGATGGCCTTTCTGCCCACAGCAGAAGCAGTACATATCCTGAGTCTTGCACTCCCCAGAGTGCGCTTTTCTGCATCGTCTGCAGTCTCTCATTTCTGAACTGGCCGAAAAGGCCCTTCCTTTCTTGGGTGATGATGACTGTTGATGGGATTGAGAAGAGAATCGGGAAGATCCAGACTCCCGCTGCCTTTTTGGTGGCGACGGTTGAGTCGGTGGTGCGGCGGTTGAACCTATGACATATCCGGATAACAGGACAATCTGCTCCACATTCCGAGCAGCCTCGAGTAATCCAGCAAACGTTGTATACCGAACCCCACTCATGGTTCGGCGTATCTCATAGTCTAGTCCGGCCTCAAACCGGGCTATTTTTCTCTCTTCCGTGTCAACTTGATGTGGTGCAAACAAACTTAAGCGGGTGAACTCAACGGCATATTGTGTAACCGTTTTCGTTCCTTGAGTCAGATTCAGGAACTTCGCCTCTAGACGGCGCTTCTCATCAGTAGGACAGTATTGCTGGGAGAATACTTCCTTGAACTCGTTCCAAGACATGTGTGACACTACCTCCATCGTCAGCACATGTGTCATTGCATCCCACCACATAACAGCGTCCATTGCAAACATAGCGGTTGCAAAGCGGACCATGTCTTTGTCAGCACAGTCGCTGATTCTGAAAGTTCGTTCCGTGGTGGTGATCCATTCCAATGCAGTAACGGCATCTCCAGTCCCATCAAAAGTAACAGCCCCGTTACTTTTGAAATCCTTAAACCTACAGCCCCTTGATCTGTTGGAAGACCCAGTATCATCTTGCCTTTCTCCCTGGTCGTCCTGTTGTTGCCCCTTGTGCTTTCGCTTATCGGCCTTTCGTTTTGCCTCGGCCTCATCTCTGGCCCTTAATTGGTCAGCAAATGACTGAGCCTGCTCAGCCATTCGTTTGGATTGTAGCTCATTGTTCTGTTCCATAAGAGCTTGCATCATCTGGAACATTTGCTGAGGAGTCATATCGTCTCCTGACATGTTCTGAAATATAACAACTTATATTTAGAACATTTGATTGTAAGTCCTAAGTGTTTACAGTTACCCTTTGTGTTTCCCCGTGTGCATGTCAATCCTATCTTAGTTCAGATCATTACTTAGAAGTTCATTCTAATATCATAACCTAAGTTTGAGTCCAAGTCCTCGCGGACACTTGAAACCTCAAACTAATGCTCTGATACCAAACTCTGTGACGTCCTTGTTAATTAATGATATAATTGTAATCTCCAGGATCGACAAACAACCCAATGAATAATCATGATAATTGAATTTGAATACTTAAATTAGAATTAAGCAAATCCACACTAAAGCAAAGTAAAGTACATGACTACAGTGATTAAATCTAGCTATTACATCATCAATAATGTTTTAATAGTAACAAATCCCAGCCCCAAAGCTACATTGTCCATATACCAATTAGCTTCTATGGTCACCGAGATAAGAAATGGATTGCTTAAGATGAAGGTCCCACAACACTCTTGCCTTTGCCTGAAAACAATGTGAGTCAACAGTAAGCTAAATGCTTAGTGAGAAAACAGATTATGCAAACAACAAATAATTCTTTACATGCAATGCTTAACCATGGGCAGTGTAAGCCCCATGTATGTGTAAACGGCAGTGAAAGCCTCAATGTGTAAGTAAACCATGCAGTGCTAGCATGGGGTGGCAGTTCAATATGCTGATCGGGGATGTGCCGAACCTGATGGGATACGAGTGGGATGATCAGTCCCCGACAGTGGCCTGCTGTCAGCCCCAGTCCAGATCGCATCAGATTATGAAGTAATGATCATGCAGTGCAAGCATGATGTAAATAGATGCACTTTCAAATGAACGCAAGCTACATGTGTGTTACATGTCAAGTACGAGTGTGCATCATAACAACAAATCATTTCATGAGTGCCAAATGAAGTATATGAACAACGTGAACATGCCATTGAATGTATAAACATGAATGTAAAAACAATAAATGTTCGAATGATAATATGCAACTCACAGTGATTGGTTTTGTGACTTGTCTCTGAATCAATGTGTGTTTTGATAACACCACAATGATCTGTAATGTAAGTGTAATAGTGAATTTGTGTCAGTAATGGCTTAAATATTGTATTCTGAAAATTAAGTGAAAATGGGTCTGAATTCGGACCACATCCGAATTCGGATGGTCCGAATTATAGATGGTCCGAATTTGGGTCTCTGGTCCGAATTTGGGAAGGTATCCGAATTGACTGTTGGTCCGAACTCGGACGGATCCGAAATCACTGTTTGATCCGAATTGGGGTGAATCCGGATTTGGTCTTGATCCGAAATTGACTAAGTCCGAATTGAGTATGGGGGTCCGAAGTCACTATGGTCCGAAATAGATGAACAGATCCGAACTAGGTACGGATCCGAATTCGGATGGATCCGGACCGAGTTCATACTTGGTGAAATTTTCCAATATTTTCCATTATTTGACCATTTTACATGTTTTGAGTCTGATATTGCAGATATAAGCTTAAATGTACTATATCAACTTATAATATAACACTTATGTACCAAAATAACCGATTTGTGTCCATTTTTCTTATGAGTCTCGATGAACACACACACTAAAACACACACATATCTCGAAATCATACTTAGAGTGTGAATCTGATTCTGAATTTTTGTATACAACAACATACATGCTCGATTTAAACTAATCCATCATATTATATAACATGCATAAACATTTGCATCACTAATCTTAGAATTCGGTTCACTTCAAAACCGAACCAAACATATCAAAAATCCGTAAATTTGAGCATTTGTTACCTTGATTTGATACTCGCAGTTGCTATAGTTCCTTAATTGCTACTTGTTTCCAAATTTTGCACTTGAAATTTGTTGAATTCTTGTGTTTTTCTTGGATGGAGCTGAGAGAGATGTAGAGAGAGAGAGTGAGAGACGGTTGAGAGAGTAGAGAGAGAAAGTGATGGGTTAAAATGAAGAGTTATTCCTTCTTTTATTTGACATTTTGTCCTATTGCACATACAACCCCTCAACTTTGTATTTTCTCATTTAACTGATATAATGATCAAAATAACTTAAATTGATTTAATTTTTCCATAAGTACAATAATTGAGTCTTAAAACCGTAAATTACATATAATTAAAATTTGGGATGTTACAGCATGGGCTCCACCACGCCTATACTTCGTCCGCGAAGTCATGCTGCGCTAAACAAACTTGGGTACTTGTTCTTCATGTCTTCTTCCGATTCCCAAGTGTGATTAGCTCCCTTATGATGCTTCCACTTGACCAGCACCATCCTGATCTCTTTGTTCCGTAGCTTTTTGACTTTTGTCTCCAAAATGCACTCCGGTTCATCAACGAACCTTAGCCGTTCGTCAATCTTAATGTCCGAGTGATCAGTCCATGGTTCCCTCTCGGGCACCAGACTCTTTCTTAAGTATCCTACGTGGAAGACCGGGTGAACTCCTGATAACTCTTCCGGCAAGTCCAAGTGATAGGACTGATTCCCAACTCTTTCTAGTATCTTGAAGGGTCCTATGAATCGAGGTGATAACTTTCCTCGCTTAACGAATCTTGTAACACCTTTCATTGGGGATACCTTCAAGTATACCCATTCATCTTTCTGAAATTCTATCGCTTTGTGCCGGCGATCATGATAGTTCTTTTGTCGATCTTGTGCTGTTTTCATGTACTGCCGTATGAGTTGGATCTTTTCATTTGTTTCTTGTAGCAAAGCAGGACCGGCTATTGGAGTTTCTCCTGTTTCCCTCCAACAGGTTGGAGTCCTACATTTTCTGTCATATAGAGACTCGAACGGTGCCATCTTGATAGTGGAATGGTAACTATTGTTGTAGGAGAATTCAACCAATGGGAGGTGATCGTCCCAGTTACCACCCAAATCCATGACACAGGCTCTGAGCATGTCTTCGAGAGTTAAAATTGTTCTTTCACTTTGACCATCAGATTGGGGTCTATAGGCAGTACTCATTGCGATACGAGTACCAAGACCGTTTTGCAGAGCAGTCCAGAAATTAGAAGTGAATCTACTATCTCGGTCGGAGACAATAGACTTAGGCACACCATGCCTAATAACGATTTCGTTTACGTAGATCTGGGCAAGTCGGTCCAGTGAGTAGGTTTCTCGGATTGGTATGAAGTGAGCAGATTTGGTTAATCGGTCAACAATGACCCAAATGGCGTCATGTTGACGACGAGTCTTAGGTAGCTTGGTTACGAAATCCATAGTAATATGATCCCACTTCCATTCCGGGATAGGAAGAGGTTGCATACTACCATAGGGCTGTTGATGTTCTGCTTTGACTAGACGACATGTTCTGCATCTTTCAACATACTGACCGACATCTCTTTTCAATCCTGGCCACCAGAAGTCGGCCTTCAGGTCGTTGTACATTTTTGTGCTGCCAGGATGAATTGAGAATTTAGATTGATGAGCCTCCTCGAGAATTACATCTCTCATGTTCCCGAACTTGGGAACCCACACTCTGCCATACACACCCTTTAGTCCAGTTCCATCATCTTGCATTAATGGCAACTGAATCCTGACATTTTCGTCTTTTACATTCTCCTCCTTTAAGGCCTGCAACTGAGCAGCCCTTACATCGTCTATGATAGTGGACGTCAGTATTGTGGAAGTCAAGGCATAGCAGTATGCCTTGCAGTACGCTTTCCTGCTTAGGGCATCGGCCACTACGTTGGCCTTCCCTGGATGATAGAGAATCTCACAGTCGTAATCTTTTATCAGCTCCATTGACCTTTTTTGCCTCATATTCAAGTCCTTCTGACTGAATATATACTTTAAACTCTTGTGATCGGTGTAGAGCTGACACTTGGTTCCGTACAAATAGTGTCTCCATAACTTGAGAGCGAAAGTCACAGCAGTTAGCTCTAGATCATGAGTAGAGTAGTCTTTCTCATGCGGTTTGAGTTGTCTAGAAGCATAAGCTATGACGTTTCCTCTTTGCATTAGAACAGCACCCAAACCCATGCCTGATGCATCTGTGTAGACTACGAAGTCTTCGTTCCCTTCAGGCAGGGCTAACACTGGTGCTTCACTTAGCAGATTCTTCAAGTTGTCAAATGCCATTTGCTGTTCTTCTCCCCAAAAGAAGGTCGTGTTCTTGCGAGTACGCTTTGTTAGCGGAACGGCGATCTTTGAGAAGTCTTTGATGAATCGGCGGTAGTAACCAGCCAATCCCAGAAAACTCCGAATCTCTGAGGCGTTGCGGGGTGATTCCCAGTTCTGGATAGCTTCGATCTTTGCAGGATCAACAGCAATCCCAGCACCAGATATCACGTGCCCCAAGAATTGGATCTGAATTGAATACTGAGTAAGTACAAGTTAACAAAGGGTTTATGATTGAGTATAAGGATCATGGAATTGTTTCAAACGTTAAGACGTACCTGCCTCAACCAGAACTCACACTTCGAGAATTTGGCATAAAGTCGCTCTTTGCGTAGCAACTCTAATAATTCTCTCATATGTGCTGCATGATCCTCTTCGGTTTTTGAATATATGAGAATGTCATCGATGAACACGATGACAGATTTGTCGAGCATTGGTCGGCAGACTCGATTCATGAGATCCATGAAAGCAGCCGGCGCATTTGTGAGACCAAACGGCATTACCAGAAACTCGTAGTGTCCGTAACGAGTTCTGAAAGCCGTCTTTGGAATGTCATCTGGGTGTACTTTGATTTGGTGATAACCCGAACGAAGATCAATCTTCGAGAAGTAACTTGCGCCTTGTAACTGGTCGAAGAGATCATCAATCCGGGGCAACGGGTATTTGTTCTTGATTGTGACTTTATTGAGTTCTCGGTAATCGATGCACATACACAATGTGCCATCTTTCTTCTTGACGAACAGAACAGGAGCGCCCCAAGGAGATGAACTTGGGCGTATGAAACCCTTGTCGAGCAACTCCTGTAACTGCTTCATCATTTCCTGCATTTCTGCAGGAGCTAGACGGTACGGAGCCTTTGCTATTGGAGCAACTCCGGGAACGAGATTGATACGGAATTCCACTTGACGGTCAGGTGGCAATCCCGAGATATCTTCTGGAAAGACATCTGGAAATTCGGAAACGACAGGAACGGTAGAAAGAGATTGAACTTCAGCCTTTGCATCAACAGCGTAGGCTAAGTATGCAGAACAACCCTTGGCGACGTGCTTTCGGGCTTTTGCAATTGAAATAAGGCATAAGTCGCCTTTGTGTCTGTCACCATAAATGCATATGTCTCGGCCCTCGGGAGTGGTAATCTTAATCAATCTTTTCTTGCAAACTATCTGTGCCTCATTGTGAACTAACCAGTCCATGCCTACTATGATATCGAATTCCCCGAACTCCATGGGAATTAGATCTATGTTGAACACTACATCCTCTACCAACAATGTGCAATTTCTATACACTTTATCTGCTTTTACTAACATGTTGCTAGCAGTCTCTATGTCAAGTACAAATTGCAGTTTGGAAGTTGGCATGCTAAATTGACGAGCAAATGTAGTGGAGACAAATGAACGATTTGCTCCAGAGTCAAACAATACACGTGCAGGAATGGAATTAACATAGAACGTACCAGTGACCACCTCCGGGTCATCCTTTGCTTCTTCAGCTGTGATTTGGAATGCCCTTGTTGGAGCCCTTTGAGATTGATCCCTGCGAGCCGTGGAAGCTACAGAAGATCTTGCTGTTGATTGTGGAGCATTCTGATCTCGTGGGGGTTTCGGGCAGTCCCTTGAGAAATGGCCAAGTCTGTGGCAGTTGTAGCATGCATCATCTTTTCGTGGACAATGCTCCCAGTGATGGCCTTTCTGCCCACAGCAGAAGCAGTACATATCCTGAGTCTTGCACTCCCCAGAGTGCGCTTTTCTGCATCGTCTGCAGTCTCTCATTTCTGAACTGGCCGAAAAGGCCCTTCCTTTCTTGGGTGATGATGACTGTTGATGGGATTGAGAAGAGAATCGGGAAGATCCAGACTCCCGCTGCCTTTTTGGTGGCGACGGTTGAGTCGGTGGTGCGGCGGCTGAACCTATGACATATCCGGATAACAGGACAATCTGCTCCACATTCTGAGCAGCCTCGAGTAATCCAGCAAACGTTGTATACCGAACCCCACTCATGGTTCAGCGTATCTCATAGTCTAGTCCGGCCTCAAACCGGGCTATTTTTCTCTCTTCCGTGTCAACTTGATGTGGTGCAAACAAACTTAAGCGGGTGAACTCAACGGCATATTGTGTAACCGTTTTCGTTCCTTGAGTCAGATTCAGGAACTTCGCCTCTAGACGGCGCTTCTCATCAGTAGGACAGTATTGCTGGGAGAATACTTCCTTGAACTCGTTCCAAGACATGTGTGACACTACCTCCATCGTCAGCACATGTGTCATTGCATCCCACCACATAACAGCGTCCCTTGCAAACATAGCGGTTGCAAAGCGGACCATGTCTTTATCAGCACAGTCGCTGATTCTGAAAGTTCGTTCCGTGGTGGTGATCCATTCCAATGCTGTAACAGCATCACCGGTTCCGTCAAAAGTAACAGCCCCGTTACTTTTGAAATCCTTAAACCTACAGCCCCTTGATCTGTTAGAAGACCCAGTATCATCTTGCCTTTCTCCCTGGTCGTCCTGTTGTTGCCCCTTGTGCTTTCGCTTATCGGCCTTTCGTTTTGCCTCGGCCTCATCTCTGGCCCTTAATTTGTCAGCAAATGACTGAGCCTGCTCAGCCATTCGTTTGGATTGTAGCTCATTGTTTTGTTCCATGAGAGCTTGCATCATCTGGAACATTTGCTGAGGAGTCATATCGTCTCCTGACATGTTCTGAAATATAACAACTTATATTTAGAACATTTATTTGTAAGTCCTAAGTGTACAGTTACCCTTTGTGTTTCCCCGTGTGCATGTCAATCCTATCTTAGTTCAGATCATTACTTAGAAGTTCATTCTAATATCATAACCTAAGTTTGAGTCCAAGTCCTCGCGGACACTTGAAACCTCAAACTAATGCTCTGATACCAAACTGTGACGTCCTTGTTAATTAATGATATAATTGTAATCTCCAGGATCGACAAACAACCCAATGAATAATCATGATAATTGAAATTGAATACTTAAATTAGAATTAAGCAAATCCACACTAAAGCAAAGTAAAGTACATGACTACAGTGATTAAATCTAGCTATTACATCATCAATAATGTTTTAATAGTAACAAATCCCAGCCCCAAAGCTACATTGTCCATATACCAATTAGCTTCTATGGTCACCGAGATAAGAAATGGATTGCTTAAGATGAAGGTCCCACAACACTCTTGCCTTTGCCTGAAAACAATGTGAGTCAACAGTAAGCTAAATGCTTAGTGAGAAAACAGATTATGCAAACAACAAATATTTCTTTACATGCAATGCTTAACCATGGGCAGTGTAAGCCCCATGTATGTGTAAACGGCAGTGAAAGCCTCAATGTGTAAGTAAACCATGCAGTGCTAGCATGGGGTGGCAGTTCAATATGCTGATCGGGGATGTGCCGAACCTGATGGGATACGAGTGGGATGATCAGTCCCCGACAGTGGCCTGCTGTCAGCCCCAGTCCAGGTCGCATCAGATTATGAAGTAATGATCATGCAGTGCAAGCATGATGTAAATAGATGCACTTTCAAATGAACGCAAGCTACATGTGTGTTACATGTCAAGTACGAGTGTGCATCATAACAACAAATCATTTCATGAGTGCCAAATGAAGTATATGAACAATGTGAACATGCCATTGAATGTATAAACATGAATGTAAAAACAATAAATGTTCGAATGATAATCTGCAACTCACAGTGATTGGTATAGTGTGACTTGTCTCTGAATCAATGTGTGTTTTGATAACACCACAATGATCTGTAATGTAAGTGTAATAGTGAATTTGTGTCAGTAATGGCTTAAATATTGTATTCTGAAAATTAAGTGAAAATGGGTCTGAATTCGGACCACATCCGAATTCGGATGGTCCGAATTATAGATGGTCCGAATTTGGGTCTCTGGTCCGAATTTGGGAAGGTATCCGAATTGACTGTTGGTCCGAACTCGGACGGATCCGAAATCACTGTTTGATCCGAATTGGGGTGAATCCGGATTTGGTCTTGATCCGAAATTGACTAAGTCCGAATTGAGTATGGGGGTCCGAAGTCACTATGGTCCGAAATAGATGAACAGATCCGAACTGGGTACGGATCCGAATTCGGATGGATCCGGACCGAGTTCATACTTGGTGAAATTTTCCAATATTTTCCAGAATTATGTTTTTGACCATTTTTGCATGTTTTTGAGTCTAATACTGTAAATGTGAACTTATATGCTATCATTTAACTTATATCATCATATTTATGTACCAAAATGACCCATTTATGTGACTTTTTCTATGTGTCCATTTTTCTTATGAGTCTCGATGAACACACACACTAAAACACACACATATCTCAAAATCATACTTAGACTTCGATTCTGTTTCTGAAATTTTGTATACAACATCACTAACACTCGATTTTAACATTGCAACAATAACATCTAACATGCATTAACAGTTGCATCAAAATCTTATAATTCGGTTCTTATTGAAACCGAACACAAAACTCCAAGAATTCGTAAATATTAACAAATATTACCTCAAATTGTTTGTTGTAATGCTTATAGTTCCTTAATTGCCACTTGATTCCAACTTTTGCAGCTTCAATTTGTTGATTCTTGGGTGTTCTTGGATGAAGCCGAGAGAGATGTAGAGAGAGAGAGTGAGAGACGGTTGAGAGAGTAGAGAGAGAAAGTGATGGGTTAAAATGAAGAGTTATTCCTTCTTTTATTTGACATTTTGTCCTATTGCACATACAACCCCTCAACTTTGTATTTTCTCATTTAACTGATATAATGATCAAAATAACTTAAATTGATTTAATTTTTCCATAAGTACAATAATTGAGTCTTAAAACCGTAAATTACATATAATTAAAATTTGGGATGTTACAGCATGGGCTCCACCACGCCTATACTTCGTCCGCGAAGTCATGCTGCGCTAAACAAACTTGGGTACTTGTTCTTCATGTCTTCTTCCGATTCCCAAGTGTGATTAGCTCCCTTATGATGCTTCCACTTGACCAGCACCATCCTGATCTCTTTGTTCCGTAGCTTTTTGACTTTTGTCTCCAAAATGCACTCCGGTTCATCAACGAACCTTAGTCGTTCGTCAATCTTAATGTCCGAGTGATCAGTCCATGGTTCCCTCTCGGGCACCAGACTCTTTCTTAAGTATCCTACGTGGAAGACCGGGTGAACTCCTGATAACTCTTCCGGCAAGTCCAAGTGATAGGACTGATTCCCAACTCTTTCTAGTATCTTGAAGGGTCCTATGAATCGAGGTGATAACTTTCCTCGCTTAACGAATCTTGTAACACCTTTCATTGGGGATACCTTCAAGTATACTCATTCATCTTTCTGAAATTCTATCGCTTTGTGCCGGCGATCATGATAGTTCTTTTGTCGATCTTGTGCTGTTTTCATGTACTGCCGTATGAGTTGGATCTTTTCATTTGTTTCTTGTAGCAAAGCAGGACCGGCTATTGGAGTTTCTCCTGTTTCCCTCCAACAGGTTGGAGTCCTACATTTTCTGTCATATAGAGACTCGAACGGTGCCATCTTGATAGTGGAATGGTAACTATTGTTGTAGGAGAATTCAACCAATGGGAGGTGATCGTCCCAGTTACCACCCAAATCCATGACACAGGCTCTGAGCATGTCTTCGAGAGTTAAAATTGTTCTTTCACTTTGACCATCAGATTGGGGTCTATAGGCAGTACTCATTGCGATACGAGTACCAAGACCGTTTTGCAGAGCAGTCCAGAAATTAGAAGTGAATCTACTATCTCGGTCGGAGACAATAGACTTAGGCACACCATGCCTAATAACGATTTCGTTTACGTAGATCTGGGCAAGTCGGTCCAGTGAGTAGGTTTCTCGGATTGGTATGAAGTGAGCAGATTTGGTTAATCGGTCAACAATGACCCAAATGGCGTCATGTTGACGACGAGTCTTAGGTAGCTTGGTTACGAAATCCATAGTAATATGATCCCACTTCCATTCCGGGATAGGAAGAGGTTGCATACTACCATAGGGCTGTTGATGTTCTGCTTTGACTAGACGACATGTTCTGCATCTTTCAACATACTGACCGACATCTCTTTTCAATCCTGGCCACCAGAAGTCGGCCTTCAGGTCGTTGTACATTTTTGTGCTGCCAGGATGAATTGAGAATTTAGATTGATGAGCCTCCTCGAGAATTACATCTCTCATGTTCCCGAACTTGGGAACCCACACTCTGCCATACACACCCTTTAGTCCAGTTCCATCATCTTGCATTAATGGCAACTGAATCCTGACATTTTCGTCTTTTACATTCTCCTCCTTTAAGGCCTGCAACTGAGCAGCCCTTACATCGTCTATGATAGTGGACGTCAGTATTGTGGAAGTCAAGGCATAGCAGTATGCCTTGCAGTACGCTTTCCTGCTTAGGGCATCGGCCACTACGTTGGCCTTCCCTGGATGATAGAGAATCTCACAGTCGTAATCTTTTATCAGCTCCATTGACCTTCTTTGCCTCATATTCAAGTCCTTCTGACTGAATATATACTTTAAACTCTTGTGATCGGTGTAGAGCTGACACTTGGTTCCGTACAAATAGTGTCTCCATAACTTGAGAGCGAAAGTCACAGCAGTTAGCTCTAGATCATGAGTAGAGTAGTCTTTCTCATGCGGTTTGAGTTGTCTAGAAGCATAAGCTATGATGTTTCCTCTTTGCATTAGAACAGCACCCAAACCCATGCCTGATGCATCTGTGTAGACTACGAAGTCTTCGTTCCCTTCAGGCAGGGCTAACACTGGTGCTTCACTTAGCAGATTCTTCAAGTTGTCAAATGCCATTTGCTGTTCTTCTCCCCAAAAGAAGGTCGCGTTCTTGCGAGTACGCTTTGTTAAGTTCTTGAAATGCGTGACAGACCATTTCCTTATATCAAAATTGCTATACATGAAGAGGAAAGGATTAATGTTGACATTCCTCTTTAAGGTAAAGTTGTATGCAACAGAGACAAAAAGGAAAAGACAAAGATTCTGCTACAAATGGACAAATTTTGTTTTGTCAGAATGTGTAGAAAAGCAGTCTTGTCGTTTTATAAAGGCACTCCACTATCTCTACAACCAATGAGGAGGTTTCACTGGGATTCTCTGAGTGAGTATAAAAGGAAGCTTCTAAGGAATGAGGGATAACCAAGAAAGAGATATCCACAAGTCCAGAATGTGCAAAAAGGAATTGTGTTTTCATGCATGGAAGTTCTGCCTTCAACAAAGAATAAAATAGAGTTAGTGTATCTTAGCTGTTCTACTTCTAAGTTGTTTGTTTGTGTCTTGTAAAACAATGAGTGAATCTTAGTGAGTGAATTCATTGTATCTAGTCTGAGTGAGTCTTAGATTAGTTATTCATCTGTTGTATCTGTTATCTCAGTTTGGATTATTCCGCAGTCCAAACCTATTTGTAATTAACACTTGTTAATATATACATACAAATTTTGAGAAAGTGTGTTGAAATTTTAATTAGTTGTAGTCACCCCCCCTCCACAGCTTAGTGCAACTACTTGGGAAACCTTTTGGGACCTACAACTTGTATCAGAGCAGTTTAGAGTGTGTGTTAACTCTAGATCTCTATTATCTTCTCATTTCCCACCATGGACAACAGTGCTGCAAACTCTTCTTCTTACTATGACAATGGGTCTATGGCAAAATCCCAAAGTTTAATCATCAGAACTTCTGTGGTTGGAAGTGCAGAATGATGCTCTACTTAGAGAATCTGGATGTGCAACTACCAGAGATAGTGATGGAAGGTCCATATGTTCCCACATTTGTCACTACTATCACTCCTACTATTCAAGTTCTTGGACATATTGCCTGAGGAATGGAATTATTTTTCTAATATCCTTAGAAATTCAGGCACTATCAGAGGCATGGATCTTGTCAACCTCTATGGATCCTTGAAAAATGATGAACAATCAAGGAAACAAAAGAGAAATGCCTTAGAAATGTCCAAGAGAGGTGCAGCCTTAATGGCTAGTGTGAGACAACCTGTAAGTCAGACGTGTGATGTGTTCACACAAGCTGATCGACAGGCTGATGATGAGTTGGAGGTAATTTCAAAAGAAGAAGATGATTGTGAAGATCTTATTGAACTTGATGATAAGCAAATGATTTCTATGCTGGTCAGAAAGTTCAATAGAAAAGATTTGGAGGTAAGATGCTACAAAGGAAATCAGGTGCTACAAAAAAGAAGGCATTTGATATATTCTAGGCTGAGTGCTTCAAGTCTGGCAAAACAGGCCATATAGCTGTTGACTGTGTGTCTAAAGTTATTGGCTCATCCTCCGAGCCTTACAAGACAAACAAGGACGATGGCTACAGAGTTAAGTACCTTATGGCCATGGCCAAGTTGAAAAAGTTGGCAGACTCTATGGCTTCCAACAAACAGAAGGGATTGATAGTTGAAACATGTGACTAGGAAGACTCCGATTCATCATCTGATGAAGAAGACAACAATTGTCTGGTAGCCAACACTGGTGCCCCTTCAACAAGTAACTTCAAACAAGACTTGGCTGAAGTTGAAGCTCTCAGCTATTTAGAGAACTCGAATCCCACCATGATGTATAATGTACAAAACTTTAGGATTACAACTCTGAAGAAAAGGTTAAAATGTTTGATTACTTACTTGTGGATTTGAAAGCTTCCATTGAGAAGCATGATGCTTTGAAGTCTGAAGTCTCTAAGCTAAAAACTGAACTTAACATAAAATCTAATGAACTGGACAGTTTACATAAGTTGAAAACTGAACTTGATGAGGTAAAACACATCAATACTATTTTCTTAGAGGAAAAGAGAGAAACGAACTCAAAGCACTCTAAGCTTCTGATCAGTGATATAAATCACTTATGTTTTTGTGTGTTTTTGTTATGATATTGTGTGTTAAATGCAAGAAAGTTGGTACTGCTATGTAATTTGTTTGTTGTAGGTGATTAATAGAAAAAGAGGCAAAATGACAGCTTGAGGAGTTCAAAAGTGTGTGGCGTCCAAGCCATCGTCTAGGACACCAGAGGAAAAAGTTTAAAATGCTTGGGCGTCCAAGGCAGCATCCTAGACGCTGAATAAAGATGAAAAATATGAAATTATAGAAGTTGGGCGTCCCCATAACGCCTGATACGAGATTTCAGCATTCGGGACAGCGTCCGCGACGCTGGGGTCGACGCTGGTATGCCAGTTTCTGCAGGAGAGTGCTTTTGAAGTGCTCAGTGTCCAAGCCGGCGTCCTAGACACCAGAGAAGCATCTAGAATGTGTAATTACAGAAGCTGAGCATCCTCTACGAGATTTCGGCGTCCTAGTCAGCGTCCGCGACGCTGGGGTCGACGCTGGTGCGCCAGTTTCAGCAGAGGAGTGCTTTTTGAAGGGGACAGTTACCACATCAATGGGGGATTCATTTTTTGGACCTAGCGTTCGACTTATGTTCGTTTTTCACACACAAAGGGGAGTTTTTAGAGGCGAACGAGAGGAGAAAACAACAACAAGGATCATTGATCAAGCATTCGGCAACCAATTCCTTGTGTTTTACACACTTGTGGTAGTTAGTATGTACTTCGTTATGCTAATTGTTGTTTGTGTGCATGTCCAAACTATGTTGGGCTAAATACATTACGGTGTTGGTTCTTAAGTTTGCATATTATCGCATGAACGAATGTTAAGTTGATTGCAGTTTCTATTTATGCTTAAAGGAGTTGTGGATCATATTTTTGAATGAATGAATGAGTTGTTAAACAATGGGTGTTGTATGTAACAGTGTATAGTGATATCATTAGTTGTGCTAACTAAGTATAAAAGAGAAAGACAATTAATCGAATCGCATATGTTGTCTTAAGAACATTGGTTGAGGACATCATTTCATTTACGTGGAAACTGTTATTTTGGATACATTTGAATGCACAAACTTGATTAGACAGTGGATGTTGTATGATACAGTTTATATCAATATCATTGGTTGTGCTAACTTATTATGTGAAAGGAAGACAACTAATTGAGTGGTATACGTTGTCTTAAGAGCATAAAATGTGAAGTCTAGTTTGTTCCCATAAAAATTGTATACTTAGCATTTTGAATTGCCATGATATGTACAACAAGAGAGCAAACATCCATTCTCCTTAAGTGAAACTCTTTAATTCAATTCCTTTGTGTTAGAACGCAATAGTAGTAATCGATAGTAGTTTATTAATTAAAAGCAAATGATTACAATTTCTATCCA
Source organism: Centrapalus pauciflorus (assembly GCA_020465985.1). NCBI lineage: Eukaryota > Viridiplantae > Streptophyta > Magnoliopsida > Asterales > Asteraceae > Centrapalus > Centrapalus pauciflorus. Next base: position 180,575 of record JAANYP010003313.1, on the reverse strand, counting down.
AACAGTCTCTAAAGCTAAATTAATTACCTGACTTTCCCTGTGGATTCGATCCCACTTACCCTATCCATTTAGTGTGTGCTGGGTTATTTTTGATACTCATACGACTGGGTCCATCAAAATGACGCCGTTGCAGGGGATTGACAACGCTTGTTAAATTAGTTTTGGATTAACTGTTTCTCTTCTTTATAGTAGCTAGTTATTTCCCTTTTGTTTTCTTGTATTTATTTCAGTCAATTTCAATTATCTTTATTTTTCTTAGCATTCGGAACAACAAGTTCAGAATCTTCACATGTGTGTATCTCAAGTATATGCATACTTGTCATTCTGGGAGAACCTCTCCACTGCAATACGAGACAGAGATAGAAAGGACTGCTCATTCCCTGAGAAAGCTACATTAAGGATATTGGCCTAGTGGTGAGCCTAGTGGTAATCCAAGTACAACGGAGACATCCGATTCAGAAGAGAAATCTATAGATTCAGAGGCATCAGAGAGTGATACTGAACCCAACGTATATATGGGGGATGACAGGAGGACTGTGGAGTCCCATTACAGATCGGGTGATGTTCCTGATATGTCACCTATCCAGTACCCAGAAGTTGAGAACGAGCCGGAGATAAAGACTCACTTGTTTAGCATCATTCCTCAATTTCATGGAACAAAGAGCGAAGAGCCGTACGATCACCTAGCCGAATTTTCAGCTATCTGCAAAGCCAATAGAGTACAAAAGCTACCCGTGGATACTCTCAAATTGAGATTGTTCCCTTTCTCTTTGAAGGACAAGGCCAAACATTGGTTCACCTCATTGCTCGTGAATACTATCCGTAACTGGGAAGAGATGAAGAAGGCTTTCCTCAATGAGTTTTACTCAATCAGGAAAACCACTGAAAAGAGGAACAATATTACTAGCTTCAAGCAAAAACCGGGGGAGCAATTCCATGAGGCATTCGAGAGATTGAATGAGATGTTGCGAGCATGCCCACATTATGAGGTACCTAAGTGGATGTTGGTGAAGAACTTCTTTGATGGTATTGTCAGGAAAGTAGAAACATGATCACAGCAGCCTCGGGGGGTACATTATTGGCTAAGGAGCATAACGAGGCTTCGGAACTATTAGCACAGTTGGCTAAGGGGTCTAAGGTACAAGCTGGGTCAGATACGTTGATTGGAGTCCAAGTTCTGGGAATTGATAACACATGGAAAAGGGATGTCACTTCGAATATGGAGGCTCTCAGCAAAAAGATGGATGCCTTAGTGAGGAAGGAGCAAACAGAACATAGAGCTCCTATTATGTGTGTCACGTGTGGAGAGCATACTCATACATCAGAGTTTTGCTTTCATGTTCAAGGGGAGCAAGCTGGTGAGATCTCTGGATTTCGACCACGACATGATAGGTTTGACCATCACTCAGAAACTTACAATCCTGGGTGGAGGCGTCATCCTAACTTTCGTTGGAGAGATGACCAGAGGGTCGATGAATATGCGAAGCCCAGATTTGATTAGGGGAATAGATACCCATAGAATAGGAACTTTTATGATGGTACATTATCTGGTATTAAGGAAGAGAAGGAACCACCAGCAGTTCAAGAAGCTCCAAAGGACTCGAAGATGGATCAACTCATGGATTATCTGAAGCAACAATGATATGTTCAGACAAAGTCAATGGCTAGTTTGGAAAAGTAGATGGGGCTGATCACATATCAGCTCACGAAAAGAGATGAAGGTAGATTGCCAAGCAATACCTAAGTTAATCTTTCTCATTCCAAGGGTAAGAGAAGTAGACAGTACATGAAGTGGAGGAGCTGAATGAAGTTAGTGAGCTGCATAAAGTGAAAACTTTACGTAGTGGAAAGAAGGTAGATAACAAAGTGGTGATGCCGAAAGCGGAAGAAATGGAAAGCGATATTGAAGAGGTAGTTGATGAGGGAAAATCAATCCCACATTCAAAATCTGAGAAAGAGGTCAAGTTGAAAAAGCAAGTTCATTTTGAAGAAGTTGTAATTAAAAAAGAAGAGCAACTAAGGCCTGAACCAACACCTCCATATCCATCAGCACTAGAGGGTCCAAGCAGGCCAACTTTCGGGAAGAAGGGACCGCAGATAGAGGATTTATGGGAGACATTCAATCAAGTAAAGATCAACATCACGTTGGTGAAAGCATTGCAGCAAGTTCTGACTTATGCTAAGTTTTTGAAGGACTTGTTTACTCAGAAGCGCAAATTCCATACGACTTTGCCAAAGCAAATCAACCTCACGGAGCAGGTAAGTGTCATAGTGTCAAGTTCATTGCCACAATAAGGATCCAAGTTCACCTTTTATCCCTGTTACTATTGGTAATGTTAGGATTAAGAAAGCATTGATAGATTTGGGAGCGAGTGTTAACATACTATCTGGAAACTTATTTGATCAGCACGACTTAGGAAGCCTAAAACCCACTGATGTGTTGTTAGAGCTAGCTGATCGATCTACTAATATTCCAAGGGGCATGTTAACCGATGTGATTGTAAAAGTTGAAGATTTCTATTACCCGATAGATTTTCTTGTGTTGGATTCTGATCATAGAAGCCGGGACAACCAACCCGCAATCATTTTAGGCAGGCCATTTTTGGCTACTATAAATGCTCAAATAAATTGCAGGATGGGTATCCTAGACTTGGCCATTGGGAATAGAAAGTTAAAGTTGAATGTTTTTAATGTTGTCCCTAACGTTCCTTGTCATTCAGAGTGCTATTTGATTGACTATATTGATGAATTAGCAGGATCCCAAGCACCATTAATGACCAGCAGGGATGAACTGGATTATGTATTGTCATGTCAAGAGTAGGAAGCAGTTGAATGGAGGTGCTTAATGAGCTTAGAGGAGATGGTTGGAGGAGCAAAGCAGAATAGGCAACCTCCATGGTCGTTAAAGTTTGAGAAGCTACTAGAAAATCTTCCTGAGTCAATGAAACCTTCTCTAGAGCAAGCTACTACTTTGAAACTGAAAGCCTTACCTACCCATATTAAGTATGTATTTTTGGGGCCACATGAGGCAACCTCCATGGTCGTTAACCGTCTGTGCCATAAAACCGACTCAGTCTCTGAAGCTTTAAATAGGAGACAAATTGGTCCCATTGAAGATTTCGGCTTGTTCATGTCGAGCATGTACAGGTCATTCTTCCTTGGAGCCCTCATCAGTATCCACTCTTCAGGTACTTTGAACCCCGGTTTTAGCACTAACGCCTCAGTATCAGTAAATAGTACTGAGTTCTTCTTATCACAGATTTGAGATACACTAATGAGATTGTGAACCAGTTTATCAACGTGATAAACTTGATCCAATTTGATAGTCCCATTAGTGACCACTCCAGTACCGGTGATATTTCCTCCTTTATTGCCAGCGAATGATACAAATCCCCGATTCCCTCCCTTGAAGTCTGCTAGAAGACTTCTTTCTCCTGTCATGTGCCTGGAGCAACCACTGTCGACGAACCATTTGTTGTTTGGACCTGTAGTGATCTCCTGCACATGAAAGAAAATAGGTTAGTTATCACGGGGAACCCACGCCATAACTGACTTGGTAATACCATTCTCGTCCACATACTTAAACTCTTTCAAATACCCATCTCGCCTTTCAGGTAACTTGGGTCTTTGAATTGGAGTCTGTTGTGGTGCCGAGTGATTTAAGTTCACTCTTTGCCTTTGTGTAGGCATTTGCTGTGGAGCTCTTGAATAATTACGATTATATGGCAATACCGATTGATATCCCTGAGCCCTACCTGGTGTTTGATGTCTTACAGGAGTGTGTGACCTAACCGGAGTGTAAGCTCTACTAGGTGTGGTACTCCTATAATTCTGTTGCGGTCCTGACCTAGATTGATTAACGACTCTATTTGGTGAATTAGTCCTAATCACTTCTTTTGGTCGACCTGACACAGGTACTTGTTTTACAGCAGTTTTTGGTGCAGCCTGCACAGTTTTCTAGGTATTCTGAGAACTACTAGTGCTTGCAACACTTGAAGAAGGCTTAAGTTGTTCCGGCTTTCCAGTCTTAGGTGTATTATCTACCTTCCTATATGGACAGCTAGAAGCAACGTGCCCCCTTTCGTGACATCTAAAGCAAGACATTTTGTCAATTGACTTTTTGTGTGTGCCCTTTGACTTAGGTGTCTCACTAGTGTCTGGCTCTTTTGGTTCAACTATAGCGACTGGTTCATCCTCCTGATCATTAAAGTCAATTTTGTGTTGTCCTACAGGTTTATCACTAGAGGATGGCACAAATTTAACTTTCTTAATCTTGTTATTATTAGCAGTCAACTTAGTTTCATTTTCTGTTGCAGTTTCAGACACTGGTTCCGGTATTTCCTCTGATTCAACTGATTTCTCAGTTTTATCCTGAGGTTGAGGTACGTAGTTATCGTTGAAAGGTGGAGGACTCTCATGATATCCTAGACCTACAGGCTTCTTAGACTGACGCTGTGCATCTAAGATTTTCCCTAGGTTAAGAGATGAGTTCCTAAACTTTTCAAGTATACTGTTGACCTCAGCTACCTTTACCTTAGACTCGACTAGCTCTACTTCTTTGGATTTAAGCTCCTTGGTTAATGCCTCAACATGTTCATACATTAGTTCTAATTTAACACACTGTTCGCTCAGTTTGTCCTTTAGAACTATAACATCCTGTGCATCAGCCTTAAGCTTATCCCTAAGATCTTGTTTTATATCTACTAAGCAAGCATTATCTGATTTTAACGATTCATTTTGAACAAATATGGTTTGATGTGATTCTAGTACTAGATTTAACCTATCGTTAGATGTAGCACATAAAACACACAACTCATGGAAATGAGAAAAGTTCAGAGTTACCTTGGTATGATCCGATTCCACATTGGCCATCTTTGCGGCAAACTCCAGAATTGTCTGATCAGCTGACTTTTCTACCCACATTGGACTGCTTTCATTCTGACTGCTGTCCCCTGTGATTTCCTCTGCCCCATCACTTCCAGTCTCAGTCACTTCAGCCATAAAGGCTCTAGCATTCGATTCTGGATGTGTACTCCAGTCATAAGTTCCATCTAGCTGTCTGTCTGATGTGACATTGGATAACAAAAATACTATATTCGCTTGACTGGTTGAACTACGCGGAAGATATCGCCCTTGCGATTGATTCTGATACTGTTCCTGTTGATTCTGATACCACCCTGGTAGAACTCTACTTTCGGTCTCTGACACTCTCTAGCGAAGTGTCCTAACCCCTGACAGTTGTAACACTTAACCTTGGACTTGCCAAATCCAATCTTATTGTTACTAACATTCAGATTCCTTCCCGTTCTTTTGATGAACTTTTTAACTCTCTGAGTTACCATGGCCAGTTGCGATTGCAGATCCATCTCTTCAAGATCATCAGGGTCTACCTGATCGTAATCCTCATCCCAAAGTGCAGGATCGTTAATTTTGCCTTGAACGCAATTGCCGTAAGCGGCCACGAATGAAGCCAACAGATTCAGATGGTCTTCAGCCGATTTTGCGCTCATAGGAATCTTTGAATATCCTTGAGATGTAGATGCCGGAGTAGCCTGATGCTGCTTTTCTTCTGGTCTAGCAAACTCTAAGAAAGCCCTACTTAGTGAGTCCTCTGTTTCAGCCGGTGACGACGTCTCTCCCGAGAAGAATGCTGTAGCGGTCTTCAATTCAGTTGCCACTGAAGGTTTGGATTTCCCAAAGTACATTGCAGGATCTTGAACTTGGTCATAATCCGTTTCCTTCTTCAGCAACTCAAAGTGATATGCCCTCAGCGTTCCTGCAACATCCTCTAGAGTCAGAGTATAGAATTTGTCTTCATCATGCTTTATTAAGGCCACATACATCTCCCATTTGGCCGGTAAAGCATCTAGAATCTTGTTAATCTTCTCTGTTTCACTGTACTCTACGTCGTGGCTGTCTAACTCAGTTAGCAAATGATAGAATCGTGTGATAGTCTCATCCAGCTTTTCGTTCTTCAAGGCTTTGAAGATTGCAAACTGTTGCTTGAGCATTTCCATTCGATTCTTTCTGACCCTCAGGTTACCCTCACACCGTTTCTCTAACGCATCCCACAGCTCTTTTGCTGTCTTCTGATTACGAAAGGTGTGCAAGATCTCCTGAGGTAACGCCATGCGAATGATAGCGAATGCACGGTTTTCTGCTTCATACAGCTTTTTGTCGTCGTCTTTCATCTTTGAATAAGTCACAACTTTTTGTCGTCCCTTGACCTCAGCTGTAGGTGGAATGTATCCTTCATCAATACAGATCCACATTCGCATATCATTAAATCTCGCGAAGTCGGCAAACCTATCCTTCCACCAGTAATAATCCTCAATTTTCATCAACTTCGGTGGTGAATTTGCCTTACCAACCTCGTGATCCATCTCCATGAACCTCTGCAGACTTGACATTGTTTCAAATATAGTTGAATTCAAACTTAATTAATTTAATTCGAAATTAATTTAAATTAATCTTTTCGAATTTAGGTAAATTCAAAACTAATTAAATTAAACCTGTTTGGAATTAAATTCGAATATAAGTTTTAAATTCAGCTAAAATCGAAATTAATGTCAAAGTCGAAACTTCTATAAACTCGAAACCCCAAATAAATTCGATGGTCCACTAAACTCGAAACTCCAAATAAATTCGAAGGTCCACTAAACTCGAAATTCCCTAATTCGACTTTAGTGTAAAGTCGAAGCCCAAAGCAAATTCGAACTGGCCAAATTCGAAGCAAACTTAAGGAAACTCGAAAGGAGCGTATTTTGGTCAAACGCGAAAATTTTGGAAACCCTAATACTCCCTTACTAAACTCGAGCGCCGCAAATTCGAAAAACGGCTAATACTTCGAGTTTTTCAAGGTTTTCAGATTAAATCAATATTTTTACAAGTAAAAATACTGATTTTGGTCAAAAACTTGAACTACAACAAATAATTTCCCGAAATCTAGTTTGTTAAGCTCGAAAAACCTCAAAAATCATGATATTAACCGTCCAAAAACGTCAAGAAACCTAGGATGTATGCTCTGATACCACTTGTAAGGTCTTGAACTCACGGATCTATCAAGACGCGACACCGTCCAACGAGTGCGGAATCCTCGTTAGCGGCTTGACGGTAAGATCACACGCACGGAACACGGAGACTACCACAGTGTTATACGAACACCAACGAACGTACCTACACGATGATTCTCTCCGAAAAGACTCCCTGATTACTAGTAAAATCGAGATCGCCTTTGCTTAATCACCCACCGAAATTCTGCAAAAGTCTCATAATTATTCGAGTTAATCCTTAATTATAGTGACCAATTCGAGTTTGTCTTAGGACAAACTCGAACTAGGCCCAAGGCCCATTCGAATTTGTCCACCTGACAAATTCGAGATTGCCTTAATGTGCAAATTCGAATTTAGCCCAAATTCGAATTTCACTGTCATACTTCTATTTGACCATATGTTTTAACTTATGTTTGAATTAATCTTTGAACTTTATGTTTGAACTTCTTGTAATACGTTACACCAAGTTCAAACATACAAACAATAAATATCAAACACACAAAATCACATATGTCAAACACTAGCCAATATTCAATATTATGAAACTTGACTTACACAAAATGCTAACACAACTTAGACTGCTATCGTCACACAAGGTGTACCAACAATGACAGCTTGAGGAGTTCAAAAGTGTCCGGCGTCCAAGCCAGCGTCCAGGACGCTAGAAGAAAAAGATTAAAATGCTTGGGTGTCCAAGGCAGCATCCTAGAAGCTTAATCAAGATGAAAAATATGAAATTACAGAAGCTCGGCGTCCCCATAACGTCTGATACGATATTTCAGCGTCCTGGTCAGCATCCGCAACGCTGGGGTCGACGCTGGTACGCCAGTTTCTGCAGGAGAGTGCTTTTGAAGTGCTCGCGTCCAAGCCGACGTGCTAGACGACATAGAAGCGTCTAGAATGTGTAATTACAGAAACTGAGCGTCCTCTACGAGATTTCGGCGTCCTGGTCAGCGTCCGCGACGCTGAGGTCGACGCTGGTGTGCCAGTTTCAGCAGAGGAGTGCTTTTTGAAGGGGACGTTTCCACATCAATGGGGGATTCGTTTTTTGGACCTAGGGTTCTTATTATGTTCATTTTTCACACACAAAGGGGAGTTTTTAGAGGCGAACGAGAGGAGAAAACAACAACGACGATCATCGATCAAGCATTCGGCAACCAATTCCTTGTGTTTTACACACTTGTGGTAGTTAGTATGTACTTCGTTATGCTAATTGTTGTTTGTGTGCAAGTCCAAACTATGTTGGGCTAAATACATTACGGTGTTTGTTCTTAAGTTTGCATATTATGGCATGAACGAATGTTAAGTTGATTGCAGTTTCTATTTATGCTTAAAGGGGTTGTGGATCATATTTTTGAATGAATGAATGAGTTGTTAAACAATGAGTGTTGTATGTAATAGTGTATAGTGATATCATTAGTTGTGCTACCTCAGTATAAAAAAGAAAGACAATTAATCAAATCACATATGTTGTCTTAAGAACATTGGTTGTGGATACCAATTCATTTACGTGGAAACTGTTATTTTGGATACATTTGAATGCACAAACTTGATTAGACAGTGGATGTTGTATGATATAGTTTATATCAATATCATTGGGTGTGGTAACTTATTATGAGAAAGGAAGATAACTAATTGAGTGGTATACGTTGTCTTAAGAGCATAAACTGTGAAGTCTAGTTTGTTTCCATAAAAATTGTATCTTTAGCATTTTGAATTGCCATGATATGTACAACAAGAGAGCAAACACCCATTCTCCTTAAGTGAAACTCTTTAATTCAATTCCTTTGTGTTAGAACGCAATAGTAGTAATCGTTAGTAGTTTATTAATTAAAAGCAAATGATTACAATTTCAATCCAAACAATCTCTAAAACTAAATTAATGACCTGACTTTCCCTGTGGATTCGATCCCACTTACCCTATCTATATAGTGTGTGCTGGGTTATTTTTGATACTCATACGACTGGGTCCATCAACTTCTAAAGATTATTGACTCTTGGCGTCATTTTGCTAAAAGAGTCAGTCAATGTATCAATGAGCAAATCCCTGCTCAAATCCAAGCTTATCTTGGAGGAGATCTTGATAGAGCAGCTTCGTTTGTTGAAATCAAGAATCTCGAAACAGATCTGTCTTCTCTTGTTGAGCTTCCAAATACATTTATTCAAAACGTAAATGGAAAGTTGATTTCAACAAACAGGTTTGTCAGGCCTCAAAACACTAACAGTTTATGTGAAAAGTTGCAAAGACTGGTGATGGAATTTTTTTCTCCTTCAAACCAGCCTGCTAAGTGCTTAGCCAGTTCACATAAACAACAGAATGGAAAACAAGTTAAAACTTCAACTTTTGCCATTAAACTGTCAACCAGACAGATTCTGGTGTTAAAGCTGGTGGTAAGAAACCTATTAATCCATTCAATGTTGAATACTTTAAAAAGGAAATTTCAAAAGGAAAGCAGCCTGCATCCAACAAGGGTAAGTCTCATGTTGGAAGCAACTCTGCTGTGATTTCAAATAAGTTTTTAAATCATAGTGGAAAATTGGTTATGAATGAAAGAAAATTTTTTGATAAAACCAAGCATGATGACCACACTACCACAAGTAGTGAAAAGTCATCACAGCTCAGTAAAGGCAAAGGCAGAGCCATTGCTCAATCTGAGAAAACAGGAAATAAGTTTTCCAAACTTGTGGAAGGACAAAAGATAGTTAAATTACCTGTATTTGATATATGTCCTCCTAAAAAGCGGAAAGAGGATACAAGTAAAGCTGTTGCTATTGTACATTCCACTCAATCTGCTGGCTCTTCTAAAATAGATGAAATATTTGTAAAACCTGTTGAGAAGTCCAACAAAGATAAACCAGAATGTGTTTCTGGGAGTTCTTCTTTCAAAAAGTCCAAAAAGAGAAAATTTTATAAATGTGGAAAGAAGACTCATGTGGCCAAGGACTTCCTGAAACCGAGGACATAAGGCCTGCTGACACTTTTAGCTCCAATATTGCGAAAACCAGCAGTGTTGGAAGTAACATTGTCACTGAGGAGAGTATCCCAGCTGATACAATCCAAATTGGGAATATTAGTGTTGATCTCAGTGGTCCATTAATAAATTTTGATGAATAAGGAGAACTCATCCTTATGATGAGTTCCCTTAAAAACTAATATTTCCCCATGTCACTTTGCAGGTTAAACAACCAAGCCAGGTTTGGTACTTGGACAGTGGCTGCTCTGGCCACATGACAGGTTGCAAAGATTTGCTGAGTGATCTCAAGTCTGAAAAAGGCCCAAAGGTCACATATGATGACAATGTGTAGGGATCCACAGAAGGATATCGAACCCTTCACGCTGGTGCTGCAATCTTCAACAGAGTAGCTTATGTGTCTAGGCTAAAACATAATCTTGTTAGCATAAGTCAACTGTGTTTTGCTGGTTACAAGGTTAACTTTGATGAGCACCTAGGGTACATACTGGATCCCCAAGGCAAAGTTGTGCTGTGAGCACAAAGAAAGATTGGTGTATATGTTGTAGATATGAAATCCGCTGATCCAACAACTGAAACCTGTTTCATCTCAAGAAGCAATGCAGACCTTAATTGGTTATGGCACAAAAGGCTATCACACCTAAACTTCAAGAATATCAACAAACTTTGTAAGAAAGAGTTGGTAACAGGTTTGCCTTCTATAACTTATGTTAAGGATAAACTCTGCACAGCTTGTAAGTAGGGTAAGCAAAGAAAAACATCTTTTAAATCCGAACATAATTATTCTATTGATACACCTGTCTTCTTAATCTACATGGAGTTGTTTGGACCTGTTAGTGTCTCATGTCTAGGAGGTAGAAGATACACTTTAGTACTGCTCCTATATTCTCTTTGTTGCTCACAAAATCGTCTACCTATACCAATATCAAGGTTGTGAAAGTCGTATAGAACTATTAAACATAAGTTCATGATATAACCCTTAAGTTCGTGCATGGCCCAAGCCCACGAACTTATAGGTTGAAGCCCATGCAGATAAGTTCGTATGAACTTATTAGTGCTAAGTTCGTATGAACTTATCAGCCGTAGGTTCCTACAAACTTATCAGGCATAAGTTCATACCTCATGAACTTATCAGGCATAAGCTCATATCTCATGAACTTCTCTTCATAAGTTCATATCTCATGAACTTATCTAGCAAAAGTTCTCTTATCGGTGCCTGCTACACCCACCACCTCTGGTGAAGGTGGCAAATCCGGCAGACAATGACGGATTATCATCATCACGAACGCGGATACAACAAAAATCTCTCTCGACTGGGAGCCGTTATTTGATGGATGAATTCAGCGAAAAAGAAGCTTGAAACGCTATATGGCTTGTTATTAACAAGTGAGATCATCCTTGATTGAAGCTTGGATATCATCACGTCGAAACCTGCCTTTTTTCGGTGCGAGACACACGAGAAGAACGTGCATCAAGTACCTCCACGGCCCTATAAGTCCACTCTTGGCATAGGAGGCTTTCGCTAAATCTTGTGAATAACCCATTCTTTGAAAAGCTCCTTGTATTAGTGGAGCTGGGAAATCGATCGGACCATTCTCTTGTGCTTCAGTACCCAAATGCAGAATTATTCTCAAATCTACAGCTGAGAACGCAATCGCCTGGCCGTTAACTGTAGCCCTGAGTACTGGTGGCATGATTGAGCTATCCAAATGAAGTTTACCCCAGAATTGACGAATATATTATATCATCAAGGTTGGGCTATGAGTCAATGCATACACTACTCAAGATCGCGTGAAAAATTCCAAAATTTCACGGTACTAGCAAGCCTCTGGTGCTTGCATGTCAATGCTCACCACCATATCGTGCTTATTTACGAAAGCACGCTCTGCCATTTCTGCACATGCAATTAAGAAGTTAAAACCCAAAAATTCCTGCCATTCCTGCACATGCTCACCACCATATCGTTCGTACGAACTTGTTCTTAATGAACAAGTCCGTGGTCGGCAATTGAAAACCAAAACTCCAAATCTACAAATTTTTAGACTTAATCAACCAATGAAACTAGTCCCCAAAGTTTCTAATCGAGTTTATGAAGGTTCCATTTTAAGTTTTATAGCCTAACACTTAGACTTTATAACCCTTTTTTTCAGATATCTAAACTGAAATTACACAATAAAACTTCATTTTATCTCCCAAATGCTACTTACTTTGTTGTTTAGAAGTAAACCAAATGTGAATAGTGGTAAGTTCGAGATGGAACAGTGTGTATCTTTGTGTAACAGAAGCAAAACCGTAGGTTAACCGACAAGTTCGTGGCCGCCTTTTTAAGTTCACGGTCGCCGTATAAGTTCGTGTGGTCTAAGTTCGTTTGAGGTGGTGAATGAATTTAAGGTGGGGTCACTAGTTATAGGTCCCAAATTCTATTCAACGAACTTGACTTCATTAAGTTCGTACGGACTTATTTTGTCACAAACTTAATTTGAAAATTTGAAAAACTTTGAACAATTTTCAACTTTTTCAATTTATCACGGAACACTTCACTTTGAGCAAATAATTATCATGCCTCATTTGTTTTTCCAACTGAAATGCATCCAAGTATCTGACCTTGATCCTACTTATTTAAAATTTTCCTAGTAAACGAAAATAAAGTAAAATAAAATAAAATAAATAAAAATAAATTTCAAGAATTTAAAGACAAAATAACACAAACTAAATATTTTTGCAAGAGAGTCATAGAAGGTTAAATCAGATAGCATTTCTAACGCACTTCTGGTGTTGCACTTTCACACTTTGGAATTTTAACATCCCTTTATTGTTTGTTGTAACATACACACCATGCCGATTATTGGTATAGTTGTCCACTTAAACACGCAACACTAGAACTTTCCTTTGGCCTTTTTATTGATCAAGAAATCACCTTACGTGTCCCACAGTTAGAAATACTTCTGTGCTCAAGACAAACATAAAATCATTATGACTTTTTGGAATTTGCAAATCATCTTTAAAAGGCAAACGTCGGACACGGTTTTGTACTCACGTACAACAGAGTGTCTTAGTTTGTATTTGAGTAGAGCATTCTTCTTACTTTTAGCCAAGATAGCGGCGACAGGTCTGTACTTACGTACAACAAGACATATCTTGCTATATTAAGTCAAAACAGCGGTGACAGGTCTGTACTTACGTACAACAAAGCGACACGTCTTGACTTTCTTAACGACTCATGCTTGCTCTTTATTTAAGATGTATATTGATGAAGCAATACATATCCCATACTGATTTACATACCTCATTCACAATTATTTTATGTGAGCCTATAACACAGAAATTAAGACCTATTGATCATACGTCTAAGTTAGCAACACATATGACAATTTATCGATTGTTTTATTGGCTTTCAGGAAAATCTTCATGTTTTATGCCTACTAACACTTAGAATTGGTTTGACTTCGCTAAATCTCGTCATGTTGATCCTGTAACTCTAAGACCTCTCTCCTTTTCTTTTTCTATTTTCCTATTTTTTTGAAATTTTTATGTCTTTATTACTTTTTATATAATAGCTTTGAACTTTTTATATTACTTTTTACTTTTTAAAATAGCTTTCGGGTGATTTTAAAAAACGGGTTGCCACGTAGATAAAACCGGGTATAATATAAAAACGGGTAGCCACATCATTAAAAAATTGTCCACATAGGCATCGAAACCGGAAGCAACCGATTAGAAGGTACTCCAACTACCAAATTGGAACAATTTTGACACTTTGACTACCAAATGTACACAAAAAAAAGTTCACTACATAAATGTGTACAAAGTCGAAAGTTCAGAGCTATGTGATGCCTTTTTGTAATAAATTAACTAGAAAAACAAATTAAGAGCTAAATATTGAGAAAAACTATTTAAAGAGGTCAGTTTACTTTGGATTTCGCATCCCGCTCTGTTGTACTAACAACCCGTGATCTACCAAATGCTTTTGTGAACATATCCCCATAGTTATTCCGTTGGAACTTTTACCAATTTAATCAGGTTTTCTCTGCACAGTCACGAATAAAATGATGGTGTATATCTATATGCTTAGTCTTACTATGCTTTACCGGATTATTGGTTATTGCTATCATGGATTGGTTGTCTATCCTAATAGGAGTATGAGTATAAGTCAAACCGTAATCCCGCAATTGTTGTTGAATCCACAGAACCTGTGAACAACAGCTACCCGCAAGTACATATTCAGGTTTGCATGTGGATACGGCTACCAAAGTCCGTTTCTTGCATTTCCAGGACACCAGTCTCCCTCCTAAGAATTGACAACCTTTCATTGTTGATTTTCTGTCCAAGCTGCACCCGCCATAATCGAAGTCTGTGTAAGCTTCAAAAGTCCCAGCTTCGGTTTTGACTTCAGGTATCTCAGAATCTGCTTCACAGGTTTCATGTGCATCTGTTTGGGGTTGGCTACAAACCTGGCACATAAACAAACATCAAACATAATGTCATGCCTGGAAGCAGTTAAATACATAAGTGACCCGATCATGACCCAATATAACGTCAGATCTACATCAGTATCACTATTGGTACCTGGTCCGAGATTGTGATTGACTTGAATTGGAGTGCTGAAATGTGATGTGGGCTTTGTTCATTCCATCCCGAAGCACTCTAATAGCTCATAGACGTACTTTGTTTGATGAATGAACATGGCCTCCTTTCGTTCGTCAACTTGTAACCCTCTAAAGAAATTCATCTCCTCCATCACACTCATCTCGAACTTTGACTTTATAACCTTCTCAAAATCCTTGCACATCTGTTCATTTGACGACCCAAAGATTATGTCGTCCACATAAACTTGTCCCAGCAGAAAATCATCATCTTTCCTCTTAATGAATAGTGTACTATCTATACGCCATCTCTCGAAGCCATTTTCCAAGAGATGAGTAGATAGTGTCTCATACTGTAACATCCGATTATCGAGATAATTGCATGGAATTATTTTAGTGGATGTTTAAATAATTATTATTGCGTGGGTCCAATAATAGCCCGAGTAGTGGAGTATACGTGTCGGGTTAGCGAGTTACGTGTCACCGGGTTGTGATATTAGTGGATTAATTATATATTTGGGTTCATGGATTTAAATGGGTTAAGTGGATATTAATTGTGAAATTTGTGATATCGGGTTCGGATTAATCGGGTCCGGGGCTTCTAAAAATAGAAACCGTATATATGCTGTGTGTTTTCCTTTCTTTCCCTTTAAGGAAATTGAAAGTGTGTGTGTATTGTGTGTGTACGTGAAGATTAATTAGCAGCAAGCTTCCAAATCCAAGGGTTAATTGCTGGATTTTAGTGTTCTTCCTTCTTGTTTGTGTCCTTGAGCTTCCAAACGTAAGAGCTCCTAATTTGGTAGCTTAATATTGAGATATGGGTGTTGTAAGGTTGGGATTTAGTTTCTGAAAGTTTATGAGTCAATCATAAATGAGTTTTTGTGTATTATGGTTGCTGGAATTGAGTTTGGGAGGCAAAAACGCCTCTGGCTTAGCCATGACGTCGAGCAGGGAAGAAAAAAACGGCGCGAGCTCGATCGTGATGGGCGCGGTGCGACCGCGATTTATGGGGCGCGGGCGTGATCAGGGGCAGGGTTGGTTCGGCCGAATTTTGGGCGTCGGTTGCTTGTTTGGGGCCATGTTTGAGTCGTGTTTGTTCATGATAGTTGTATTTGGGTTATGTGATCTATTGGTCGGACTATGTTTGGGATTGTTGGGTCAGGTTTGGAATAAGCTTCCAGGGTTCCGTTGGGTCGTTTTGAGATCGTTTTGGGTTGCGTTTATTGTGAGTCAGGTTGTGGTGTCGGTTGGAATCGAGATTAATGTTTTGGGATCTGTGTGATTTCAGGGGCGAGTCAGCAAGCTGAGCCGAGCCAGAGATTTCGGGGTTAGCCGATTGATCAGGTGAGTACACGAGTCTTTGCCAAATCGCGCGGTCATTTTATGAGTTTAGCTGTATAGCTACTATGTTTATATTGTGAAATGAGTTTGAGACAGGGACGTGAGCTTCAGGTATGATTCTGTTCTCGCATATGTGATATATGTGCATGAGATGAGATCCAGTCCGGGGGTCCGTGATGAGTTCCATACGGACGGTGATTCGCGATGTGTGATCGCGTGGGTTGACTGTCCTTAACAGTCCTTGGGGCGTGTATACACGGCAGGGCCTGTAGCCGGTTCGCGCACGTGCTACAGGGTTTTCGCTAACCACCGGTGTACACGGTCGTTAGCCGGGGAAGTGTCCCCTCAGTGATTCTGTGTGCAGGGCTTTGAATCTCATTCTGTGTGTTCATACCTGCTTTCCATTGTCGATTGCCTATGATAGGGATATTGCGATGTGTGTAGATGCTACGTCTATGTGTGTTATGTGTTTATTGTGCAGAGTGTAACCCTCGCGTACTCACGAGCTTCCGAGCTTACGTATTCGAGTGTACCATGTTCAGGGTATCAGTGACGGGATCAGTAGCCGCGCTTGTTGATTTGGCATCGAGGATTATATGGAAAGCTTTGTGCTAGTTTTGTATAATGATCTGATCAGTATTGTTTATGTTAGTACCTTTTGGGCTTATGTAATTAGCGGATTATATGTTATTAGTGTTTATGTGAAAGTTTTAAATTATCAGTGATTTCAGTTTATCCTGTGACATGAGCATGATTGAGTTATTGAGATATTGCCACCTGTGTATTGTATTGACGTGGCATTTCCAAGTTCGGGGAGGGTGTTACATGATGGTATCAGAGCTTGTGGTTTGAAGTTTGAGTATCATTAGTGGATACTTAACTTAAACCTTTTCCGATCCGTGGGGGATCCATTGTGATTGATTTTACTGGAATTAACTAACCTGGCTTAGTGTATAACGCTGGGTATTCTATCTATGGTTCTCAATTGTTTTGGTTTGTGCAGATAGTTATGGCAGATCATGGCGAGGGATCCGGTGCAGGCAAGCCGGCAGGGGACGAGGTCATTCGCAATTCAGAGCTTCTGGAGGTATTGACAGAGTTTTACAGGCAGCAGAGAGAGCAGGAGCGGGAACAGGATCAGGGTATAGGACCACGTGCTGGGGGTGGTCAGGATACGGGTGCGGGTACGTCTCGGCGATGGGGTTCGTTTAAGGATTTCATGACCGGGAATCCGCCAGAGTTTAGATGCGGGGGGTGAGCCAGGGATGGCTATGGCATGGGAGCGCGAGGTAGAGGCTGCTTTTCGAGTTGCGCATGTGGAGCCGAGGGATATGGTGGGGTATGCAGCTTATTTGTTGAGGGGAGGGGCATCCCATTGGTGGAAACCTATTGAGTCAGCGATGACTTCTTCTGCGGCTTATGCGATGACATGGGATCAGTTTAGAGCCGTGTTTGAGCTACAGTATATTCCCAGAGACGAAAGGCGGGAGATGGAGCGTCGGTTTTTGCATTTGCAGCAGGGCTAGATGACAGTGCAGCAGTATGTGGACCAGGTTAATGAGTATTCGCAGTTTGCCACCCATCACATCGCCACCGAGTAGCGAAAGGTCGATGCATTCATTGATGGACTGCGAGCTGATATTAGAGAGTTCGTTGGGATGCACGAGACTCCCACATTTGCTAGAGCATTGGAGATGGCCCGCATAAGGGAGCGGGAGATTGCCAAGCAGAGAGAGGAGCCATTTTTTCAGCATCAACGTGCGAGGACTCCCGAGCGGTCCTCGAGAGACCGGAGGCATTCCAGAGATGATTCTAGGGAGCGACATTCGGGTCAGAGTTCGAGAAACAGACCAGACAGAGATAGAGATAGAAACGGGGATAGAGAACGGAGGTCGAGTGGACCGGGGCGGAGCCAGCGATCAGATAGTTAGAGTCAAAGGTAGAGTTCGAGATATACAGGGCAGAGCCAGAGCAGCGTAGGGCAGAGGCCTCGAGATGGAGGTGATAGGGCAGACAGTTCGGTTGGAGATCCCGAGTGCCCGAGATGCCAGCGTCGCCATAGTGGGCCGTGTGTGCCCAGGTGTTATCGATGCGGTCAGCGGGGGCATGTTGCTGCCACGTGTACTATTCCAGAGCCATTGTGCTTCCGTTGTGGGAGGCCGGGGCACAGAGTGCGAGACTGTCCAGAGTCGGGACCAGCGATGCAGGGTGCGAGTTCCAGTGGGGCCAGAGCGGAACCGTCGTCATCCGGTCGTCATGATACTAGGGTAAGGGTCGGGTCTTTCAGGCGACTGCAGAGGAAGCTCGAGATGCTGCTGATGTGGTTTTGGGTATGTTTTTCTGAACTTGCTTTGCATGTGTGTTCAGTCATGGCGTGGGCCGTTGGTATATGTTTGTGAGATTGTGTGTGTTTAGTGCGTGCAATTGTCTTGTTATGTTTATGATTATGGGAGTCAATGTTCTACATTCGGGTTTATTGTGATCAGGACTTTCGAGTTCAGAATTGTGCTATGTTAGTGGATTAATCTTGTTGAGTTATGTGAGTTATATGAGTAGTTCTTGCGAATGTGTTTGTGATGTGCTAGTGGATTGATCCTTTTGATAGTGGATTATCATGCGGATAGTTGATTTAGATTCTTGCGTGTGTGTTTATCCATATCTGTGATATTGCGTTTAATTATTCGACGGACATGTCCTTATGTGTTGCCGTGAGTGAATTTAAAGGTCTGTCGTGTTAGTGGATGATCTATATAGAGCTATGCGAGGATGTAATGAGAGAGAACGAAGATCGATGGATTGAAATCAAATGTGGACCGAGTGGCTTATGAGGTGACGCCACGAGAAGACTCTGCGAATAGAGGATCTACCAGTTACAGATATGCGAATTAGGGGATTTAACTGAGTTATTAGTGGATTGATTAACTGTGAAGTGAAGATGTGTATTAGTGATGATTGTGCCATTCAGAGTTCAAATGCGAATTTAACAGGGTTGTTAATAATTATATCGAGATTCGAGTCAACATTTTCAGGGATTTAACATAAGAAATGTGTATTTGCGAATGGCTTGCGATAGATTCCGGGGACAGAATCTCATTAAGAGGGGAGGATTTGTAACATCTCATTTTCGAGATAATTGCATGGAATTATTTTAGTGGATGTTTAAATAATTATTATTGCGTGGGTCCAATAATAGCCCGAGTAGTGGATGATACGTGTCGGGTTTGCGAGTTACGTGTCACCTGGTTGTGATATTAGTGGATTAATTATATATTTGGGTTCGTGGATTTAAATGGGTTAAGTGGATATTAATTGTGAAATTTGTGATATCGTGTTAGGATTTATCGGGTCCGGGGCTTCTAAAAATAGAAACCGTATATATGCGGTGTGTTTTCCTTTCTTTCCCTTTAAGGAAATTGAAAGTGTGTGTGTATTGTGTGTGTACGTGAAGATTAATCAGCAGCAAGCTTCCAAATCCAAGGGTTAATTGCTGGATTTTAGTGTTCTTACTTCTTGTTTGTGTCCTTGAGCTTCCAAAGGTAAGAGCTCCTAATTTGGTAGCTTAATCTTGAGATATGGGTGTTGTAAGGTTGGGATTTAGTTTCTGAAAGTTTATGAGTCAATCATAAATGAGTTTTTGTGTATAATGGTTGCTGGAATTGAGTTTGGGAGGCAAACACGCCTCTGGCTCAGCCATGGCGTCGAGCAGGGAAGAAGAAGACGGCGCGAGCACGACTGTGATGGGCGCGGCTCGACCGCGATTTTTGGGGCGCGGGCGTGATCAGGGGCAGGGTTGGTTCGGCCGAATTTCGGGCGTCGATTGCTTGTTTGGGGCCGTGTTTGAGTCGTGTTTGATCATGATAGTTGTATTTGGGTTATGTGATATATTGGTCGGACTATGTTTTGGTTTGTTGGGTCGGGTTTGGAATAAGCTTCCGGGGTTCCGTTGGGTCGTTTTGAGTTCAAGTCGGGTTGCGTTTATTGTGAGTCAGGTTGTGGTGTCGGTTGGAATCGAGATTAATGTTTTGGGATCTGTGTGATTTCAGGGGCGAGATCAGCAAGCTGAGCTGAGCCAGAGATTTCGGGGTTAGCGGATTGATCAGGTGAGTACACGAGTCTTTTCCAAATCGCGCGATCATTTTATGAGCTTAGCTGTATAGCTACTATGTGTATATTGTGAAATGAGTATGAGACATGGACGTGAGCTTCAGGTATGATTCTGTTCTCGCATATGTGATATATGTGCATGAGTTGAGATCCAGTCCGGGGGTCCGTGATGAGTTCCATACGGACGGTGATTGGCGATGTGTGATCGCGTGGGTTGACTGTCCCTAACAGTCCTTGGGGCGTGTATACACGGCAGGGCCTGTAACCGGTTCGCGCCCATGCTACAGGGTTTTCGCTAACCACCGGTGTGCACGGTCGTTAGCCGGGGAAGTGTCCCCTCAGTGATTCTGTGTGCAGGGCTTTGGATCTCATTCTGTGTGTTCATACCCGCTTTCCATTGTCGATTCCCTATGACAGGGATATTGCGATGTGTGTAGATGCTACGTGTATGTATGTTATGTGTTTATTGTGCAGAGTCTAACCCTCGCATACTCACAAGCTTCCGAGCTTACGTATTCGAGTCTACCATGTTCAGGGTATCAGTGACGGGATCAGTAGCCGCGCTTGTTGATTTGGGATCGAGGATTATTTGGAAAGCTTTGTGCTAATTTTGTATAATGATCTGATCAGTATTGTTTATGTTAGTACCTTTTGGGCTTATGTAATTAGCGGATTATATGTTATTAGTGTTTATGTGAAAGTTTTAAATTATCAGTGATTTCAGTTTATCCTGTGACATGTGCATGATTGAGTTATTGAGATATTGCACCTGTGTATTGTATTGACGTGGCATTTCCGGGTTCGGGGAGGGTGTTACACATACCACGCCCTAGGTGCCTGATGTAAGCCATACAGGGCCTTATCCAATTTATATACTCTGTCAGGATACTTAGTATCTGTAAACCCTGGCGGTTTCTCGACATACACCAGTTCCTTCACTTTACCATACAAGAAGGCACTCTTGACGTTTAGTTGATAAACTTAAAGCCTTTGAAGGATGCAAATGCGAGAAACAATCGGATAGCTTCAAGCATTGCTACTGGTGCAAACACCTCATTGTAGTCTATCCCTTCTTCTTGGTTATAACCCTTGACTACTAGTGTTGACTTGTTTCGAGTAACGATGCCTCGATCATCTATTTTGCACTTAAAGACCCATTTGGTCCCTATTGCTACTTCTCCACGAGGCAAAGGCTCAACTTGAGAGATCCTCCTGCATTGATTCAACCCAAGAATTATCCTTTAGAGCCATTTAAATATTCTTCGGCTCGACTTGAGAGATGAAACATGAGTACAAACACGTGTGGAATGCTTCGGAGTCTTTGATCATCGATTACAGCACTGTGTTAATATTCACATTACTCCGAGTTCTCACTCCAGCATATGGATTTACAATAATGTCCTCAAGTGGGTGATCTTTATGTACTTTCGATGTTTCAACTGCTCCTCTATTCGCTTTGTTGCTCACAAAATCGTCTGCCAATTCCAATATCAAGGTTGTGAAAGTTGAATAGAATTATTGAACATAAGTTCATGATATAACCCTTAAGTTCGTGCATGGCCCAAACCCACAAACTCATAGGTTCAAGCCAATGCAGATAAGTTCGTATGAAGTTATCAGAGCTATGTTCGTATGAACTTATCAGCCATAAGTTCGTACGAACTTATCAGGCATAAGTTCATACCTCATGAACTTATCTGGCATACGTTCATACCTCATGAACTTATCAGTCTTGTTCATACCTCATGAACTTATCTTCATAAGTTCATAGATAAGTTCATATCTCATGAACTTATCTAGCAATCATGAACTTAACATGCAACAATGAACACAATACACAATCATGAACTTAAGACATAAACATGAATATACAATCATGAGTCGTATTAATAAGGCCCTATCTATTACAAATGACTATCTATTACAAAAGTAGACTGTTTTGTCACACAGTGTGTACCTATATTTATCAAGAAGATCAGAAGTTCTGAACTCTGCCCAAGTCAAGCAGCTTAGAAGTGATCATGGTACTGAATTTAAATACAGTACTCTTGAGGACTTCTGTGAAGAAACAGGAATATCTCAAAAATTTCAGCTTTGAGAACTCCACAAAAAAATAGAGTGGCTGAAAGGAGAAACAGAACCCTCATAGAAGCTGCTCAGACTATGCTGTGTGCATCAAGTTTGCCTTCATCGTTTTGGGCTGAAGCTGTCAACACTATTTGCTTCACTCAAAACAGATTCTTAGTGGTGAAAAGGTTCAAAAAGACTCCCTATGAATTAATTAATGGGAGAAAGCCAAATAAAAGTTATTTCCATGTGTTTGGATGCCCTTGTTTCATTCAGAACCAAAGGGATCAGCTGGCAATTTGATCCCAAAGCTGATGAAGTAGTGTTTGTTGGATACTCAGAAGTTTCTAGAGCCTACAAAATATACAACCACAAAAGAAAGGTGATAGATGAATCTATCAATGTCACCTTTGAGGAGTCCATAAATCCTTCTACCAAAGCTGTTTCTGAATTAGTTTCAGGAGATTTTAGGTTTGATGATCTTATGCATTCCAATGCTGAAGAAAAGGACTCAAAAGCTTCCACATCATCCAGAGTGGATCCTGTTAACCACAATGGACATGATGATGATTACATTGGTACACCCTGGGTGAATAAGTGTACTGATATAGGCAATGTACCATGTCCAGAACCAATCAATGTTGATTTCCCTAAATTCTCAGTTGATGTGTTCAACAATAATGGTTCATCCTCAAAAGTGAACAGGCTCATGATGTCAGTGCTTCTGAAAATCTTGAAAGCTGTTCAGTAAGACCTGGTGAGAATGAAGCTGAATCAGAAGAATCATCATTGAAACATGATCATAAGTGGATCAGATGTCATCCTAATGAACAAATCATTGGTGACATCAACAAAGGAGTGCAGACAAAGTGGGACAGTCTTGGAAACTTTTGTATGTTTTCATGTTTTGTGTCCCTAATGGAGCCAAAGAGAATTGATGTTGCATTTAAAGATGCCAACTGGATCACTGCCATGCAAGAGAAACTCAATCAGTTTGAGAGAAACAAAGTATGGCAGCTGGTCCTTATGCCTAAAGGAAAAACTATTATTGCCACCAAATGGGTTTTCAAAAACAAGATGGATGAGCAAGGTCATGTCATAAGAAATAAGGCAAGACTTGTTGCTCAAGGGTATAGGCAAGAGCAATGAATAGATTATGATGCCATATTTACTCTTGTGGCCAAGTTAGAAGCAATTCGTTTGTTTCTAGCCTACGTTACCAACAAGAGCATGAAGGTATTTCAAATGGATGTAAAGAGTGCATTTTTGAATAAAAAGCTGCAATTTTGAAAATGAACAACATTCAGGTTTTGTCTATAAGTTAGACAAAACACTCTATGGTCTGAAACAAGCCCCTAGAGCCTGGTATGATAGTCTTACTGATTTCCTTATGAGCAATGGTTATTCCAGAGGTAAAGTGGGTACTACATTATTCATAAAGAAAGTGAAAATTAGCATAATGCTTGTTCAAATCTATGTGGATGACATTATATTTGGTTCGACAAAAGAACAATTATGCAAGAATTTTTCGATGCTCATGAAATCTAAGTATGAAATGAGAATGAAATCTAGGATTACAGGTTAAACAAACCTTAAATGGAATTTTCGTAAATCAAAGAAATTATACATTAGATCTATTGAAAAAGTTTAAATTCGATCAATATTCTCCCATCAAAACCCCAATGGCAACCAATGTAAAATTTGATGCTGATACCTGTAGCAAAGCTATTTCAGTAATAGCGTGTAGAGGTATGATTGGGAGCTTGCTGTACTTAACTGCTAGTAGACCAGATATAATGTTTGCTACCTGTCTATGTGCTAGGTTTCAAGCTGATCTAAAGGAATCCCATGTAGCTGCTATGATAAGAATTTTCAGATACCTAAAGGGTACACCAGGTTTAGGTTTTTGGTACCGCAATAACCCAAGCCTTGAACTAATTGGCTATTCAGATTCTGATTTTTCAGGTTGCAGGCTATATAGAAAGAGCACAACATGTGGATGTCAACTGCTTGATAGAAAGTTGATCAGTTGGTGCAGCAAGAAGCAGAATTCTGTTTCTACTTCTACAGCTGAAGCTGAATATATTGCTGATAGCAGCTACTGTGGGTAGGTTCTGTGGATGCATCATCAGCTTAAAGATTATGGCCTTGTATATAGGAAAATTCCTATTTTATGTGATAATACAAGTGTCATAGCCATCTCCAACAATCCTGTCTTCCACTCTAGAACAAAGCATAGTGAGGTCAGACATCACTTCATAAGAGATCACATCCAAAAGGTAATGTGGAGGTAACTTTTGTTCCCAAAGAAGAACAGGTTGCAGATATTTTCACCAAACCTCTTGATGAAAATAGGTTTAGTTCCCTTGTGTGCAAGCTGGGAATGTTAAATAAAAGTGACTAAGTGTCATTGATGTTCTAAGACTACTTAATCAAGTCTGATAAAATTTTACAAAACGGCTTTGACAGAACAAGTTTCATCTGTTCTGCACTTAGCCAGTTTCTTAAAATTTGAACAGGTTTGACAAGTAACAGGTTTGACAAAATAAGTTTTTCTCTCAAACCTATTCGGTTATTTAAACCTGAAACCTACACACTCTTTATTCTGTCATACAAGGCAAAGCCTTGTAATTTGTTCAGCTATTGAACATGTTTGACACTGAAAACTGTTCTAATGTAACTACACAGGTTTGACCAGACAGGTTATAGAATGATTAGCTTTTAATGAAAAACTTTCATAACATGTTCGAACAACAGCTTTGAATTTCAGCTTTTAATTATCATTACTTCATATATAATTTACTTAAATTATGTATTTATTTATCTTATTTACCTACGGATAATTTGTGTTACGTGTGTTAGTAGAGAAAAAGGTCAAGTTGGTCTGACAAACGTGCTGACATGTTAAACACTTTCGTTTTCCGTTAGTAACATTTCAAATCAACCGCCCAAATCTTTCTCTCTCCTACTCTCTCACATTCAAATCCTATAAATACCCATATCACTGTTTCATCTTCTTCTTCCTCACTACTTCTATACCCACTGCAAAACACTAAAAGACTTAGTGTCCAAAACTCGTGCATCCTCTACTACTCTCAAAAATGGCCTCCTAAAACAACCCTTTTGTTCCTGCATTCCTAAGTGATGAGTGTCGTTACCTCGCCAAAAATAACCACTAAATACCTTAGAATCTAGGGTAAGTAGGGATCGTATCCACAGAGAGCGAGAGGTTAATTTCACGTATTTGAGCGACTAGCGTTTGTAGATTTAATTACTTGAAAAGAGTGACTGATTGAAAAAGATTGTTGTTGCTTTTATAAAAAAATTTCTTGCACGATTATAGATAAGGGAATTAATTAGTTGTTTGATTAAATACGTTAACAAATATAACCATTCCCGGATTCCACCTCTAACTTCGTGTGTAATTCATAAATGATATAAAGATTACATAGACATAACCTTTTTATAATTGTTATTAAAACCGTTACGTGATCTTGGGCATAGTGCGTGTTACTTTGATTACTCGTCTTAATTAAACAAAAAACTCGGAACGAATAATAAAATACCAACGAACTATCTTGCGAAACGCAACCAAATAAATAACAATCAATTGTTTACTATCAAAGCATAATCCGTAAAACATGCAAACATAATAAATCGTTCGTTAAATTAAAACACTCAGCGTGATGCTTCCTCCGAGAATGATTATCGCGAGCTTCGCCGGACATGATTGATGCAATGCTCCAGAGTTGTGAGTTCATCTTCGTAGCAATGCCGTAGCTTGACTCGTGTGTTGTTGGTACTTGTTTTCGCTCAAACAGGACCTTTTTTAGGCTTTTTCTCTCTAAAAATGCGACCCCCTTTTCTTCTCCACTGCTCTGTATTTATACGCAACTCTCCAAAAACCCTAAAAACGGTCAGAAATTAATTTAATCAGGTGGGCGCAGCCGTAGGCGCAGGCCTGCACCCTCCTCTGCGCCTCTCTTCTTTTTCTAAGCAAAAACAGTATGTTGAGCACGCGGTTGGGGAGCAGGGCTGCGCCCCCCCCCCCCCGACGCCTGGCCTTCTAAATATCTTTTTGATTTTTCTTGATTTTTGTACAACCTAGACTTGAATTGGTTGCCTACACAAGCAATAAAAAAAATCAATACTAGCACATTCTACGGCACATTTATATTTTAAATTAACTCTTTTACGCTTTATAAACATGGTTAATTATAACCCGATCAACCACCATGTTAACCATCAAACCCAACAACTACGATGCTAACTTAACCATCCCCAAAAACTACATTGGAAAAGGTTATGATCGAATGGTGGAGTTCCTGCAGCCCATCCCCTTAACCATGCTATGACAGCCACTTCTAGTGTCATGTACCAGGAGATGGTGTAACAGATTCCCCATTTAGTACACCTGCTCCTACGACCCTGCTACCAAAGCTATAAGGGGAACAATCCTCAACACCTCAAAAACTGTTGAGATCACTGCCTCTCTTCTTCGTGAAGTACTTCATCTCCCTGTTGTTAACGAGTATGTCAAACGTCAGCCGGAGAATGATCAAATGGGGAATCTGTTAGGCTGTTGTGGCATGTCAGAACCAAGAGTGGGTGCAACCTTATTCAGAACCTTATTCAGAAATGAGCTCTCACCAACTTATAGTTTTCTCTTCGCCTCAGTGGTGATGAGCTTAAGCTGCAAAGTTGGTTCCTTCGATCAGCTTAGCAGGGATGAAGTTCAAGTAGCCCTACAGTTTGTGGATGGGACTACTCTCAACTGGCGAAATGGATATTCTTAAATCTGAGGAACTTAGTTGAGTAAGAATAGCGTCCAGCTGCTGTCAGATACCCTAGATTTCTGAGTCTGATCTTCAAGCATGTTTATGGTGAGCATCTTTACAACTCCCAACCTTACTGACAACCATGATATTTCCTATCATTGGAAACAGGGTATTTTACACCCCTGTTGCTGCTGATGAACCTCCTCTAGCAACACCAATGAGGAGGTTACTTTGTTTGGTGGAAGGACCTTCTACTCAAGAGGTGAATCCAACCCCTGCTCCTGCTGGAAAATCCTAATCACTGACCAAAAAGGCAAAACATGCGTCGAAGTCTAGTGAAGCTGGGCCTGTCACCAAGAAGGCTAAAACAGTAAAGTTTGCACCCTCAGCCTCCGTGGCTGAGGGGGAGCAGGCTAGTCACCCTGGTTCATCTGTTGAACCTGAAGCCTTTGTGGCTAGTGCCTCTGTGGCCACTGAAACCATGGAACAGGTTCAATCGCCAGTTTCTAGCTCAGTCTCCTCACCTGTTCAAACACAACAGCCCACTTCACCATCTACCCTCATGTATTCCTCTCAATGGAAAAAGTCATTAGCTAGGAAGATATCTACTTCCATGACCACTGAACAAAGCCCCTTTGACCCCTCTAAAAAGGGAGTCGGTTGAAAATGAGGCAACACCTGTTGCATCTCCTTCTCTTATTTTGGGAGAAGGAGCAGCCTCTATGGAGCCTGCCTCACTCTAGACTGAGTGTACCCTGGGTCAGCCTGAGCCCTCCGGTTCCTCACGATAGGAACCAATTGTACATATGGAGACAACCACATCAACTATCCCAGCCTCTCAATAGGCTAAGGATATTGAAAGACAGGAGCACTCTCCACTCCATACTGAGTCCACACAGTCCCCATCTCATAATTCTCCTTCGTATCCTGAGTCTACACAAGGTGCCAAAACTGCTGGTACAAGCCAACCAGCAGATCAGCCTTCCACTTCTGTTCCTCATGATGCTGCTGTTCAAACCCCAACAGCTGCTGAAGGACCATCTACCCAAGCTGATGAGCCTCTGGGTATAGAACAACCATTTGGTGAGGCTGCTCCCCAAGTGCAAATTCCATCATCAGCTTTCACCACTGATGATGTTGAAATGCACATCTCCTCTCCCCATGCAGAGGTGTCTCAAAACCGAGGCACCACTGAGGGAACCACCCACGGTCTTGATGAAGGTATCCCAATACCAGTGGCATATGAAAGACAACAATCCCCTGTCGTCTCTCTTGATGAATCAGGTTTAACCACTACTGAAGGTCCCCTTTAACCCTTTCAAACTGGGTCACTTGACTTATGCCCTGGCAATGAAACTTCTTTCTAATGTGCCCCTACCATCTCACAGTGATCCTCACACCTCTCACTCATCACCTTCACACTCATCTCCATCCACACAATAAAAAAAAATCCACCCATGCTCCTCTATCCCCAAAAGATCTTTCTTTGAAGGAACAACTTTCTGCGCTGTCCGACAAATTTTTCTCTTTGCAAATCTCCATGACTACTCTTCCCTCCACAATAGCCGACTTCATGTCTGCACAACTTAAAAGATTTCTTGATTCGTTCAGGACATCCTTTCCAAGACCTGCTCTCCAGCCGGATTATTCCTCTCATCTGCTTGCATTCACTGCAGAACTACAACTCTCATCCTCCATTTCCTCTATTCAATCACATCAACAGGACTCTATGTCCAACCTGATAGCTGTTTCACAACAAATGTCAGGTATTGCTAAAACCAGCTCTACCACACTGCCTTCCACCTTAGCATCTCTAAATAACTTAGTGGTATCCCTGCCAAACTCAATGGGAGCAGGCTTTGATAATATGCAAGAATCTCTTGAACTTACTCTTGCACAGCTTCAAAGTCTGGTGTTCACTGACACTGACAGGGCTGCTATTTCCCAGCTCTCTATCTTTGCTTATTCTCATTCTTCTTCCCTTGAAACCTGTGTTACCCAGTTAGCTGAGGTCAAGGACAACCTGGCTTTCTTAGTGCATAGCCTGGTTGGTTCAAGACCTGTTTCCAAGCCTGCTGCAGCCAAGCCTGCTGGATCCGTTCCTTCTGGCAGAGTTGATGTTGAAGGCTCTGTGCCATCTCCTTCAAAGGGGCATAAATCTGCCTCGAAGACAAAGTCTATGGGTGAGAAAGAAATCTTCATCTCCCTTTAAGGAGAAATCAACTTCAGTTCGCCAAGCAGCAGGTCATTTACAAACTGGTGATGCTGCAGGTACTTCTACAGTTTCTGAGAAAGCTCCTGAGCCTACTCAGGCTAGATCTCCAAGCCCTGCACCATCTAAGGGGGAGGAATCTATCCCTAGAGACAGTCCAGGCAAAAGAAGAGAATTAATCTTGAAAGCATCTAAGGAAGAAGAAGAGGAAATTGCTGAAATAGCCCTGTCCAAGGCAGCAAAAGGCAAAGGAAAAGCTGTTGTGGATACTGATACTCAAGAGGGCCCTTCAAGGCAAATATGACAAAGCTCAAGCCAAAGACATAGGTCTTCCACTGGATACTTAATATCAGTGGAAACAAAAGCAGGCTGAGATCTATGAAAGGAAGAAGAAGGAGGAAGCCTTTGTCAAAGCTGCTCAAGCCCTTGCTGACAAGGAGGCAAGAAAAATCAAAATGCCTTCCTTTGAAGTTCAAAGGAAATTGGTGGAAGCTGCTAATTTGTCAGTCAGTGGTAAGGAAGGTGAAAGAGTGAAAGGTTCAAAGGTCTAAGTGACCAAAGGAAAGACTGTATCCTCTATCTCTTCATCAGTAAGGAAAAAATTCCATTTTGACAATATTGCAAGGAAATAGTTCTTTGATGTGGCTAATAGAATACTTGCCAAGGAGACAATTGTCAAGGCTGTTCCCATTTCAAGGAAGAATCAACCATGGAAGCTTCAAATCACTAGGCATGGTGCTGATGGTCCTAAACTGGAAGCTTATGAATCTATGTTGTTGTCAACATGGGATACAGAGAAAGGGTTGAACTTGTTATTGCCCTGAGCAGATCCAAATCTGAGACTGCTAAAAGTGTTAGGGCATATGTTAATAAGTTGATGGAGAAAGTGAAAGACCTAGGTTTGATCTCAGATGAATTGATCAAGGGTACCTCACAAGTGGAACCTAAGATCATGCCTAGGAGCCAAAAGAGAGATCCAGAGCTTGAGGAGCTGGTCATGATGATTAAGCAGGGGCTCTATGTTGTTCAGATCAAAGGAGTTGATCACAGCCTGCCTGTTGGGGTTGAACCTGAAGAAGGGAAATTTTTTGAAGAGCCTGAAGTAGGAGTATTCTTTGTAGATCCTCTGTCTAAAAGAATGTGTTTTCAAAGAGCTTCAAATCTTCACAAAGCTTGTCTTAAACAAATCATAGCCTTTAGACTCTTTAAAGCTTTTTAGAAGCATGCTAGATGGAGAGTCATCATATGGGATCTGCTTAAAGCCTTCCATAGAAGCGGAGAACTTGAGAACCCTAACTTTATGTTCATCAGCCTTGAGTTAGAAGATATTGAGGCCAGTATAGAACGGGCTCAGAAGAAAGCCGAAGAACAGCGACAAGGTCTATCTGCTGGTGATGAGTAGATGAAGAATGCAAGCTGTCTATCTGTTGGACATGCTTACCATTATTTGCTCCCAACTTCAACAGTCCAAAAGTGTTGAATTTTCTCTGTACATAAGTTGTTCTTTATTACATTTGTTGTAAGCTATTCCAGTAGATTAGTTGTACTTGTAAAAACATATGTTGTTTCCATAAATATCAATATGTATAAACTGATCGTTTACTTTACTTCAAAGTTGTATTTTCATTTCTGCAACTGTAATGTAGATGTATATAGTGATTATTGATAAAATCAGCTTATACTGGATATTACAAATAGGGGAGATTGTTAGGCACAAAAAGGCCTCAATCAAACCTACTCTGTATCATCGGGGGAGATTTTCAATCAAACATGTTTGATACACTTAAGGGTCTAATTGAAGCTCTTCTAATGCCTTATTGAAACCAGATAAGTGATTTACAATATAAGCCCAAAGGTGCTCACACTGTTAAATTCGTTGTAACCTGGCAGATTGCCTAAGCTGTCCTAAACTGTTGGACAGGTTTGGCATAAACTGTCTACGCAGTTCATATCTGTTGGACAGCTCTGACCCAAGTTAAGTGTTTTGTTCTTTGTGAACAGGTTTTACACATTATTGAATTTGTTTCCATGTCATCATGTAAAGTCTTGGACGTGAATATCAGTTTGCAAGTCGAAGACAAAAGTGGAAAATTAGAAGCTGCTTAATCAGCCTAAGCTGTTAATATACATGAAGACAAAAAGGATATTAGAAATGCGTGAAAGACCATTTCTTATATCAAAATGGTTATACATGAAGAGGAAAGCATTAAAGTTGACATTCCTCTTTAAGGTAAAGTTGTATGCAACCGAGACAAAAAGGAAAAGACAAAGATTCAGCTACAAAGGGACAAATTCTATTTTGTCAGAATGTGCAGAAAAGCAGTCTTGTCTTTTTATAAAGGCACTCCACTATCTCTACAACCAATGAGGAAGTTTCACTGGGATTCTCTAAGTGAGTATTAAAGGAAGCTTCTAAGGAATGAGAGATAACCAAGAGAGAGATATTCAAAAGTCCATAAAGTGCAAAAAGGAATTGTGTTTTCATGCATGCAAGTTCTGCCTTCAACAGTGAGTGCATCATAGTGAGTGAATTCATTGTATCTAGTCTGAGTGAGTCATAGATTTATTCATCTATTGTATTTATCATCTCAGTTTGGATTATTCCACAATCCATACCTGTTTGTAATTAACACTTGTTAATATATACATACAAATTTTGAGAAAGTGTGTTGAAATTTTAATTAGCTGTATTCAACACCCCCCCCCCCCCCCACCTCCACAGCCTAGTGCAACATACTTGGGAAACCTTTTGGGACCTACAAAATGCTATCCATCAATCGATGTCAATATTGTCAGAGAGAAAAACACACAGCCACCGCTTTCAATATTATAATAATGAGAATAATGACAAAGTTGTGAAATCCTAGGCGTGGGTTTCATTTAAATACCTAGGATAGTTTGAGGGGCTTACAAAACATACCCCTCAACTTTCTAATAAAATAGAAAAGAATAAAAATAAAGAAATGGAACTACATTGAAATGAATTAAACACTATCTATTACAAAATGAAACCACAGGATTGAAATTTCATATCTAACAGACCATTTCTTAACCAAAATAGCTTTACAAGGAAGAATAAAGGTCACTTGTTGACATTCCACTTTAGGGTAAAGCTAAGGACGACGAAGTCAAAAAGGAAAGAAAAAGATTCTACATTAATAAGACAAAACTACTTTTGTCAGATTTGTCTTGGGCAGAAAAACAATTTTGTCCCATTACAAGACATTTCCGCTTCCTTTACAAAGAATGAAGAAGCTTCACTGGGATCCTATGAATTGATATAAAATAGAAGTTTCCAGGGAGAGAGAAGAGGGTGTGAGACATACACAAACAGAGAACATGAGTGGAAAAAGAAAATGTGTTTTTCATGCATGCATGTTCAATTCAACTTGAGTGAAAAAGCTAAGTGTGTCTAAGCTCGTCAAACTCCCAAAGCTGATCTGTCTATGTTTTGTAAACACAGAGTGTGTAAACATTGAGTGAACCTTAGTGTAACACCACAACTCTAATTAACAACAACAATAATAATAATTCACAAGAATTCTAACGAAATTTTGGCATGACCTATTCGTAAAATCGATAATCCATCCTGTAATTTCAAAAACAATATAATCTACAAATTAAGATTTTTAATTCACCAAATTTCATGGTTCAATACTCAAAATATATCAGAGATTTAAGTGCTATACGCCCAGGGATATAAAATTTTAATACAAGAACAAGACCTCGGTCATAACTAACCCAAAATACAAAGTTTAAAACCACTTGTTAAACCATTTGATGACCACAAGTACATTTCAAACAATGGGATTAAGTACATCAACCTTCATCAAGCGTAAATAGAAAAAGTCCTGATGAATTATAGCACAAGGGTGATCTACTCCCTCCTCAAAATGTGAAATATAGATATATGTACCAAAAGTTTATCCTGCTCGAAAGTTCCTACTTCACGCTTTGCAAGAGTCTATCTTCTCCTTTCCCTATCATTTTATACCTGAAATGTGGAAATCAACTAAATGGTTAAACGATAATGCTTAGTGAGTGACTAGGTCAATAATGTACCACATTCAATAACTATTTAAGCATCATTATATAAGAGATATCAAAGGAGATGAGACATATCAAGAGGGAGACTCTTGATAGAGTCACGACAACACTACACACTATGGGTACATCCAGGGAGTGTGTAGCTCCAAAAATCATCAGGGCCCGCAGTTTCCGGCGTTGTACTCCCACCAACAATTAAGTACGACATCATACTCCGAGATCATCAGTAGTATGACTATAATGTACATCACACACAGTAATGTACTATATCATAAGCAATGTAATAAACATGTACATGTTAAGATTAACCATATAGAATTAATAAGATAATAGTGTAAGTACGAGAATCATAAATAGGTAGTATGATGCAATGCCAAAGAATGAACAACATAGACATAAGAAACAAGCCATCATTATCATATATCAGGTACACAATTAACACTAGTACTCACAATCAATATATAAAGGATCCCGTCAATAATATGCCCACACACAATATTGGGTCATAAAGTTACATCGCCAAAAGCTCCAACGGTCGCCGAAGTTAGGTAATAGACACCTAGACATATCATACAATCACCAAGCATGTTAAAAGTCAAGAACAACACCTTAACAAAGTTTTTATTCACTTCTACGAACTTATAAGTATGGCCCAAAACAACTTATTAAGAATTAGAATTTCCTTCAACTATTAATTGATGGTTAAAATGCTCAACTATGAAATTAAGACCCTAACAACACATCTCAACACTTGAGTTGCAATATACACATTTTTCAGTTCCTTCAAGAAAGTTCATTCATCATTTTGATGCCTTACAAGTTCCCTAATCCCTATTTGACTTTACAATACTTTAAACGCTTAATTTAGATGTGCAAAACAAGTATAAGACCCAAGCAAACCCGACCGACGCTAAAAATGGGACATGGTGGGCAGATTGTTGGTTATGGCGTGACCAAGGGGAGGGTCACGCCGTGACCACTGACAAAACTTCCAAACTCCCCCAAACTCCATATTCTTTAACTTTGATGCTTAATACCACTTTAAATACATTAGATATTGATATTTTAGGCTTCATTTAATCATTATAACATCATTTAAACACTTTTAGCCATATCAATATTATCATTCCTCCATTGACATTTCAATAGAAATTCTTAATTCAATATGAGGGTAACTCAAGTTTGAGGGATATAAACATATCTTAAAATAACAAACAAGCTAGAAACAAGTTATATTGCATAAACTCTTCAAATCATTCATCCATTTGATGCATCCATCACTTTCACCAAGTTTCCACCGATAACCGTCATGCACCCTAAGTTCATGGTTTATAAAATTCATAATCAACCCTGTAGATACATAAAGGACTAACCCAGCTTATAAAATCCAGAAATATAAGGCTCTTAGCATCCATTTTAAACATACTCCTAAGCATAGCTAAGCGATAAACATTGGCTTCAAGAATGAGAAGACAAGATGGGAGAGTGATGAGACCAGTATGAAGAAGACGATGTTAAATAGAAGATTACCTCTATCTTCCTCAATCAAGAAGTCCCACGTTCTTGAACTTATAGCAATCCAAAACCTAATTGAAGCTCCAAAGTAGTAGGATGAGATATATAATGGTGCAGGGAATTCTCTAGGAGTTTCCTGATTGGTTGGAATATTAAAAAAAAATCAGATTTTTTATAAAATTTTCACTACACACCCTTTACTTGAACCATTCACCACATGCATTCCTTAACCTATGTAACTTATTTTCTTTGCACCCAAATCTCATAATATACATAACTTTATTATTTTCACATGTAACTAGTTTGAGTGTGTCCTAGACTAGTTAAAATCTGTTGTTCATATTTGTCATCTCTATTTGGAACTTTTCGCAATCCAAACCTATTTGTAATCTTAACAATTGTTAATATATACTTACAAACACTGAGAAAAATCTGTGTGATAAAGAATATTCGCCCCCCCCCCCCCCCCCCCTATAGTTAATCTAAGGATACTTCGGAAACCTTTTGGGACCTACAATATTTCAATGTGTAGTGCAAAGCCAAACATTCGATGAAATTAATGTCTACACATTTCGATGCTTGAAATCTTAGTGATTTTCCACAAAAAGTAGTTTGACAATAGAATTTGATTTGGTATTGATCAATTTACAATGTATACTCATCCTAACAAACACATATATCTAATAATTACATAAGATTTATAAAAAAAATTTAGCTCGATCGATCGCACGGCTGGCATAACTATATACTAAAAAAGATGAGTCCGTGTATTAAATGATTGTAATAATTTTTTTATTAAATTCTATGAGAATACTAATTACATGAATTAATTTTATAAATAATATTTATTTACTGTTTATTAAATACATAAACATTCAATGGTAAAATATTTATCTAAACAAATTAGAATACTAATTATATGGTTCTATTTTATTTTTTTATTTAACTTAGTAAATATAGTATTTAGTTAATGTCGTGTTACTTAATTATACACTTTTAATTCTATAATTAAACATTATAGATACTATTTGAGTAATATATTTATAAGCTCGAAATACAATAAAATTCTAAATGATATTTAAGCATTCCAATAAATTTTTTAAGACTCAATATTAACTTGATAATTAAAAAGAATAATTGCTATTTTATTAAATATATTGAATAATCAAAAGGTTACGCATTTACGCTGTAACATCCCGATTTTGAGATAGGTACGTGGAATTATTTCATTGGATTAATTATTTAATTTGGGACCCGGAGATATGAATTTGTATTTTGGGGTATGGGGATCGGATTTTTGGGTATCGGACCGAGTTAACCCAAAACGTATATATATGTCGCTTCCTTTATTTCCTTAACTCATTTCCAAAGCCAGAGCTAAGATATATGTGTGTGTGTTTGTGAATTCCAGCAACCTTTAACAGAAATTGAAGCTTCAGATTGTGATTCAAGCTTCTAATTCAACCTCAACTTCTTCTTTTGAGATTGGAACCATATTGAGGTAAATTTGAGCCTTAATTCGTGGATTTAGTGTTGTTGGTTGTGAATAAGTGATTGAATTAAGTTTAGTTGTGTCCTTGAGCAAATTCGAGCTATTAACTGCGATTAAAATCGAGCTGAAATTGATTTTGGGGGAGAAATCCCCTGGCTGTGAAAAACAGAGCATTTCTGGTTCTGTTCGTCCGTGAGCGCGACCGCGATCCCTTGATCGCGGCCGCGATGTTCTTGAGATGATCGCAGGCAGCTTAAGCCCGAGCTCGGACCGCGATGTGAGCTCGGCCGAGTTTGAGGTCAGCACGGCCGCGACCGCGATAGGGTCAGTGCGGCCGCGATGTGGCTAGGGTTTTGGGTCGGGTTTTCGGGTTCTGTGAGTCGTGTATTTGGGTCCTTAGGGTCTCGAGAGTTGTCGAGAATTGTGTATAGAGTTGTTGGGCTGAGTTTGTGATATTGAGATTGTGTTATTGTGTTTTCAGGATCTCGTGTTGACAGGGTAGGGAAAGGGCTAGGAACCGAGACTTAGTTTATCTAGCTGAGCAGGTGAGTTTGCATGTTTTTCTGAGATACTTGTACGATTGTTTATTTAATACTTGCATGATCTTTTACTGAGCTTTCTTACGAGATATTATGAGTTTTATGACGAGCTTTTTATCGAGATATTATCATGCATGTATTATCGAGTTTTATTGTGAACTGTGTTTTACTATATGAGATTTGGGACACACGAGCTATCGAGTTACTAAACCGTACGGCTGGGCAGGGGTTGGGTCGCTCCCAATTCTTTTTTTGAGTTCCTGATGACTGCTTTGTGCGGTCTAGGGATTTGGTACGTGGGCCTATCCACGCGAGTTGAGCTACCTTGTGGGATCTCATATACTTGTTCAGTAGAGAACGCTGAACGTTTTATTATCGGGTTATTTATTTAATGAGCTTTATAATCGTACACTAACCCTTGCATTCTCACCAGCTTTAGCTGACCTGTGTGTGTTGTTGTGTGTATTCCAGGTGACCGGACTGTTAGTAGGCCTGCTGCACCAAAGTAGGTTTACACCATCTTTGTGATCGAGGAGTTAGCTACCTTTCATAGAGGTAGTTATATTTTGGGGATTGTTTTATATACTTCGGATAGGTTGTGTAATATTCAGAGACTTCCGTGACTATTTCTTATGTAAAAATAATGTTTTAAATTATCGGGTTTTCCGCGTGTATGTTTGGGAATAGTGTAGAGATTATTATATTATATCGTTACTGATGTGATAATTACGTGGCATTGTGGATTAGTTTGAGGGTGTTACAAGCTTGGTATCAGAGCCTAGGTTTAAGAGATTAAGTATCTAGTGGGTGCTTAAGCTTAAACCATAGAGTCTAGATCTTTGGATTGTAATCCGAAGTAGAGTACCAGGTGATGAACGAGTAGTGTGTAGAGTCTTGTAGAGTTGATTTGTGTTATTATCTTATTGTGCAGGTTATTATGGACCGTCAGGGCAGCGGGCCTCAGGGGGATGACCATAGAGATGAGCAGCCTTTGCGTAGATCTGACTTGTATTCTGTGATAGGTCAGATTCTAGATGAGCGTTTTCCGGGTCAGAGTATGGGTAGAGGTCGAGGCGTGTGACACCTTGCCACATTAACCACCAATTACCATTCACCCAGGATTATTCACCAACAAACAGATATATAATGATCTGATAGCTTAATAATAGTGCGGAAGCAAAATACATAAATAAAAGTATTACAACAGAGTCTAACACCCTACGGTGCAACAAAGGTTACACGTCTAAGTCTACCAACACAATTTATTACATTATCCCAAATTCATTACAACAGAATTTTCATAAACCAAATACCAAAGTAAACGGTAGAAATCTTCAAATACTTCAATAGATTTCCTAGCTAGATGGTCCAGCTGTAGACTTCCCTTTTCCTGTAAAAATTCAACAACTAAAGGGGTAAGCTAAAGCTTAGTGAATACCATATGATTTTACACATTCTACAAATCATTATGATGCCACCCAGGGTAACCGCGGTAACACATACCGTATACCCCACACGTACTCCAAGTACGCAAACCCGAGCCGCAGCTCCTTCGAGCTGACACTCGGCATAAGAATAACCAACCATCTGAGGCAGACATTACATCGGGGATGACCTACTGTCTATCCTGACCACAGAGGTGTCAAACTCTTGGTCATATAGCACAGTAACATCAGAGTACAGATGCGACCACGCAGGTCCATCGAAAGAATGCACAACAAATGAACGGACATGCAACAAGTATGAATGTGCATCAACATATACGCATGTTAGTAGAATGCCAAACGAATATGAAACAACATGCCTCAGCAGGCAATGCAAACATAATGCAGATGCAACAATGTTAAAATCAAAGGTACTCACAGTGGGTGCGTTATTAATCTTTTAGCAATATTATTTCTCCTCGGGATTTCAACCGGATCAACCAAGTACCCCACTGTGGGTTAAACAACACCACAAGGGACCTGTAAGTCATTTGTAACAACACATTGTGTTAATATCTTGTTTAATTCCATAAAACTTAATTTCTATAAGTTTTTACCATTTTTGATCCCAATTTCGGATCCATGTCCGAATTCGGACCCCACCCGAATTCGGACCCCCAGTTCGGTTCTCATATGAACCCTAATTCGGTCCCAATATAAGCCCTATTTCGGACCACATGCTAGTTCGGACCATATCCGAATTCGGTCTCCAACCGAATTCGGACCCTCATCCGAATTCCAACACTTAGAAATATTTTCTTTTAGTTTTTATAATTCAACTTTTCAGGACACATCCGAATTCGGGCCATATCCGAATTCGGATTCCTACCGAAGTACAACACTTGTAATTTTTTTTTCTATATTAAATATCCTGAAGTTTGAGCCTCATCCGAATTCGGACCTGATCCGAGTTCATCTCGGATCCGAATTCGGATCCCACTGTGTTCATACTTGTGCAGTTTTGTCAATTTCAGATTAAATTCCATCGTTTTTGGTACTAATTCAATACATGGAATAACTTATACCAACTAAAATACATCTATTTTCAACCCTTTTAACACCAATATTAACACTATCACATATCAAATTAAACCCATTCTGTTCAATTTGTTCCATCCGTAGAACACACACACTAAAACACACACGAATCTCTAAAATCGTACTTAGAGGCTGAATCAGGAGCTGAAATTTTGTACATAGCATCATAAATACTCGATTTAAACTAATCCACAATAAAATCATACATGCATAAACATTTGAATCCCCAATTCTCAGTTTCGGTTCTTATAAAAAAAACCGAACTATAAACTCTAAATTTCGAAGAATTGAAGTAATATTTACCTTAAATCGATTCTTGCAGATGTTTTTGTTCCTTAATTGCAAGCTGAATCCAGATTTTCAGCTTCAATTTCAAAGTTTTGATGATCTTCAATTCGTAGAGAGAGAGAGAGAGAGAGCCGAGAGATGAGAGTTGGTGTGATATTTCAAATGAAAGACCTTTTGGTCTTTTATTCCATAATTTCGAATTTTAACACTTTTAGCCCCTCAACTCAACTAGTTTATCTAAATACTGATTTTTTATCATAATTCTCATCAATAGCCTTTTAATGATCATTCTTAATAATTATTTTCACTTAATAAATAAAAATTCTAAATTTCCATAATATGCAATCAACTTTCATAAATTCAAATACATAATCATTTTCAATAATTTAACTTAATACAAAATTTAAACTTAATAAACTTCAAATATAATAATTTAAATCCGAGGATGTTACAGCATGGGCTCCACCACGCTAAACTTCGTCCTCGAAGTTACTCGGATCTAAAAAGTTGCGGATATTTCTTCAACATATCAGACTTAGTCTCCCAGGTATGATTCGCTCCTTTGTGATGCTTCCAACGTACAAACACCATCTCAATTTCTTTACTTCTTAATTTCCTCACTTTCGTATCTAACACAAATTCCGGCTCTTCAACATATCGGAGCCTTTCATCAATCTGCAGTTCCGTGTGATCTGCCCAATCTTCGTTTTCGGTTGTGAATGACTTTTTAAGGTTCCCCACATGGAACACCGGGTGTATGCCCGACATTTCTTCCGGCAACTCCAACCGATACGACTGATTTCCTACTTTCTCTGTAATCCTGAATGGTCCGATGAATCTCGGAGCCAACTTTCCTCTCTTTACAAAACGGGTAACACCTCTCATAGGTGAAACCTTCAAATAAACCCAATCATTTATATCAAAACTGATTGGTTTATGTCTCCTATCGTAATAACTCTTCTAACGATCCTGGGCCGCTTTCATATTCTGTCTCACCAACTGAATCTTCTCATTGGTTTCTTGTAGCAATGCCGGCCCAGCAATCGGCGTTTCACCGGTTTCCCTCCAACATGTAGGAGTCCTACATCTTCTCCCATACAATGCCTCAAACGGCGCTTTCTTGATCGTCGCGTGGTAACTGTTGTTATATGAAAACTCGATCAGTGGCAAATGATCGTCCCAATTGCCACCGAGATCCAATATACACGACCGCATCATATCTTCAAGTGTCAGGATAGTCCTTTCACTTTGACCATCGGTTTGCGGACGGTAAGCCATACTCATAGCTATTCTCGTTCCCAATCCTTCTTGTAAAGCCGACCAAAAGTTGGAAGTAAATCGGCTGTCCCGATCCGATACAATGGACTTCGGTACTCCATGTCTAGCAACTATCTCGTCCAAGTAGATCTGTGCTAACTTTTCCAGTGAATAACTCTCTCTTATGGGAATGAAGTGTGCCGACTTGGTTAATCTATCAACAATTACCCACACCGCATCGTGTTGACGCCTAGTTTTCGGCAACTTCGTGACAAAGTCCATTGTGATATGTTCCCACTTCCATTCCGGAATGGGAAGCGGTTGCAAACTACCGTATGGCTGCTGACTTTCGGCTTTCACTAACCGACAAGTTCGGCATCTCTCCACATACTGTCCGATATCTTTCTTTAATCCGGGCCACCAGAAGTCTGCTTTCAGCTCATTGTACATCTTTGTGCTCCCGGGATGTACAGAAAACTTAGACTGATGAGCTTCTTCTATTATCACATTTCTCATGCCTCCATACTTTGGCACCCAGATTCTCCCATATATACCTTTCAAACCCGATTCACTTGTTTCCATATCCTTAATCTGTGCTCTTATATCCTCAGCACCAACATTTTCGTCTTTCAAGTCTTCCTCTTGAGCGGCCTTGACATCATCAATAATAGTGGATGTTAACATAGTAGATGTCAACATGTAACAGCAATCCTTGGCATATGCTTTGCGACTCAAAGCATCGGCTACCACGTTAGCCTTTCCAGGATGGTAAAGGATTTCACAGTCATAATCCTTTATTAGCTCCATCGAACGTCTCTGTCTCATGTTAAGTTCTTTCTGGCTGAAAATGTATTTCAGGCTCTTATGATCCGTGTATAACTGACACTTAGTCCCATATAGATAGTGCCTCCACAACTTCAATGCAAATGTGACTGCTGTCAACTCAAGATCATGAGTTGAGTAATTCTTCTCATGTTGCTTTAACTGTCTCGAAGCATAAGCTATAACTTTTCCACGTTGCATCAATACTGCACCAAGTCCCAACCTTGAAGCATCTGTGTATACAACAAAGTCCTCATTACCCTCTGGTAGGGCAAGTATCGGTGCTTCACTTAACGTTTTCTTCAAAACATCAAACGCCTCTTGCTGCACGGTTTCCCAGACAAAAGGTGCATTCTTCTTTGTTAACATAGTTAAAGGGACTGCAATTTTGGAAAAATCCTTAATAAACCTCCGATAATAGCCCGCCAGCCTAAGGAAACTTCTGACTTCAGTAGCTGAACTAGGCGGCTCCCAGTTTCTTACCGCTTCTACCTTAGCCGGATCTACAGAAATTCCGGCCCCCGAAATCACATGCCCTAAAAACTGAATCTGTTGCAGCCAAAACTCACATTTTGAGAACTTGGCATACAACTTCTCTTTTCTTAGCAATTCCAGCAATTCCCTTAAATGATCAGCATGTTCGGCTTCCGACTTAGAGTATACTAAAATATCATCGATAAACACAATTACCGATTTATCCAACATCAATCTACATACTCTATTCATTAAATCCATAAACACTGCCGGGGCATTGGTTAAACCGAAAGGCATCACCAGAAACTCGTAATGCCCATACCGAGTCCTGAAAGCTGTCTTAGGCACATCTTCCTCTCGAACTTTTAACTGATGATACCCCGACCTCAAGTCGATCTTAGAAAAGACAGAAGCTCCATGTAACTGATCAAATAAGTCATCTATCCGCGGCAGCGGATACTTGTTCTTAACAGTCAGTTTATTCAACTCCCGGTAATCAATGCACATTCGCATTGTGCCATCCTTCTTTTTCACAAACAAAACAGGGGCTCCCCACGGCGATGAACTTGGTCGAATAAAGCCCTTGTCCAACAACTCCTGGAGTTGTGTCATCATCTCTTTCATCTCGGTTGGGGCAAGGCGATAAGGAGAACGAGCTACCGGTGCAGCTCCAGGGATCAGATCAATTCTAAATTCCACTTGTCTCTCAGGCGGCACGCCAGACAAGTCTTCCGGAAACACATCCGGGAATTGTGAAACAACAGGCACATTGGCCAACGTCTTCTTCTCAGCCTTGGCATCTATAGCATATGCCAGGTAAGCGTCACAACCCTTTGCAACAAGCTTTCGGGCTTTTGCAATGGTCAACAAACATAGATCCCCACTTCTCCTATCCCCATAAATGCAAATCTCACGCCCCTCCGGAGTAGTTATCTTTATCATCCGCTTCTTACATACTATGTGGGCTTCGTTCTCTATCAACCAATCCATCCCGATAATAACATCAAATTCACTAAACTCGATCGGAATCAAGTCCAAATTGAAGACTACATCTTCAATCACTAAAGTGCAGTTACGATAAACATGATCTACTTTGACTAAGGTGTTGCTAGCAGTTTCAATATCTAGTACAGCAGATAGCTTAGACAAAGGCATGGCAAGTTGTTGTGCAAACATAGTAGATACAAACGAGCGATTGGCACCCGAATCGAAAAGAACTCGTGCAGGTAAAGAGTTTGCAATAAACATACCCGTGACCACCTCCGGGTTTTCCCTAGCCTCTTCTGCAGTAATCTGAAATGCACGAGCCGGTGCCCTTTGCGACTGGCCCCGACCTCGGTTAACTGAACCGCCGCTTGAACCTCCTGAAGATCGTGTCGATGTTGGAGCAGCAACTGCTGGAGCATTCTTTCGACAATTTCTACTATAGTGCCCCCACACTCCACATTTATGGCAGGCATCTGATCTTCGTGGACATTCATTCTGAAAGTGGCCCAACTCTCCGCAGCAAAAACACGCACGCCCGTTGGTGCACTTGCCGAAGTGTTCCAGATGACACTTGTTACAATACTGTGGCTCGGTGTTGATAGAGTATGCACGAGCACGACCGGAAGAACTAGACTGTCGACGGTAAGATTGTTGTGGCGAGTACTGAGATGATCGTGAAGAACCAGAATAACCCCCTTCGCGTTGGCGTTTCGGTGGTGAAGGTTGAGTTGGATTAGCTGAAGCA
Organism: Centrapalus pauciflorus; assembly: GCA_020465985.1. Taxonomy (NCBI): domain Eukaryota; kingdom Viridiplantae; phylum Streptophyta; class Magnoliopsida; order Asterales; family Asteraceae; genus Centrapalus; species Centrapalus pauciflorus. Next base: position 136,778 of record JAANYP010003313.1, on the reverse strand, counting down.
GCAGCGGACCCCATCACGTAACCAGACATACTTAAAATCTGTTCCACATTTCTGGCGGCTTCCAATAGACCAGCAAATGTGGGGTAGCGTACATTGCTCATCACCCTCCGAATCTCCAAATCAAGACCAGCCTCAAACCTGGTCACTTTTCTTTCCTCAGTATCCACTTGATGAGGCGCGAACAAACTCAGCCTCGTGAACTCTACCGCGTACTGGGACACAGACTTAGTCCCCTGAATCAGTGTCATTAATTTTGCCTCAAGTCTTCGGCGCTCATCGGCCGGGCAGTACTGCTGAGTGAAAACTTCAGTGAACTCAGCCCATTTCATTACAGCAACCTTCTCCATTGTTAGTGCATTCACCATCGAATTCCACCACATTATTGCGTCTTTGGTGAACATGGCAGTAGCGAACCGGACCATATCCTTCTCAGCACAATCGCTGATTCGGAAAGTCCTTTCTGTAGCTGTTATCCACTCCAATGCAGTAACAGCATCACCCAACCCAGTAAACTCAACGGCTCCATTTCCCTTAAAGTCCTTGAAACGGCAACCCCTGGGCTTATTTGATGACCCAGTGTTGTCACCTTGCTCGTCATCGTTTCCCTCTCTTTCCTTATTCTTTCTCTTCTCTTCTCTTCGCTTAGCTTCGGCCTCATCTCGAGCCCGAAATTGGTCCTGAATCATTCGATTTTGCTCAGCCATCATGGCTAGCATCATTTCCCTCGTCTCTTCTGGTGTCATTCCTCCTCCAGACATGTTCTGAAACATGAAACATATAACTTATTTAGTAACATGTCATTTATTTATAGACACCACCCAATTGTCCCGTATGATAGTCAATATTCTTATGATTACTATATCGTAACCTATCTTAGTTCAGATCATTACTTAGAATCACTACATGTCAACACTTAATGTTTGAGACCAAGACCTCACGGACACTTGAATCTCAAACTACTGCTCTGATACCATACGCTGTGACACCCTTGCCACATTAACCACCAATTACCATTCACCCAGGATTATTCACCAACAAACAGATATATAATGATCTGATATCTTAATTAAAGTGCGGAAGCAAAATACATAATAAAATAATACAAATTTGTCAAACACCCTACGGTGCTACATAGGTTACACGTCTAAGTCTACCAACACAATTTATTACATTATCCCAAATTCATTACAACAGAATTTTCATAAACCAAATACCAAAGTAAACGGTAGAAATCTTCAAATACTTCAATAGATTTCCTAGCTAGATGGTCCAGCTGTAGACTTCCCTTTTCCTGTAAAAATTCAACAACTAAAGGGGTAAGCTAAAGCTTAGTGAATACCATATGATTTTACACATTCTACAAATCATTATGATGCCACCCAGGTTAACCGCGGTAACACATACCGTATACCCCACACGTACTCCAAGTACGCAAACCCGAGCCGCAGCTCCTTCGAGCTGACACTCGGCATAAGAATAACCAACCATCTGAGGCAGACATTACATCGGGGATGACCTACTGTCTATCCTGACCACAGAGGTGTCAAACTCTTGGTCATATAGCACAGTAACATCAGAGTACAGATGCGACCACGCAGGTCCATCGAAAGAATGCACAACAAATGAACGGACATGCAACAAATATGAATGTGCATCAACATAAACGCATGTTAGTAGAATGCCAAACGAACATGAAACAACATGCCTCAGCAGGCAATGCAAACATAATGCAGATGCAGCAATGTTAAAATCAAAGGTACTCACAGTGGGTGCGTTTTTATCTTTAATCAAATTTTATTTCTCCTCGGGATTTCAACCGGATCAACCAAGTACCCCACTGTGGGTTAAACAACACCACAAGGGACCTGTAAGTCATTTGTAACAACACATTGTGTTAATATCTTGTTTAATTCCATAAAACTTAATTTTTATAAGTTTTTACCATTTTTGATCCTAAATTCGGATCCATGTCCGAATTCGGACCCCACCCGAATTCGGACCCCCAATTCGGACACCTTTTAATTTCGGACCACATGCTAGTTCGGACCATATCCGAATTCGGTCTCCAACCGAATTCGGACCCTCATCCGAATTCCAACACTTAGAAATATTTTCTTTCAGTTTTGATAAATCAACTTTTCAGGACCCATCCGAATTCGGGCCCTATCCGAATTCGGATTCCTACCGACGTACAACACTTGTAAATTTTTCTATATTAAATATCCTGAAGTTTGGGCCTCATCCGAATTCGGACCTGATCCGAGTTCATCTCGGATCCGAATTCGGATCCCACTGTGTTCATACTTGTGCAGTTTTGTCAATTTCAGATTTAATTCCATCGTTTTTTGTACTAGTTCAATACATGGAATAACTTACACAAACTAAAATACATCTATTTTCAACACTTTTAACACTAATATTAACAGTATTACATATCAAATAAAACCCATTATGCTCATTTTGTTCCATCCGTAGAACACACACACTAAAACACACATGAATCTCTAAAAATCGTACTTAGAGGCTGAATCAGGATCTGAAATTTGATACATATCATCCTAAACACCCGATTTAAACATATTCATAACAATAACGAACATGCATTAACATTTGCTACTCCAATCTATAATTTCGGATTTTTACAAAACCGAACACAAAACCATCAATTATGAAGAATTTGTGAAATGTTTACCTCAATTCGTTAATTGCAGATGTGATAGTTCCTTGTGTGCAACCTTGATTTCAATTTTCAGACTTCGAATCCACGATTTTTATGATCTTCAGTTTGTAGAGGGAGAGAGAGCCGAGAGATGAGAGATTGTAGAGAGAGAGTGTGATATTTCAAATGAAAGACCCTTTGGTCTTTTATTCCATAATTTCGAATTTTAACACTTTTAGCCCCTCAACTCAACTAGTTTATCTAAATACTGATTTTTCATCATAATTCTCATCAATAGCCTTTTAATGATCATTCTTAATAATTATTTTCACTTAATAAATAAAAATTCTAAATTTCCATAATATGCAATCAACTTTCATAAATTCAAATACATAATCATTTTCAATAATTTAACTTAATACAAAATTTATCTAGTTATCCCAATTACAATAAATTAAATCCGAGGATGTTACAGCATGGGCTCCACCACGCTAAACTTCGTCCTCGAAGTTACTCGGATCCAAAAAGTTGCGGATATTTCTTCAACATATCAGACTTAGTCTCCCAGGTATGATTCGCTCCTTTGTGATGCTTCCAACGTACAAGCACCATCTCAATTTCTTTACTTCTTAATTTCCTCACTTTCGTATCTAACACACATTCCGGCTCTTCAACATATCGGAGCCTTTCATCAATCTGCAACTCCGTGTGATCTGCCAAATCTTCGTTTTCGGTTGTGAACGACTTTCTAAGGTTCCCAACATGGAACACCGGGTGTATGCCCGACATTTCTTCAGGTAACTCTAAGCGATATGATTGGTTTCCAACTTTCTCTATTATCTTAAATGGCCCAACAAATCTCGGAGCCAACTTTCCTCTCTTTACAAAACGGGTAACACCTCTCATAGGTGAAACCTTCAAATAAACCCAATCATTTATATCAAAACTGATTGGTTTATGTCTCCTATCGTAATAACTCTTTTGACGATCCTGGGCCGCCTTCATGTTCTGTCGCACCAATTGTATTTTCTCGTTTGTCTCTTGAAGTAATGCCGGCCCAGCAATCGGTGTTTCACCGGTTTCCCTCCAACATGTAGGAGTCCTACATCTTCTCCCATACAATGCCTCAAACGGCGCTTTCTTGATCGTCGCGTGGTAACTGTTATTATACGAAAATTCGATCAGTGGCAAATGATCGTCCCAATTGCCACCGAGGTCTAACACACACGACCGCATCATATCTTCGAGTGTTAGGATGGTCCTTTCACTTTGACCATCGGTTTGCGGACGGTAAGCCGTACTCATAGCAATCCTCGATCCTAACCCTTCTTGTAATGCCGACCAAAAGTTGGAAGTAAATCGGCTGTCACGATCAGATACAATGGACTTAGGTACTCCATGTCTGGAAACAATCTCATCCAAGTAAATCTGAGCTAACTTTTCCAGTGAATAACTTTCTCTTATTGGAATGAAGTGTGCCGACTTGGTTAATCTATCAACGATTACCCATACCGCATCGTGTTGACGCCTAGTTTTCGGCAACTTTGTGACAAAGTCCATCGTGATATGCTCCCACTTCCATTCCGGAATGGGAAGCGGTTGCAAACTACCGTAAGGTTGTTGGTGTTCGGCTTTCACTAACCGACAAGTCCTGCATCTTTCCACGTACTGTCCTATGTCTTTCTTTAATCCGGGCCACCAGAAGTCTGCTTTCAGCTCGTTGTACATCTTTGTGCTCCCGGGATGTACAGAAAATTTCGATTGGTGAGCTTCTTCTATGATCACCTTTCTCATGCCTCCATACTTCGGCACCCAGATTCTTCCGTAGATGCCTTTCAATCCCGACTCGCTTGTTTCCATTATTTTCATCTGTGTTCTTATATCCTCAGCACCAACATTCTCGTCTTTCAAGGCTTCCTCTTGAGCGGCCTTGACATCATCAATAATAGTGGATGTTAACATAGTAGATGTCAACATGTAACAGCAATCCTTGGCATATGCTTTGCGACTCAAAGCATCGGCTACCACGTTAGCCTTTCCAGGATGGTAAAGGATTTCACAGTCATAATCCTTTATTAGTTCCATCGAACGTCTATGTCTCATGTTAAGTTCTTTCTGGCTGAAAATGTATTTCAGGCTCTTATGATCCGTGTATAACTGACACTTAGTCCCATATAGATAGTGCCTCCACAATTTTAACGCAAACGTAACTGCAGTCAACTCCAAGTCATGAGTTTAATAATTCTTCTCGTGTTGCTTTAACTGTCTCGAAGCATAAGCTATAACTTTTCCACGTTGCATCAATACTGCACCAAGTCCCAACCTCGAAGCATCTGTGTATACAACAAAGTCCTCATTACCCTCTGGTAGGGCAAGTATCGGTGCTTCACTTAAAGTCTTCTTCAAAACATCAAACGCTTCTTGCTGCACAGTTTCCCATACAAACGGTGCATTCTTCTTCGTCAACACCATCAAAGGAACGACAATTTTCGAAAAGTCCTTTATAAATCTCCTATAGTAGCCCGCCAACCCCAGAAAACTTCTGACTTCAGTAGCTGAACGAGGCGGCTCCCAGTTTCTTACCGCTTCTACCTTAGCCGGATCTACTGAAATTCCGGCCCCCGAAATTACATGCCCTAAAAACTGAATCTGTTGCAGCCAAAACTCACATTTTGAGAACTTGGCATACAACTTCTCTTTTCTTAGCACTTCCAGCAATTCCCTTAAATATCAGCATGTTCGGCCTCAGACTTTGAATACACCAGAATATCGTCGATGAACACAATCACCGACTTATCTAACATCGGTCTACAAACTCGGTTCATTAAATCCATAAAAACAGCCGGGGCATTGGTCAACCCAAAAGGCATGACCAGAAACTCGTAATGCCCGTAACGTGTCCTAAAGGCTGTCTTAGGCACATCTTCCTCTCTAACTTTTAACTGATGATATCCCGACCTCAAGTCAATCTTAGAAAAGACACACGCCCCGTGTAACTGGTCAAATAAGTCATCTATCCGCGGCAGCGGATACTTGTTCTTGATTGTCAATTTATTCAGCTCCCGGTAATCGATGCACATCCTCATGGTGCCATCTTTCTTCTTAACAAATAACACCGGAGCTCCCCACGGCGATGAACTTGGTCGAATAAAACCCTTGTCCAACAACTCCTGGAGTTGTGTCATCATCTCTTTCATTTCAGTAGGAGCAAGGCGATAAGGAGAACGAGCTACCGGTGCAGCTCCAGGGATCAAGTCAATGCGAAATTCCACTTGTCTCTCAGGCGGCACGCCAGACAAGTCTTCCGGAAACACATCCGGAAATTGTGAAACAACAGGTACATCGGCCAACGTCTTCTCCTCAGCCTTGGCATCAATAGCATATGCCAGGTAGGCGTCACAACCCTTTGCAACAAGCTTTCGGGCTTTTGCAATGGTCAACAGACACAGATCCCCACTTCTCCTATCCCCATAAATGCAGATCTCACGCCTCTCTGGAGTAGTTATCTTTATCATTCGCTTCTTACATACTATGTGGGCTTCATTCTCAATTAACCAATCCATCCCGATTATCACATCAAATTCACTGAAGTCTATCGGAATCAAGTCCAGATTGAAGACTACATCTTCAATCACTAAAGTGCAATTACGATAAGCATGATCTACTTTGACTAAGGTGTTCCTAGCAGTTTCAATATCTAGTACAGCAGATAGCTTAGACAAAGGCATGGCAAGTTGTTGTGCAAACATAGTAGATACAAACGAGCGATTGGCACCCGAATCGAAAAGAACTCGTGCAGGTAAAGAGTTTACAATAAACATACCCGTGACCACCTCCGGGTTTTCCCTAGCCTCTTCCACAGTGATTTGAAAGGCACGGGCTGGTGCCTTTGAGACTGGCCCCGACCTCGGTTAACTGAACCACCGCTTGAACCTCCCGAAGATCGTGTTGATGTTGGAGCAGCAGCTGCTGGAGCATTCTTTCGACAATTTCTACTATAGTGCCCCCACACTCCACATTTATGGCAGGCATCTGATCTTCGTGGACATTCATTCTGAAAGTGGCCCAACTCTCCGCAGCAAAAACATGCACGCCCGTTTGTGCACTTGCCGAAGTGTTCTAGATGACACTTGTTACAATACTGTGGCTCGGTGTTGATAGAGTATGCACGAGCACGACCGGAAGAACTAGACTGTCGACGAAAGGACTGTTGTGGCGAGTACTGCGAAGATCGTGAAGAACCAGAATAACCTCCTTCACGTTGGCGTTTTGGTGGTGAAGGTTGAGTTGGATTAGCTGAGGCAGCAGCGGACCCCATCACGTAACCAGACATACTTAAAATCTGTTCCACATTTCTGGCGGCTTCCAATAGACCAGCAAATGTGGGGTAGCGTACATTGCTCATCACCCTCCGAATCTCCAAATCAAGACCAGCCTCAAACCTGGTCACTTTCCTTTCCTCGGTATCCACTTGATGAGGCGCGAACAAACTTAGCCTCGTGAACTCCACGGCATACTGGGACACAGACTTAGTCCCCTGAATCAGCGTCATGAATTTAGCCTCCAATCTTCGGCGCTCATCGGCCGGGCAGTACTGCTGAGTGAAAACTTCAGTGAACTCAGCCCATTTCATTACAACAACCTTCTCCGTTGTTAGTGCATTCACCATCGAGTTCCACCACATTATTGCGTCTTTGGTGAACATGGCAGTAGCGAATCGGACCATATCCTTCTCAGCACAATCGCTGATTCGGAAAGTCCTTTCTGTAGCTGTTATCCACTCCAGTGCAGTAACAGCATCCCCCAACCCAGTAAATTCAACGGCTCCATTTCCCTTAAAGTCCTTGAAACGACAACCCCTGGGCTTATTAGATGACCCAGTGTTGTCATCTTGCTCGTCATTATTTCCCTCTCTTTCCTTATTCCTTCTTTTCTCTTCTCTTCGCTTAGCTTCGGCCTCATCTCGAGCCCGAAATTGATCTTGTATCATCTCTCTTTGCTCAGCCATCATGGCTAGCATCATTTCTCTCGTCTCTTCAGGTGTCATTCCTCCTCTAGACATGTTCTGAAATACGAAACATATAATTTATTTAGTAATATGTCATTTTTTATAGACATCACCCAATTGTCCCGTATGATAGTTAATATTCTTATGATTACCAGATCGTAACCTATCTTAGTTCAGATCATTACTTAGAATCACTACATGTCAACACTTAATGTTTGAGACCAAGACCTCACGGACACTTGAATCTCAAACTACTGCTCTGATACCATAAGCTGTGACACCCTTGCCACATTAACCACCAATTACCATTCACCCAGGATTATTCACCAACAAACAGATATATAATGATCTGATACCTTAATTAGAGTGCGGAAGCAAAATACAAAATAAAATAATACAAATGTGTCAAACACCCTATGGTGCTACAAAGGTTACACGTCTAAGTCTACCAACACAATTTATTACATTATCCCAAATTCATTACAACAGAATTTTCATAAACCAAATACCAAAGTAAACAGTGGAAATCTTCAAGTCACTTCAATAAACGTCCTAGCTAGACGGTCCCGCAGCGGATTTCCCTTTTCCTGTAAAAATTCAACAACTGAAGGGGTAAGCTAAAGCTTAGTGAATACCATATAATTTTACACATTCTACAACTCATTATGATGCCACCCAGGGTAACCGCGGTAACACATACCGTATACCCCACACGTACTCCAAGTACGCAAACCCGAGCCGCAGCTCCTTCGAGCTGACACTCGGCATAAGAACAACCAACCATCTGAGGCAGACATTACATCGGGGATGACCTACTGTCTGACCACAGAGGTGTCAAACTCTTGGTCATATAGCACAGTAACATCAGAGTACAGATGCGACCACGCAGGTCCATCGAAAAGGATGCACAACAAATGAACGGACATGCAACAAGTATGAATGTGCATCAACATATACGCATGTTAGTAGAATGCCAAACGAATATGAAACAACATGCCTCAGCAGGAAATGCAAACATAATGCAGATGCAGCAATGTTAAAATCAAAGGTACTCACAGTGGGTGCGTTATTATCTTTATTCAAATTTATTTCTCCTCGGGATTTCAACCGGATCAACCAAGTACCCCACTGTGGGTTAAACAACACCACAAGGGACCTGTAAGTCATTTGTAACAACACATTGTGTTAATATCTTGTTTAATTCCATAAAACTTAATTTTTATAAGTTTTTACCATTTTTGATCCTAAATTCGGATCCACCTGCTAGTTCGGACCATATCCGAATTCGGTCTCCAACCGAATTCGGACCCTCATCCGAATTCCAACACTTAGAAATATTTTCTTTCAGTTTTGATAAATCAACTTTTCAGGACCCATCCGAATTCGGGCCCTATCCGAATTCGGATTCCTACCGACGTACAACACTTGTAAATTTTTCTATATTAAATATCCTGAAGTTTGGGCTTCATCCGAATTCGGACCTGATCCGAGTTCATCTCGGATCCGAATTCGGATCCCACTGTGTTCATACTTGTGCAGTTTTGTAAATTTCAGATTTAATTCCATCGTTTTTGGTACTAGTTCAATACATGGAATAACTTACACAAACTAAAATACATCTATTTTCAACACTTTTAACACTAATATTAACACTATTACATATCAAATAAAACCCATTATGCTCATTTTGTTCCATCCGTAGAACACACACACTAAAACACACACGAATCTCTAAAAATCGTACTTAGAGGCTGAATCAGGATCTGAAATTTGATACATATCATCCTAAACACCCGATTTAAACATATTCATAACAATAACGAACATGCATTAACATCTGAATCCCCAAAATCAAATTTTCGGTTTATATAAAAACCGAACCAAAAATGCTTAATAATCTGAATTTAAAGGATTTTTACCTCAAATCTTCAATTGCAGTGTTTATAAATCCTTCCAAGCAATCTTAATTCCAATTTTCAGACTTCAAATCCGAGTTTTGATGTTCTTCAATTTGTAGAGAGAGAGAGAGAGCCGAGGGATGAGAGAGAGTGTGATATTTCAAATGAAAGACCCTTTGGTCTTTTATTCCATAATTTCGAATTTTAACACTTTTAGCCCCTCAACTCAACTAGTTTATCTAAATACTGATTTTTCATCATAATTCTCATCAATAGCCTTTTAATGATCATTCTTAATAATTATTTTCACTTAATAAATAAAAATTTTAAATTTCCATAATATGCAATCAACTTTCATAAATTCAAATACATAATCATTTTCAATAATTTAACTTAATACAAAATTTAAACTTAATAAACTTCAAATATAATAATTTAAATCCGAGGATGTTACAGCATGGGCTCCACCACGCTAAACTTCGTCCTCGAAGTTACTCGGATCTAAAAAGTTGCGGATATTTCTTCAACATATCAGACTTAGTCTCCCAGGTATGATTCGCTCCTTTGTGATGCTTCCAACGTACAAGCACCATCTCAATTTCTTTACTTCTTAATTTCCTCACTTTCGTATCTAACACACATTCCGGCTCTTCAACATATCGGAGCCTTTCATCAATCTGCAACTCCGTGTGATCTGCCCAATCTTCGTTTTCGGTTCTGAACGACTTTCTAAGGTTCCCAACATGGAACACCGGGTGTATGCCCAACATTTCTTCAGGTAACTCTAAACGATATGATTGGTTTCCAACTTTCTCTATTATCTTAAATGGCCCAACAAATTTTATTCAAATTTTATTTCTCCTCGGGATTTCAACCGGATCAACCAAGTACCCCACTGTGGGTTAAACAACACCACAAGGGACCTGTAAGTCATTTGTAACAACACATTGTGTTAATATCTTGTTTAATTCCATAAAACTTAATTTTTATAAGTTTTTACCATTTTTGATCCTAAATTCGGATCCACCTGCTAGTTCGGACCATATCCGAATTCGGTCTCCAACCGAATTCGGACCCTCATCCGAATTCCAACACTTAGAAATATTTTCTTTCAGTTTTGATAAATCAACTTTTCAGGACCCATCCGAATTCGGGCCCTATCCGAATTCGGATTCCTACCGACGTACAACACTTGTAAATTTTTCTATATTAAATATCCTGAAGTTTGGGCTTCATCCGAATTCGGACCTGATCCGAGTTCATCTCGGATCCGAATTCGGATCCCACTGTGTTCATACTTGTGCAGTTTTGTAAATTTCAGATTTAATTCCATCGTTTTTGGTACTAGTTCAATACATGGAATAACTTACACAAACTAAAATACATCTATTTTCAACACTTTTAACACTAATATTAACACTATTACATATCAAATAAAACCCATTATGCTCATTTTGTTCCATCCGTAGAACACACACACTAAAACACACACGAATCTCTAAAAATCGTACTTAGAGGCTGAATCAGGATCTGAAATTTGATACATATCATCCTAATACCCGATTTAAACATATTCATAACAATAACGAACATGCATTAACATCTGAATCCCCAAAATCAAATTTTCGGTTTATATAAAAACCGAACCAAAAATGCTTAATAATCTGAATTTAAAGGATTTTTACATCAAATCTTCAATTGCAGTGTTTATAAATCCTTCCAAGCAATCTTAATTCCAATTTTCAGACTTCAAATCCGAGTTTTGATGTTCTTCAATTTGTAGAGAGAGAGAGAGAGAGCCGAGGGATGAGAGAGAGTGTGATATTTCAAATGAAAGACCCTTTGGTCTTTTATTCCATAATTTCGAATTTTAACACTTTTAGCCCCTCAACTCAACTAGTTTATCTAAATACTGATTTTTCATCATAATTCTCATCAATAGCCTTTTAATGATCATTCTTAATAATTATTTCACTTAATAAATAAAAATTCTAAATTTCCATAATATGCAATCAACTTTCATAAATTCAAATACATAATCATTTTCAATAATTTAACTTAATACAAAATTTAAACTTAATAAACTTCAAATATAATAATTTAAATCCGAGGATGTTACAGCATGGGCTCCACCACGCTAAACTTCGTCCTCGAAGTTACTCGGATCTAAAAAGTTGCGGATATTTCTTCAACATATCAGACTTAGTCTCCCAGGTATGATTCGCTCCTTTGTGATGCTTCCAACGTACAAGCACCATCTCAATTTCTTTACTTCTTAATTTCCTCACTTTCGTATCTAACACACATTCCGGCTCTTCAACATATCGGAGCCTTTCATCAATCTGCAACTCCGTGTGATCTGCCCAATCTTCGTTTTCGGTTCTGAACGACTTTCTAAGGTTCCCAACATGGAACACCGGGTGTATGCCCAACATTTCTTCAGGTAACTCTAAACGATATGATTGGTTTCCAACTTTCTCTATTATCTTAAATGGCCCAACAAATTTTATTCAAATTTTATTTCTCCTCGGGATTTCAACCGGATCAACCAAGTACCCCACTGTGGGTTAAACAACACCACAAGGGACCTGTAAGTCATTTGTAACAACACATTGTGTTAATATCTTGTTTAATTCCATAAAACTTAATTTTTATAAGTTTTTACCATTTTTGATCCTAAATTCGGATCCACCTGCTAGTTCGGACCATACCGAATGCGGACCCTCATCCGAATTCCAACACTTAGAAATATTTTCTTTCAGTTTTGATAAATCAACTTTTCAGGACCCATCCGAATTCAGGCCCTATCCGAATTCGGATTCCTACCGACGTACAACACTTGTAAATTTTTCTATATTAAATATCCTGAAGTTTGGGCTTCATCCGAATTCGGACCTGATCCGAGTTCATCTCGGATCCGAATTCGGATCCCACTGTGTTCATACTTGTGCAGTTTTGTAAATTTCAGATTTAATTCCATCGTTTTTGGTACTAGTTCAATACATGGAATAACTTACACAAACTAAAATACATCTATTTTCAACACTTTTAACACTAATATTAACACTATTACATATCAAATAAAACCCATTATGCTCATTTTGTTCCATCCGTAGAACACACACACTAAAACACACACGAATCTCTAAAAATCGTACTTAGAGGCTGAATCAGGATCTGAAATTTGATACATATCATCCTAAACACCCGATTTAAACATATTCATAACAATAACGAACATGCATTAACATCTGAATCCCCAAAATCAAATTTTCGGTTTATATAAAAACCGAACCAAAAATGCTTAATAATCTGAATTTAAAGGATTTTTACCTCAAATCTTCAATTGCAGTGTTTATAAATCCTTCCAAGCAATCTTAATTCCAATTTTCAGACTTCAAATCCGAGTTTTGATGTTCTTCAATTTGTAGAGAGAGAGAGAGAGAGCCGAGGGATGAGAGAGAGTGTGATATTTCAAATGAAAGACCCTTTGGTCTTTTATTCCATAATTTCGAATTTTAACACTTTTAGCCCCTCAACTCAACTAGTTTATCTAAATACTGATTTTTCATCATAATTCTCATCAATAGCCTTTTAATGATCATTCTTAATAATTATTTTCACTTAATAAATAAAAATTTTAAATTTCCATAATATGCAATCAACTTTCATAAATTCAAATACATAATCATTTTCAATAATTTAATTTAATACAAAATTTAAACTTAATAAACTTCAAATAAATAATTTAAATCCGAGGATGTTACAGCATGGGCTCCACCACGCTAAACTTCGTCCTCGAAGTTACTCGGATCTAAAAAGTTGCGGATATTTCTTCAACATATCAGACTTAGTCTCCCAGGTATGATTCGCTCCTTTGTGATGCTTCCAACGTACAAGCACCATCTCAATTTCTTTACTTCTTAATTTCCTCACTTTCGTATCTAACACACATTCCGGCTCTTCAACATATCGGAGCCTTTCATCAATCTGCAACTCCGTGTGATCTGCCAAATCTTCGTTTTCGGTTGTGAACGACTTTCTAAGGTTCCCAACATGGAACACCGGGTGTATGCCCGACATTTCTTCAGGTAACTCTAAGCGATATGATTGGTTTCCAACTTTCTCTATTATCTTAAATGGCCCAACAAATCTCGGAGCCAACTTTCCTCTCTTTACAAAACGGGTAACACCTCTCATAGGTGAAACCTTCAAATAAACCCAATCATTTATATCAAAACTGATTGGTTTATGTCTCCTATCGTAATAACTCTTTTGACGATCCTGGGCCGCCTTCATGTTCTGTCGCACCAATTGTATTTTCTCGTTTGTCTCTTGAAGTAATGCCGGCCCAGCAATCGGTGTTTCACCGGTTTCCCTCCAACATGTAGGAGTCCTACATCTTCTCCCATACAATGCCTCAAACGGCGCTTTCTTGATCGTCGCGTGGTAACTGTTATTATACGAAAATTCGATCAGTGGCAAATGATCGTCCCAATTGCCACCGAGGTCTAACACACACGACCGCATCATATCTTCGAGTGTTAGGATGGTCCTTTCACTTTGACCATCGGTTTGCGGACGGTAAGCCGTACTCATAGCAATCCTCGATCCTAACCCTTCTTGTAATGCCGACCAAAAGTTGGAAGTAAATCGGCTGTCACGATCAGATACAATGGACTTAGGTACTCCATGTCTCGAAACAATCTCATCAAAGTAAATCTGAGCTAACTTTTCCAGTGAATAACTTTCTCTTATTGGAATGAAGTGTGCCGACTTGGTTAATCTATCAACGATTACCCATACCGCATCGTGTTGACGCCTAGTTTTCGGCAACTTTGTGACAAAGTCCATCGTGATATGCTCCCACTTCCATTCCGGAATGGGAAGCGGTTGCAAACTACCGTAAGGTTGTTGGTGTTCGGTTTTCACTAACCGACAAGTCCTGCATCTTTCCACGTACTGACCTATGTCTTTCTTTAATCCGGGCCACCAGAAGTCTGCTTTCAGCTCGTTGTACATCTTTGTGCTCCCGGGATGTACAGAAAATTTCGATTGGTGAGCTTCTTCTATGATCATCTTTCTCATGCCTCCATACTTTGGCACCCAGATTCTTCCGTAGATGCCTTTCAATCCCGACTCGCTTGTTTCCATTATTTTCATCTGTGTTCTTATATCCTCAGCACCAACATTCTCGTCTTTCAAGCCTTCCTCTTGAGCGGCCTTGACATCATCAATAATAGTGGATGTTAACATAGTAGATGTCAACATGTAACAGCAATCCTTGGCATATGCTTTGCGACTCAAAGCATCGGCTACCACGTTAGCCTTTCCAGGATGGTAAAGGATTTCACAGTCATAATCCTTTATTAGTTCCATTGAACGTCTCTGTCTCATGTTAAGTTCTTTCTGGCTGAAAATGTATTTCAGGCTCTTATGATCCGTGTATAACTGACACTTAGTCCCATATAGATAGTGCCTCCACAATTTTAACGCAAACGTAACTGCAGTCAACTCCAAGTCATGAGTTGAATAATTCTTCTCGTGTTGCTTTAACTGTCTCGAAGCATACGCTATAACTTTTCCACGTTGCATCAATACTGCACCAAGTCCCAACCTCAAAGCATCTGTGTATACAACAAAGTCCTCATTACCCTCTGGTAGGGCAAGTATCGGTGCTTCACTTAAAGTCTTCTTCAAAACATCAAACGCTTCTTGCTGCACAGTTTCCCATACAAACGGTGCATTCTTCTTCGTCAACACCGTCAAAGGAACGACAATTTTCGAAAAGTCCTTTATAAATCTCCTATAGTAGCCCGCCAACCCCAGAAAACTTCTGACTTCAGTAGCTGAACGAGGCGGCTCCCAGTTTCTTACCGCTTCTACCTTAGCCGGATCTACTGAAATTCCGGCCCCCGAAATTACATGCCCTAAAAACTGAATCTGTTGCAGCCAAAACACACATTTTGAGAACTTGGCATACAACTTCTCTTTTCTTAGCAATTCCAGCAATTCCCTTAAATGATCAGCATGTTCGGCCTCAGACTTTGAATACACCAGAATATCGTCGATGAACACAATCACCGACTTATCTAACATCGGTCTACAAACTCGGTTCATTAAATCCATAAAAACAGCCGGGGCATTGGTCAACCCAAAAGGCATGACCAGAAACTCGTAATGCCCGTAACGTGTCCTAAAGGCTGTCTTAGGCACATCTTCCTCTCTAACTTTTAACTGATGATATCCCGACCTCAAGTCAATCTTAGAAAAGACACACGCCCCGTGTAACTGGTCAAATAAGTCATCTATCCGCGGCAGCGGATACTTGTTCTTGATTGTCAATTTATTCAGCTCCCGGTAATCGATGCACATCCTCATGGTGCCATCTTTCTTCTTAACAAATAACACCGGAGCTCCCCACGGCGATGAACTTGGTCGAATAAAGCCCTTGTCCAACAACTCCTGGAGTTGTGTCATCATCTCTTTCATTTCAGTAGGAGCAAGGCGATACGGAGAACGAGCTACAGGTGCAGCCCCAGGGATCAAGTCAATGCGAAATTCCACTTGTCTCTCAGGCGGCACGCCAGACAAGTCTTCCGGAAACACATCCGGGAATTGTGAAACAACAGGCACATCGGCCAACGTCTTCTCCTCAGCCTTGGCATCAATAGCATATGCCAGGTAGGCGTCACAACCCTTTGCAACAAGCTTTCGGGCTTTTGCAATGGTCAACAGACACAGATCCCCACTTCTCCTATCCCCATAAATGCAGATCTCACGCCCCTCTGGAGTAGTTATCTTTATCATTCGCTTCTTACATACTATGTGGGCTTCATTCTCAATTAACCAATCCATCCCGATTATCACATCAAATTCACTGAAGTCTATCGGAATCAAGTCCAGATTGAAGACTACATCTTCAATCACTAAAGTGCAGTTACGATAAGCATGATCTACTTTGACTAAGGTGTTGCTAGCAGTTTCAATATCTAGTACAGCAGATAGCTTAGACAAAGGCATGGCAAGTTGTTGTGCAAACATAGTAGATACAAACGAGCGATTGGCACCCGAATCGAAAAGAACTCGTTCAGGTAAAGAGTTTACAATAAACATACCCGTGACCACCTCCGGGTTTTCCCTAGCCTCCTCTGCAGTGATTTGAAAGGCACGAGCTGGTGCCCTTTGAGACTGGCCACGATCTCGGTTAACTGAACCACCTCTTGAACCTCCCGAAGATCGTGTTGATGTTGGAGCAGCAGCTGCTGGAGCATTCTTTCGACAATTTCTACTATAGTGCCCCCACACTCCACATTTATGGCAGGCATCTTATCTTCGTGGACATGCATTCTGAAAGTGGCCCAACTCTCCGCAGCAAAAACATGCACGCCCGTTTGTGCACTTGCCGAAGTGTTCTAGATTACACTTGTTACAATACTGTGGCTCGGTGTTGATAGAGTATGCACGAGCACGACCGGAAGAACTAGACTGTCGACGAAAGGACTGTTTTGGCGAGTACTGCGAAGATCGTGAAGAACCAGAATTACCTCCTTCGCGTTGGCGTTTTGGTGGTGAAGGGTGAGTTGGATTAGCTGAGGCAGCAGCGGACCTCATCACGTAACCAGACATACTTAAAATCTGTTCCACATTTCTGGCGGCTTCAAATAGACCAGCAAATGTGGGGTAGCGTACATTGCTCATCACCCTCCGAATCTCCAAATCAAGACCAGCCTCAAACCAGGTCACTTTCCTTTCCTCGGTATCCACTTGATGAGGCGCGAACAAACTTAGCCTCGTGAACTCCACGGCATACTGGGACACAGACTTAGTCCCCTGAATCAGCGTCATGTATTTAGCCTCCAATCTTCGGCGCTCATCGGCCGGGCAGTACTGCTGAGTGAAAACTTCAGTGAACTCAGCCCATTTCATTACAGCAACCTTCTCCATTGTTAGTGCATTCACCATCGAGTTCCACCACATTATTGCGTCTTTGGTGAACATGGCAGTAGCGAATCGGACCATATCCTTCTCAGCACAATCGCTGATTCGGAAAGTCCTTTCTGTAGCTGTTATCCACTCCAGTGCAGTAACAGCATCCCCCAACCCAGTAAATTCAACGGCTCCATTTCCCTTAAAGTCCTTGAAACGACAACCCCTGGGCTTATTAGATGACCCAGTGTTGTCATCTTGCTCGTCATTATTTCCCTCTCTTTCCTTATTCCTTCTTTTCTCTTCTCTTCGCTTAGCTTCGGCCTCATCTCGAGCCCGAAATTGATCTTGTATCATCTCTCTTTGCTCAGCCATCATGGCTAGCATCATTTCTCTCGTCTCTTCAGGTGTCATTCCTCCTCCAGACAAGTTCTGAAATACGAAACATATAATTTATTTAGTAATATGTCATTTATTTATAGACATCACCCAATTGTCCCGTATGATAGTTAATATTCTTATGATTACTAGATCGTAACCTATCTTAGTTCAGATCATTACTTAGAATCACTACATGTCAACACTTAATGTTTGAGACCAAGACCTCACGGACACTTGAATCTTAAACTACTGCTCTGATACCATAAGCTGTGACACCCTTGCCACATTAACCACCAATTACCATTCACCCAGGATTATTCACCAACAAACAGATATATAATGATCTGATACCTTAATTAGAGTGCGGAAGCAAAATACATAATAAAATAATACAAATGTGTCAAACACCCTATGGTGCTACATAGGTTACACATCTAAGTCTACAAATCCAAATGTATTACATCATCCCCAAAATTATTACAACATTGTTTCCATAGAACAAATACCAAGATAAACAGTGGAAATCTTCAAGTCACTTCAATAAACGTCCTAGCTAGACGGTCCCGCAGCGGATTTCCCTTTTCCTGTAAAAATTCAACAACTGAAGGGGTAAGCTAAAGCTTAGTGAATACCATATGATTTTACACATTCTACAAATCATTATGATGCCACCCAGGGTAACCGCGGTAACACATACCGTATACCCCACACGTACTCCAAGTACGCAAACCCGAGCCGCAGCTCCTTCGAGCTGACACTCGGCATAAGAACAACCAACCATCTGAGGCAGACATTACATCGGGGATGACCTACTGTCTATCCTGACCACAGAGGTGTCAAACTCTTGGTCATATAGCACAGTAACATCAGAGTACAGATGCGACCACGCAGGTCCATCGAAAAGATGCACAACAAATGAACGGACATGCAACAAATATGAATGTGCATCAACATAAACGCATGTTAGTAGAATGCCAAACGAACATGAAACAACATGCCTCAGCAGGCAATGCAAACATAATGCAGATGCAGCAATGTTAAAATCAAAGGTACTCACAGTGGGTGCGTTATTATCTTTATTCAAATTTTTATTTCTCCTCGGGATTTCAACCGGATCAACCAAGTACCCCACTGTGGGTTAAACAACACCACAAGGGACCTGTAAGTCATTTGTAACAACACATTGTGTTAATATCTTGTTTAATTCCATAAAACTTAATTTTTATAAGTTTTTACCATTTTTGATCCTAAATTCGGATCCACCTGCTAGTTCGGACCATATCCGAATTCGGTCTCCAACCGAATTCGGACCCTCATCCGAATTCCAACACTTAGAAATATTTTCTTTCAGTTTTGATAAATCAACTTTTCAGGACCCATCCGAATTCGGGCCCTATCCGAATTCGGATTCCTACCGACGTACAACACTTGTAAATTTTTCTATATTAAATATCCTGAAGTTTGGGCCTCATCCGAATTCGGACCTGATCCGAGTTCATCTCGGATCCGAATTCGGATCCCACTGTGTTCATACTTGTGCAGTTTTGTAAATTTCAGATTTAATTCCATCGTTTTTGGTACTAGTTCAATACATGGAATAACTTACACAAACTAAAATACATCTATTTTCAACACTTTTAACACTAATATTAACACTATTACATATCAAATAAAACCCATTATGCTCATTTTGTTCCATCCGTAGAACACACACACTAAAACACACACGAATCTCTAAAAATCGTACTTAGAGGCTGAATCAGGATCTGAAATTTGATACATATCATCCTAAACACCCGATTTAAACATATTCATAACAATAACGAACATGCATTAACATCTGAATCCCCAAAATCAAATTTTCGGTTTATATAAAAATCGAACCAAAAATGCTTAATAATCTGAATTTAAAGGATTTTTACCTCAAATCTTCAATTGCAGTGTTTATAAATCCTTCCAAGCAATCTTAATTCCAATTTTCAGACTTCAAATCCGAGTTTTGATGTTCTTCAATTTGTAGAGAGAGAGAGAGCCGAGGGATGAGAGAGTGTGTGATATTTCAAATGAAAGACCCTTTGGTCTTTTATTCCATAATTTCGAATTTTAACACTTTTAGCCCCTCAACTCAACTAGTTTATCTAAATACTGATTTTTTTCATCATAATTCTCATCAATAGCCTTTTAATGATCATTCTTAATAATTATTTTCACTTAATAAATAAAAATTCTAAATTTCCATAATATGCAATCAACTTTCATAAATTCAAATACATAATCATTTTCAATAATTTAACTTAATACAAAATTTAAACTTAATAAACTTCAAATATAATAATTTAAATCTGAGGATGTTACAGCAGGAGTTGGATTCACCTCCTGAGTAGAAAGTCCTTCCACCAAAACCAAGTAACCTCCTCAACGGAGTTGAGAGAGGAGGATCATCAGTAGAGACAGGATTATAAAATACCTTGTTTCCAATGATAGGAAATATCATAGACTTGAGGAATGGCTGGGAGTTGTAGAGATGGTCACCACAAACATGCTTGAATATAAGGCTTAGAAATCTGGGAACTCTTACAACAGGGGGACGCTGTTCTTGTTCCACAAAGGCCCTCAGATTGGAGAATATCCATTTGGCCATATTCAAAGTGGTCCCATCCACAAACTGTAGTGTTATTTGTACTTCATCACGGCTAAGCTGATCAAAAGAACCAACCTTACAGCTTAGACTCGTCACCACGAGGCAAAGAGAAAACTGTAAGTTGGCGCAAGCTCCTTTCTGAATAAAGTAGCACCCACCCTTGGTGCT
>JAANYP010003313.1:0-110348 GCA_020465985.1 Centrapalus pauciflorus | reverse complement strand
CCTTTTATTGGTTATTTTATTTTATTTTATAATTAATAAAAATCAAATAATTTTTTTTTAAAAAATTCAAAAAGGTAATTGTAGTCCTCTACTTTACCACCAAAAATATTAGTTAATTAAGTCTTTAATCTTTAGTAATATTTTATTTAGTGTATGTGCACACGTCGATCGGCTAAAAGATTGCCGCTACAATTCGAACCCGAAATCGAAAAAGTAGCGAGATCGAACCGAAAGACTGTCAGGATTCAAAATCAACAATTAATCACGGAGAATTTAAATGCACAAGAGGAAGAAATTCTTGATTTAGAAATTCCCGATTCAGAGATTCCTAATTTAGAAAGCCATCCGATTTCGCCACGAAATCGTGATCAAGAAGAACCCGAGCGCATAGTTGTTAGAATGGGTGATCAACCGAGATGTACAGTTGAGTCGCATTGCTGGCCAGGTGATGTGCCCGATCCGTCTCCAATTCGGTATCCCGAAAACGAGAACGAACCCGAAGTTTGTCCTCAATTATTCCAAATTCTTCCGATCTTTTGAGGGATGCCAAGTGAGGAACCCTATGAACATCTAGCTGAGTTCACAGCTATTTGTAAAGCAAACCATGTTCGAGGTATAACCACCGATGGTTTAAAACTTTGATTATTTCCTTTCTCGTTAAAAGAGAAAGCGAAGAATTGGTTCGTATCCTTACCAACCAATAGCATTACAACATGGGATCAAATAAAACGTGAATTCCTTAATGAATATTACCCCATTAGTAAGACAACTGAGAAAAGAAAGGAAATTACCAGATTTAAACAAAAACCGGGCGAACAATTCTACGAAGCGTTCGATCATATGAACGAATTACTGAGAGCTTGTCCACACCACGAGGTACCCAAATGGATGCTTATCAAAACATTCTTTGATGGTGTGAGTCAAGAAAATCGTAATATGATCATAGCTACCACAGGAGGCACATTTTTAGGAAAAGAAGACGATGAAGCTTGGGAGTTGCTTAATCAACTCGGAAAAGGTCTTAAAGTCCAAGCTGGTTTTGAAAATAGTATAAGAGTTCAAGTTATGGGCATAGATAATGCCTGGAAACGTGAGGTTAAAACTGAAATTTCAGAATTAGGAAAGAAAATGGACCAATTAATGAAGGGTTTTTCAAACCCTAGTGTATCAATTAATTGTGTTACATACGGAGATCCATCACATCATTCAGAAGCATGCCCTCAAGTGCAATCCACTGAGGAATTTACTAATGAAGTTTACAGATTTAGAGCTCATCGAGAGAGGGATAATCAATTTTCGGAAACATACAATACGGGATGGAGAAACCATCCCAACTTTTGATGGAAAAATGATCAACCTACCGATCGTCAATCCAAACCGAGATATGAACCACCAAAGAGAGAATATCAATATGGTTCAAATTCAGCAGCTAAGGATGAGCGATATTATAAGTCAAACCATCGTGATCAACCACAATTTCAAGTAGAATCAAATATGACTTCTGCGCAATTCGCAGAATTTGTTGAATTTATGAAACAACAATCAGCTATCAGTACTAAGACCATGGAGATGTTAACTCGCCAGATGGGTCAGATAGCTGAGTCGCTTACTAGGCGTGAGGAGGGAAAGCTTCCTAGCAATACTGTTCCCAATCCTTCACACGCCCATCATCATAACAAAGATAAGAAACATGAGATTAACGAAGTTAATGAAATAGCTAAGATAACCACATTAAGGAGTGGAAGAGAGGTAGACAATAAAATAGAGATGCCTAAAGAGAAAGAGGCAGAAGAAGATACCAACACTGAAGTCGTGTATGAGGAGAAATAGGATCCAAAGAAGAAAGAGGTTCCTAAGAAGGTTTCTTTTAAAGAGCCAATTTAAGCAAATATTCCAACGCCCAAAGTTGGGGAGGCGGATAAGAGTCAGGATACTTCAATTCCTCCTCCTTATCCTGCTGCTTTAGAAAATCTAAAATCTTCTCCATACGGCAAAAGAGGCCCACAACCGGAGGATCTTTGGGATTTATTTAATCAAGTTAAGATCAATATTCCTCTGATAAAAGCCATTCAACAGGTTCCATCTTATGCCAAATTTTTAAAAGATCTCTGTACTTAGAAAAGAAAGTATAAGGTCTCGCTCCCAAAGCAGATCAATCTAACTGAACAACTGAGTGCAATAGTTTCTAGTTCTCTACCTCCTAAGCTGAAAGATCCTGGATCACCATTGATTCCAGTGACAATAGGCAATGTGCATATTAAAAAGGCATTGCTTGATCTTGGAGGTAGTGTTAATATTTTACCTGGAAACTTGTTTGATAAACATGATCTAGGTCAGTTACAGACAACTGATATTATCTTACAGATGACAGATCGATCAACCAAGTGCCCAAGAGGTATTTTATCAGATGTCATAGTAAAAGTTGAAGATTTTTACTATCCAGTTGACTTCCTAGTGTTGGACACCAAAAGTTCAATAGGAGATAATCGACCGGATATTATCCTAGGCAGACCTTTCTTAGCCACAATTAATGCACAAATTAATTGTAGGACAGGAGAAGTGGATATTGCCTTTGGTAATAGGAAATTAAGAGTGAATGTATTTAATGCTACAAGTGTCTCTGCTATTGATTCAGAATGTTATCTTATAGACATGGTGGATGAACTTGCACAACAACATAGTTCATTAATCAACACCAAAGATGCTACTGAATTATTCTTTGCTGAGAATGAATTAGCCAAGTTAAATCATACTGAGTGTGATGAGTTAGAAGTAGTCATGGAATCCACACTGGAGTCAAACAACCACCATGGACCCATAGGACTGAAAAATTACAGACTGATTTACCCAAGTCAGCCAAACCTTCAATAGAACAACCGCCTATTCTAGAATTGAAGGAGCTGCCATCGCATCTGAAATATGCTTTTCTAGGTCAGAATGACACGTTGCCTGTCATAATTTCATCAGATCTGACGGAAGAGCAAGAGAAAGCTCTATTGCAAGTGTTAGTCAAATATAAAGAAGCAGTAGTGTGGACGATAGCTGATTTAAAAGGAGCCAGTCCCACTTTGTGTATGCACCGAATCATTACTGATCCAGAAGCTAAACCAGCTCGGAATGCACAAAGGAGGTTGAATCCTAATTTGAGAGAGGTAGTTAAGAAGGAAGTATTAAAATGGTTGGACGCTGGAATTATATATCCTATATCTGATAGTAAGTGGGTAAGTCCAACCCAAACTGTGCCCAAGAAATCGGGAATTACAGCTATTAATACTGAAAAAGGAGAGAAGATAACTACTCGCCCTGTAACTGGGTGGAGAGTTTGCATAGATTACAAAAAACTTAATGCTGCTACTTCAAAAGATCATTTTCCGCTACCATTTATAGATCAAATAGTGGAAAAATTAGCAGGACAAAAGTTTTACTGTTTCCTTGATGGATATTCCGGTTATAATCAAATCCCAATCCATCCAGAGGATCAAGAGAAAACCAAATTTACTTGTCCCTATGGCACCTTTGCCTACCAAAGGATGCCGTTTGGACTATGTAATGCACCTGCCACATTTGAGTGGTGTATGATGGCTATCTTTTCAGATATGGTGGGTGGTTCTCTTGAAATATTTGTGGACGATTTCTCCATATTTGATAAAACATTTGAAGATTGTCTGGGACATTTAGAAAAAGTCCTAAAGAGATGCACTGAAACCAACTTAGTATTAAGTTGGGAGAAAAGCCATTTTATGGTAAAGGAAAGGTAGTCCTAGGTCACATTGTGTCCGAGAGAGGAATGGAGGTAGATAAAGCAAAAGTTCAATTAATTTCCTCACTTCCACCCCTACCAACGTTAAAGGAATAAGATCATTCTTAGGCCACACTGGTTTTTATCGGCAATTCATTAAAGATTTCAGTTAGATCTCAAGACCGTTATGCAATCTTCTATCAAAAGATATCGAGTTTAATTTTGATGATGCTTGTATGAAAGCATTTGAGAAGCTTAAATCAAAATGAACCAAAGCCCCAATTCTGCAATCTTCGGATTGGTCTCAACCATTTGAGATCATGTGCAATGCAAGCGATTATGCAGTTGGTGCAGTTTTAGGACAAAGATTTGAGAAAAAGCAAGTGGTGATCTACTATGCAAGTAAAACATTTAATGAAGCACAGATCAATTACACTACTACGGAAAAATAGTTATTAGCCGTGGTGTTTGCCCTAGATAAATTCAGATCCTATATTTGGGGGGCAAAAGTAATTGTATACTCTGACCACAGCGCTTTAAGACATTTGGTGGCAAAGAAGGATGCCAAACCTAGATTGATTCGGTGGATCCTTCTATTGCAAGAGTTTGATTTAGAAATTAAAGATAAGAAAGGCACACAAAATGTTGTTGCTGATCATTTATCAAGGCTTCAATTAATCCCACCAAACTTAACTGATCAAATCAGGGATTCCTTCCCTGATGAACAATTATTATCTGTATCTAAAATTCCCTGGTTTGCGAATTTAGTCAACTATTTCGTAACAGGAAGATTGCCAGAGCACTGGAACTCACAACAGAGAAAATATTTCTATGCTCAAGTAAGGCAATACATTTGGGATGAGCCTGATCTATTTAAAATAGGAGCAGATCAAATTACAAGAAGATGTGTCCCGAACTCGGAACACGAAGATATTCTTAAACACTGTCATGCATAGGCATGCGGTGGCCATTTCAGCGCAAAGAAAACTGGCCACCGGATATTGCAGTCTGGGTTTTTCTGGCCCACGATATTTAAAGATGCCTACGAGTTTGTTAAGGGATTCACAAGATGCCAGCAAACTGGTGACATCGCGAAAAGAAATTAAATGCCTATGACACCGATATTAATTGTCGAAATTTTGATGTATGGGGTACTGATTTTATGGAACCATTCCCTAAACCATTTAGATATGAGTACATCTTAGTGGCAGTAGATTATGTTTTTGAATGGGTGGAAGCAGAAACTACACGCACTAATGATAACCGGGTTGTGTGTAAATTTGTTAAAAGAAATATTTTAGCACGACACGGTATTCCAAGGGCTATTATCAGTGACGGAGGATCACATTTTAATAATCAGCATTTTTCTAAACTCCTTAAACAGTATTGAGTTAATCATAGAATAGCAACGCCTTATCATCCGCAAACAAGCGGACAAGTCGAGATCTCTAATAGAGAGATCAAGAGAATCCTTGAAAAAACTGTCAGACCTAATCGTAATTGGTCTAAAAAATTAGAGGATGCTCTATGGGCATACAGAACCACATTTAAAACACCAAGCGGGATGTCCCCATGTAGACTTGTATATGGTAAACTTTGTCATCTCCCAGTGTAATTAGAACACCAAGCTCTATGGGCAATCAAAAACACTAATTTTAATTTACATGATGCCGGTGTTGATAGGAAATTCCAATTAAATGAACTGGAAGAAGTTCGTAGAGAAGCCTACGAAAGTGCTAGAATTTATAAAGAGAAAACTAAGGTTTTCCATGATAGAATGATTAAAAATAAAATATTTACCAAATGAAATAAAGTTTGGTTATTTAACGCAAGACTTAGATTATTTCTTGGTAAATTAAAAAGTAAATGGACAGGACCATTTATTGTAATGAATACCTACCCACACGGTGCGGTATAAATACAGGACCTGAAAGGTGGTGAGCCATTTAAAATAAACAGACATAGACTTAAATTATATGTTCAATGGGCCACCAATGATATGTTATTATCTGAGATCATCAGATTACAAGATCCTAAGGTTAATTATTTAGTTTAGGAGCAGTACGTCTGGCTGAAGACGTAAAACTTAGCGCTTTCTGGGAGGCAACCCAGAGTAATTTGATTATTTGAATTTTAATTGTTTTAAGTGTGTTTATTTGCTTATTTGTGTTACTGGTGTGTACCCAATTAAGTTTGGGAGGGTTCATCCTCCTGAACTTGGTTATGTTTAGAAATTAGCATTTAAATTAAATAATAAAACCCCGCATCAGAAAATAAAATTTCTTAAGCACATAACAGATTTATTGTAACCCGATAATACAAGCGTAAGTTGGGGAGAATACCCGTAAAAATTAGAAAAATAAAGAATTAGGGTTCCAAGACCAGTGCACGGCCCAGATCGCAAATCCAGAGGCCCGGGCGCAGGCCTGCGCTTGCCCTGCGGCCTGACACGCTCAAAATCTTATAAAAATGGCAGTGATCATTCCCATAAGTCCAAAACCCTAATTCCAGTTCCAGAAGACGGTGAATTCAATTTTCCAAGCCTAAAAACATCAAAAATTCGTATTTTCTACGTCAACTCTTTGATCCAACACTTGTTTATCGCTAAGGTTAGCAAGGTATACTCATTAGAATCCCTTAAACTTCATTCTACATAACTTTCACTACGTTTTACACGCATGCATGATTGAGTTTTTGGGAATTATATGGTTCTTATAAAAAAAGGGTTATTAATAATTTTCGAATGTTCATTTAATTAATATAAAATTATTTTTTGCAAAACTTTGGTAAAAATTATGCATTTTTCCGTATTTTTTATCAATTATAAACTTTTTTGTCGTAAAGGTGATATTTTTATGGATTATTTAAAGTTCAAGCATTTGATAGGGTTAGATTGGGCTCACATTGTTGGTGAGACTTAGGATTAGTTAATTATTATTGAAAAAAGGGTGTTAAAATTATCATGCATTAATTATATTAAAGCACCACATTTTTAATCCTTTGTTTTTGCATTATTGTAGATGTCAACCCAATATCATGCAAACGGTAACCGCCCTGGACCTCCCAAAAACCTAGAATGAGAACCCATGACCCTAGGGACGTCCGTTTTGAAAAACCACTTAATGTGGAATTCCCTGAAATTCCACCAAACACTAACAATGGTAAACCCCCTAGGTTTCTCATAGAGCGTACCATAAAAGAGAGTGATTTTGACAATTTTGAAATTTTAGAGTGTTTTGAGAGGCTACGATGGGCTAAAGCCATACAATGGGAACTTCCGTATATTCACACGAGTTTGATCCAACAGTGGTTCGCTACTGTTCGGAAAACAGAAGAGGAAGAAGTACATGAATTTGAACTGACATGATTATTAGGAAATAAGAAAGTGTCAGTATCTAGGAAAATCCTTTGTGAGGAATTTGGTATAGACGCTGATATTCCAAGGCCTAGGGAATTTTGGTCATCTTTAGATCTTCAGGGGGTAGAGCGAGGTAAATTGGTGGATGGTCTAAGAAATGGGATGAGATGTTAGCCACGGTATTTGGAATGACAATAGAAGAGGCGAGAGAGTATGTCCATTATAATAGAGGTGATTTATGCCCATTAGCTAAAGTGCTGTGGAAGTTTGTTACACTCAACCTGCTTCCTAGAAGTCAAGACACCACTGTTGTTAGATCCCAAGAGATACTGTTAGCACACGCGTTAATGACTGGATACCTGACCCTATCTTTAGGATACATAATAATGGAAAATCTTTGGGAGAGTAGCTTCACAGGGTAAAGGATGAATTATCCACACTGTCGTATGCTAACTGAGCTATTCATTATTAGGAAAGCAGTGTCGGAGCAATTGCCAATTAAATACCTCAACCCAAACGAGATTTGGTTCACTAGAGTCACGATGCTAGGGCTGGTTTTTGAGAAAAACCATTTCGACTATCAAAACTGTAGTCCGAAGACCTCTAAAGTAACCCAAATCCCTTACAAAGCCCCAGAACCCGTTCCTGAAAGACAGAATAATAAAGGAAAAGCCCGAATGGAAGTTGATGAAGATGATCAGAGGCCGTGGAAGAGGGTCGAGACCGTTGATCTTTTTTGGGATGAAGTGCACAAGTTGAAGTAAACAGTTGGAGGTTTAGTAAACGCAAACGACATTTTGATTATGGAGATCCAACTGCTTCGGGAAAATCAAAAGAAGAATGAGCAATTGTTTAACACGCACTCAGACTGGCTCACCAACCTTCAGATCACTGTCGGAGAATTGGAAGAAACCGTCACATCTCAGACCGAATGATGAATTTTATAATTATTTGAATATTTATTTTAATTAGGTGTGCTAAAACATTAAGTATGGTTTGTATTTTATTTTTTCTGATGTGGTGGTTTGGTTTGTTTGGTTTGTTTATTTATGTTATTTGGATTGTAATAGTACTTTATTTTTATTTTAAAGTGTGGTGTTTATTTAAGTTAAATTATAAAAAGTGAATTTTGTTTGTTTTATTATTTGTTTGTTTAATTTTAATTATTATGAATAAGGAATATGTACCGATCTATCTTTCTATGTTCTTAACCGATAAATTAATCTTGATGTGATGAGGACGTCACAAAAGTCTAAGTTGGGGAGGGTAGGTTATAATGATAAAATTAATTAATTAATTTTGCCCTCACAAAAATTTTTAGACTACATTCCATGTAAAAAATTAGAAAGATTTACAGCCTCGCGTACCAAAACAGTAAAAATTAAAAATTTAGCACAGTTGGGCGCAGGGGGGACGCAGGCCTGCGCTGGCCTTGCGTCCCATCGATTTAAAATTCGGTTTTGAGCCCCAATTCACCATTTTCACAACCCTAGAACAAGAAACCACGGTTGGGTGTGCGGATCTCTCCCAAAAACATCATTTTTGTGCCCAAGATTTGCAAATTTAAGCTTCAAAACACCTACATTTTCACAAATATCAAAGATCTAGGCTAGAAATCACCTCCTTGTGGGTAGTTTCATCCATTTTTGAAGATTTTTGGCTAGAGAAAGTGTGGAAGAAAAAAGCTAGATTTGTATCAAGTAAAGATTCCAATCACCAATGTTAGTGTTTTTATTGAGCTATTGCAACTTATTTCATACTTTTTGAGCAAAAATAAAAGCTTGAGCTTCATGGTCATCCATGGAGTTTTCATGGTGATTTTGACTTTTTAGAGTCAAAGTATGTAAAATTGCATGATTTTGATGATAATCTTGATGTATGTTTCATGAGAATGTGTTTATGTGTTAAGTTTGTTAATTTGCCATGATTAATTTCTAGAAATTAATTTGGATTTATAAAGTTGGTTGCCAAAATGTGCATATATTGTTAAAATTATGAAACTTAGGTGGCTAGCTTAAAAATTAATTTTATGTGCTAAATGTTTTTATTAAAATATGATAAATATTTAGTGTCTAAAATAACGGCAAATTATAGACTATATATATAGGATGCAAAATGTGAGCGTAAAAAAGTATTTATATATATATATATATATATAGTGCATCTTTTTAAGTGAGCGTAATTGTGTAAATTGCAATTATAGGTTACATTACTTGATTTATCTCATGCATATTATGGTTGGTTGGCCCAAATTGTAGATGGCAAGGAGAACAAGACAACGAACCCAAAATGTTGATATCCCAATAGATTGGTCTCCAAACCTCCTTTTATCCCAACACCCCGAACACATTAGAACACATTTGTTTTTATATAGGAAATATTCTAATAAAGTGTTGACTGAAAAGAGGGTTAAGAGGAGTGATTTTGAGGATTACGGGATCCCATATCTCTTTGACTATTTGGGGTGGGAAGGTGTGTTTGAGTTGGGTGGTAATGATATTTATCAATCTGATGTAGTCGAGTGGATGTCTACCCTACGAAGGGAGACGGGTCGTTCAGCGAGCGACTTTAGATTGACAGCCACTGTCCATGGTAGCGACGTGGCGATGGATGCACAAATCTTTCGCCAATTATTTAATTTAGATACTGGGGTAGGCTACGAAGGGTCTGACCAGCAGGGGTACGAATATATGAATGAGGCCCAATTGGCCTTTACTGATATGACTTGGTCAGGGGAGTGGACAGAGCAGGTTAATAGAGTCTTTATCCCATCCATTTTGGAGTCCGAGTCCTCCACTTCCTACACCCGAAAGGCTTTATCTCCGAGGTACAAGGTGCTTCACAAGATTCTTGTGAATAACATCTTACCTCGTGATAGTGACCTGACCAAAGTCAGGCATAAGGATATCACTGTCCTTCACGCCCTTCTTAAGGGTAAGCCCAGATTGTCCTTTGCATGGACAGTTATGAATGACTTATGGGCTATGTACGACACGAGAGAGAGGACGATCATCCCCCATGCTTGGTTAATCTCCAAGTTCCTTGAGAGGACAGGCTCACTCTCGCCCGATTCCCTGCTATCCCCCAGTTCGGCGACGTTCATTACTACCACCATGTTCCCTACCTTGTTTTTTAGGGAAGTTGACGAAGGGTTTGAGATATTCGACAAAGAGACAAATAAGTCGTATATCGAGGACTATACTGAGGATGAGAGGAGAGAGAGAGGAGAAGGCCGCAAATGAGGCGGAAGATCGGCATTCTGAGCCGAACCTAGGTGCGTCTACCTTGCGCAGTCGAGGTAATGACAGTTTTGATTTTGACCGCCTGATGAGGCGGATTGAGGATATAGTCGTGGGTCAGGGTGAGTTCCGAGAGGATGTGACCCAGAGGCTAGATGAGATGAATGGGCGTATGACCCATATTTATGATAGGGTCGATCATTTGGCGGGTCTGGTAGATCAGTTACAGGATGGGCAGAGAGCCCTGGCATATCAAAATGCCTACTACCAGCATCATGACTGGGCATATTGGGAGGGAGTTCGACACCACGAGGACTCCATGACCGGTATGGCATATCAGTCTTATGAGGATTGCACGATGCCCGACTACCAGGCCTATAACCCTGCCTTAGATACTTATCAGCGCTATCCGGTGCATGGCAGGCAGGATCTCCCAGATCCGATGCCTCCTCATTTGGTTCCGCCGACTGCACAGTTCACCCATGGCCAGAACTCGTATACCGACTTCTTCAACAGCGTCTTCGGTCCTCCTCCGCTGCCTCCTCCATTTGAGTGATCGGGTACCTTTCCTTATTCGTTACTTTTCTGTCTTTTATTTTAGTTAATTATGCATTTAATTTCTTTATCGTAATTTCATTTTTAGTTCTTAGCCGAGTCCTATTTAAAGTTTTTAATGTTTATATAGTCTGTCATTTATTCCTCATTTGAGTCTTGTTTGCCGATCAGGTCGTGGAATATGATGATACTTAGAAAATGCATGTGCGAGAAAATTGGCTAGTGGTGACAGGATATTTTATAATTAAGAAAAAGAGTCGTAGTAAAAATTATAATTTTTGCCATGTAAAATGAATTCAAGTACATTAAAATTTATTTGGGCTTAAATATAAATAATGTGTCAAAAGATTTGGAAACCCATGCAATAAGGGGGAGAACTTAATCATGTTTTAGCCTTAAAAGTAATTGAATTGTTGTCTAGATGGTTCGGGAAATTAAGTCCGTAGAGGTACCACTCATGCCTAATCCCCTAAAACCATTTGGTTTGGGAGCGGTTGACCGAAATCTCGTTACATGGACCATCTAGCTAATATAGTGAAAAGAAAATAGATAGAAGCATGATATTTAAAAAGAAAATTTGTTGTAAACATGCAAAGAGGAAAAAGATGATCGGAAGACCCACATGTTTTAAGTATTGTAACCTTGAGCTAAAAGGGTATTTTCATAAGTGAGATACATTACATAAATTATAAGAGAAGTATATTTTAACTGAAAACGTCTTCAATTTACATGTTAAGAATTTTAATGCATCAGTACGAAGGCTAGCTTGACATAAAATTCCTAGACTCACTGCCAATTCTTTCTCGTTACTTAGTTAGTTCTGATTCCGAAAGCTTGTTCGGGGACGACCAAGAGTTAAGTTGGGGAGATTTGATAAGTCTATAATTTGTATGGTTTCTGAGTCATATTATGATCATTTTAAGCACCGATACTTCGTAAAATCCATATTATTACTCCAAGTTTGTATTTCAGGGCTAAGATGATAAAAAGAAGCAATCCGAGAGAATTCAGAGCAAAATGGACTGAGGGGGGCGCAGGCCTGCGCTACCCTGCGCTCCACACAGCGCCCAAACTGTCCAGATACGTTCCAGCACACGCCAGCTAAACCCTAGCCGCATCCGCCCCCCCCCCCCCCCCCCTGGCCTGCGCTGGTGCGGCGCCAATACACTTTTTCAACCCTGGAAACCCTAATTTCGATTCCCTATAAATAGGAGAGGAGGGGTAGCTTTGGAGGAGAGTCCCGACGTGTGTGCAAGTGTGCCGAAGCTCTGTCGGAGTGGATCTACGATACGAGAACGAAGACGGTGGTTCGCAAGCTACCCAATGGCTCAGATCTGTGATTGTGGCGAGCATACGATGAGCGGCTAATCCCGTTAGCCGTTTGCGGAGGATCTACGGCTAAGTTTACTTTTCTTTAATTTCTTATGTTTTGATGTATTCGTATTGAGCTAGATCTATTATGTGTATGCAAATGATAAACATTTGGCTATGATTATGATTATGTGTTGCGATTGGTAAAAACAAGATAGTTTATAGTGGTATTATTATTCGTCCCGAGTCCATTAGTTTAGGGATTAAGACGAGTATTAATGTTGCATACGCTATGCCGAGAGTTATTGGTTAAAATACATTTGATTAATTTAGTCGCGCAATTGATTATGTCTATGTGATAGTTGCATGAAATTATAGTGAGTAATACTTATGCCGTGGTGATTCCGTGAATGGTTATTCGTCTCTTGATTGTTTATCTTCTCCGTTAGTCACTTCGTTCTTAATTTTAGTTACAAGCAATAGCAAATCATTATTCTAAACAACTCATTCAAATCCACAATTTCACAAGTTAAATGCTTTCAATAAACCTATTCCTATAAGGCTAATAACCTAATCCTAATTACGACCACACTCTCTGTGGATTCGACCCTTACTTCTCTAGCTAATTAGTGGATTTAAGTGTTAAATCGGCGGGTCACATCGACGGCCCGTCAACCATCTATGCATACTTTTAACAAATTTTATACCTTGAATTCAATTCACTAAAATTCTAAGATTTATCTACTATACGAGCTTCAATTCAGGGATATAAACGTGTTGCAAGAATCATTCTATCACGATTGACTACCAATTTATGAACTTAGGTCAAAACATGAAACAAAATTCACGATTTAAGTTAAATATCAACTAATTAACTTAGAATTATGCTTGGTTGATCTTAATTTGTTGTATTTAGTCATCAATTTGCCATATTTCTCTTAAATTGAAAGTTTGAGATGATGAGGAGAAGAAACCTTAAGTTGCAGAAGCCTTAGGCTGAAAATGGGAGTTAATCTCATTAAAAACATCTTTATCCTTTGATTTACAATTGCTAATGATAGCAACCAATTTTAAGTTAGAACAATTTGACAACTTAACATCCATACCTTTTAAAAATATCTAGAAAGGTTTCAGCAATTGACTATTTCAGCCTTTCTAGGCAACCACTTAAGTAAATTTTGCATATTATGACAATGAGCTTTCAAATGTAGTCGGTTTTTGATGAAACTTACATGACACATCAAAAAACTTCTAAAAACATTATTTCTATAAAAACAAATATTACATTTCTCACTGCTAATTTGCATTTTCACTTATAAAAATGTTATTCTTTGCATAAAATAGCAATAAACTTTCATTTGATGTCGGATTTTAACGAGACTTTTTGTAACAAATCTAAAATCCTTAGAAAAGACCAAATATATAAACCTTTCTTCATTCATTGATATTTCTTACTTTTGGGCATTAAAGTACCAAAAGTTTGTTTAAAATAGCAATGAACTTTCATTTGATGTCGGATTTCGATGATTCTTTTTGCAACACATGCTAAATCCTTTAAAAACATCAAACTTATATAAGTGTTTTATCATTTATTGTTATTGCTTGATTTGGTACGTTAAAGTCTCATTTATTCATTATTTGACTTTTAAAGGTCAAATATGAGACTTTTGTTAACTTCAACAATTTTGTTTTGTTTTAATACATTTTACTTTTTCATTTCATATATTTTCTATAAAGTTCCCAAGATAAGGAGATGCTAAAAAGAAAATATATACGTAAATAGATCACCTAAGAAAGATGGAATAAACTAATCTAACCATCAAAATCCGTCAATATCAAATAAAGATATATTCGAGTCATAACCAAAAAGCAAAACATACCTTATGGTGAGCCCAAGAACCTGGATATGAGGAATTCAAAGAAGACCTGCTAATTTGTATTTTCAATTGTTAAAATGTTATTCTTTGCATAAAATAACAATAAACTTTCATTTGACGTTTAGTTTAAACGATACTTTTTGTAATAATGCTAAATTCCTTAAAAAAAAAACCAAATATACAGATACATTTCTTCATTCATTGATGTTGGCGGAGTGCTTCCACACAATAATGGCCCCCTCTGTTCGTGAAATGACATTGTCAATCCATGTGAGAAGCCATAGAGGTGCTGTAATTGTACTTAATTGTTTGTGGTTGTTTGCATCAAACCAATAGTTTGTTATGCTTGAATATCATTAAATTCCATACTTAAGTGTTCTGGGTTTCTTCTCAAATTGAGCTTGCTGCCACATCAATCAAATACAAAGTTCTATCAGGTAATCAAATGATAAATGATATCCATGACTCCATCCAAAAACCATTACAGTTAAACAATATAACAAGGATACATAACATTATAACAAATACAAAAATAATAAACATTTCAAAGATGTTATACATAACAAACATGAAAGATAGAATATGGAATTTGGTTTACCAAATATTTTTCGAGTTGGAGCCGATGATTTCAACAGCGGTGAGAGGAGAGCAGAGAAATGATTTCAGCAATGGTGAATGATTTCAGGCCGGAGAAAAAAGAGGAGCAAGAGCTGCTGAGGGAAACGACGACGACATCACCGAATGAAGAGGAATAGATGAAACAGCGGCAGCAACGGAAGAGGAGCATGAGAACCAGCGACAGAGGAGCAGGGGTAACGGCGTCGTGAAGGAACGAGATGGTGGCGACAACGGCATCGTGAAGCAATGAGATGGTGGCAACAACGGCGTAATGAAAGAGCGAGATGGTGGCGGGCGATGGCGGCGTGAAGCTGCCTAAGCCCAGTGCTAAGGATCCCAATAAGAAAGAAATGAACATGGAAAAAAGCAGAATTTGGGGTTAGGGTTGCAGAGTTTACCTCCAAAAAAGATGCCACAATTGGGGCAGATCATCTGAAAGATGAATGAAAGATGAATGATCATTTAGCACAAAAAGGTGATGTAGTTGAGCTTGATATCGAGTCATTGGACACCGAAACAAAGAGACATAGTTGGTGCAAATGAAGCATGAGGTAAAGGAAGAGGTGTTGTCTTCCGAACATGTTGCATCGATTCTTACAATTCTCAAGCCAACGAAATTTAAATATTAGTCCATATTTAACTTTTTTTGCAATAGACATTGTACATCTTGCTTTGTAATATTGTACCTTTTAAAATTCAGCCATATGTTTAATTAATTGGACGATGTGCGTAAAGAGTTTATATCATTCTAAACCTTTAAAACTCACATATATGTCAAAATATCTAATTAATTATTATTAGATCATTTAAATATTAAAAAAATATTATTTTTGTAATTCTTGTAATTACAAAAATCCTAAAAATATCCATCTTAAACACAAATGAAAAACATATCGGTCTTCAAACCCTAAGCCAAAAAATGATATGGACAATATGGTTGACAATTTGCCATCGAGATAGGATTAATGATTGACTCACCCACTATTGAGTAAGTCTATACAATATTACATTTATAAGTTTATACGAGTATTGAGTAAGTTTGTATGATATTAATTTATTTTTAATAATTGGTTTTACATTTTTTAATATCAAAGGCAAGTATCGTATAATTATAAAAGAAGAATGAAGAGACCGATCGTTTTTGGCTTGGGATTTAGGAGACCGGTGAGTTTTTTTTTTTGTCTATTTCGGTTTAGGAGGGGTATTTTGGGAATTTAATAAATGCGATAATTAAAAACATATGTTTTTTTCAATTTTTAAATAAATTAATAAGAATTAATTTTATGTATGGACACATATGATATTTAAAAGTTTAGAAGGCTATAGACGTAATAAGGAAGTTTACAATGATATATACGTAATTATAAAGTTTTACAAGGATATATTATATGAAAATAAAGGTGCGTTTGGTACAGAGAATAGAATTGTAGCGAAATAAAAATAGAAAATGAAATTGCAGATAAAGAGAATTAGTCTGATGAATTTGAATTAATTTTTTCTGTTTGGTATAACAGATAATTCAATAAGGAAATATAACTGACAATTATGTCTCTTGTTTGGTATAACAGAGAATTCATCATAGAAATATAACAAAAAATTCTAACAACATGATCATTTGAAACATGATTTTCCATAATAATCCTTAAAATGATACTAATATATATTGGGGTTCAATTGAGAACTTTTATGCACCAATGAACCTTGGGAAACTTTTGTGCATTGGATAATCTACCAAGGGTGCACAAAGGGCATTTAAGGAATACAAAATATATTGAACTTAAATATATGGAATTAAAAAAATGTGGAGATTAAATCAATAATAACTACATTTCCATTAATTACTTCCACTTTCCCTCTCTCCCCTCTTTCTCTCAACCATTCACACACACACACATACTCTCTCTCTCTCTCTCTCTCTCTCTCTCTCTCTCTCTCTCCCTCTCTCTCGACTCTCCCCCTCTCCCTCTAGGTTACAAGACCACCACCGCCCACGGCGGTGCACACCACCACCATAACGATTTCATCTCCCTTTCTCTCTCTCTCTCTCTCTCTCTCTCTCTCTCTCTCTCTCTCTCTCTCTCTCTCGCCTCTCCCACTCTATCTCTCGGCCACTAGAAGGACCACCGCTGGACACGGCGGTGCACACCACCACCACCACGGTTCCATCTCTCATTCTCTATCTCGCCTCTCCCCCTCTCCCTCTCGGCCGCTAGAAGGACCGCCGCCGCCCACGACGATGCACACCACACCACCACGGTTTCCTTTCTTCACCACCACCACCACCACCAAGGCTGTGCACCGCCACCACCACGATCCCCCTCTCTCAATCGATGATGAACGATATGGTAAAACCACGATGAACATGAACGGCGATGAATGATGAACATGGATGATAAACGATGAATATGATGATGATGAACAATGATGATGCATAACAGCAACAACATGATGCATAGATGGATGATGAACAACAATGAATGATGAACATGGATGATAAATGATGACCATGATGAGAATGAACAATGATGATGCATAACAGCAGTACATGATGCATGAATTAATAATGGACGATGATGAGGAATGATGAACACGATGATGATGATTAACATCAATGCATCACGAATTTGTATAAATAAAGTCGAGATGCATCATGAATTGAACGATGTAATGAAATGCATCAACATATCCATCATCTTTTTTGAATTTGTGTTATTTTTTTTTTAAATTTAAGAGTGTATCACTTGAATTTATTTTAGCATTTATTATTTAACTATTAGTTAGGATATTAAATTTAATGAGTTATGCACATTTCCCAAAATGCCATTCCATGTTTGTTTTGCAATGCACAATATGCATAAAACTGTCAACTATTTACCATTTTACAATTTAATCTAATTCATACAAAATTTTAATCTGATGGATGATATAGGTTGTTTTGTACCTCGATGCACAAAAGGTCTCTCTCTCTCTCTCTCTCTCTCTCTCTATATATATATATATATATATATATATATATATATATATATATATATATATATATATATATATATATATATATATATAATTAAAATACATTGATCAATCACAAAATAACATACATAAATAAAGTGCTACAACCATATATTTAAACTCAATAAAGTGATAAAACCATATATTGTAGAAAAGATGAAGGCAGGTGGTTGTGTGTGAGGGTCGTGGTTGTGTGTGACAGTTGAGGAGAAGAAGGTTGTCGATTGTGTGTGAGGAGGAGATGAAGATGAGGTGAAGAAGACGATAATTCGTCCGCTGGTTGAGAGAGAGAGAGAGAGAGAGAGAGAGAGAGAGAGAGAGAGAGAGCTTGTCGGCTAGGGTTTGGGGTCGACGGATAATAGGTCGTGGAGTAACGCCGGCGTCGCTGCTAGGGTTTGGGGTCGATGAAGGAATACTAACGTCACTAGGGTTTCGTCTTTGTGGAGAAGGAAAAGCAAAAAAAAAAGTATTGTGTGCAAATGAGAGATGTCAAAAGGGGGTTCTTTTTTGAGGAGAGGGGGGGGGGGGGGGGGGGGGAGGGGGGGGGGAGGAGTGGGAGGGGTTGAGCTATAATGAACTCTTCATTTTTCTTCATTGAGAAATTAAAAACTCCATTTAGCCTCATTTCTCATTGAATGGGAAGGAAACACATGTAGGACATAGGAATTGCTTTAATTTTATTTCTCAATTCTTAAGTCTAAACAAACAAAAGAATTATTTCTAATTCCAATTCACTGTTTCTTAAATCCCTCACTTCGTTTTTATTTAAAATCTCAGGCTCCCCCCTAGGATTCTAAATCCCAGTTACCTTGCATTTTACAGATTAGCAAAAAAAATTTATAAGATAATGCAGATTCTTTGACAAAATCCTGACAAATGCAAATGCTGCATAATGCAAATCATTTGACAAAATGAAAATCCCAAAGAAAAAAATCTGCGAACCAAACGCCCCCTAATAGTTAAAAGCTAACATTTTAAAAAGTTAAAAAAAACATTTTGATAAATGTATGTTTGAAATACGTCCAACGAGGAAATTTGTATGCGCTTTGCGACGGGTTCAAGACATGCATTTTATACATTCTTAATATAACTAAAAATGCATAATGTAACATATTATAGGGTTATGTGATGATAAATTAGTCATTGAGAACATACAACTATATTGAACGTTAACGTTAACCGTGAAACACGTTGAGTCCAGAAAAGATAGGTTATCCATATTTTTAAAATTTATTGTATTGCATGTTTATGTGAAAGTAAATCTTTTTAAAAATAATAATTTTTAACCACAAAATAGTCATCCATCATTCCATCCAATTCCAATTTCTTATACTTTAAACTTACTATCCAAAGAATACGTAGCACACACTCTCCTGTGATAATGTTACTGTAGGTCCCAAAAGGTTTCCCAAGTGTATAGCTCTAAGCTATAGAGGGGGGGGGGGGTGAATACAACAATTTAAAACTTAGACACTCTTTTCTCAATGTTTGTATGTATTATCAACAAAAGTTAATTACAAACAAGCTTGAATGCGGAAAGGTTCAAGCTGAGATGACAGATACAATAGTTTGTTAACTAATCCAAAACACACTCAGACTAGTTACAATGATTACTCTCACTTAGAAGCACTCACTGTTTTTACAAGACTCAAATGGACAGCTTATACACGAACAGCTTAGACACACTCTACTGTTTTATATAAGCAGACTTGCATGCATGGAATAACACACCTCAATGCACGTACTGATTGTCACACTCTTGATTATCACATTATCCTTAGAAGCTTCCTTTTTATACCCAAAAGGAGAATCTCAGTGAAGCTTCCTCATTGGACAAATGAGATAGTGGAGAGTCTTTCCAAAAAGACTAAACGCCTTTCTGCATGTTCTGATAAAGTATCTTTGTCTTCACATGGCAGAATCTTTGTCTTTTCCTTTTGTCACTGTTGCATACTACCTTAACCAAAAGAGGAATGTCAACTTTGCATCTTTCTTCTTTTGTTAATGCCATTTTGATATAAGAAAAGGTCTGTCACCCTTTTCAAATATCTGTTTTGTCTTCATGTAACTAAACAGCGTGGGCAGGCTGTGCAGTTCTGTCTTCCACTTTGTCTTCGACTTGTAAACTGATCTTGTAGCCAAAAACAATACATGAGGACTTAGAAACATATTCCATAAAGTGTTTAACCTGTTCACAAAGAACAGGTTCTGTTCACAAAGAACAGAACACTTGAAAACTGTCCAAGCTTCTCAACAGAATAGAGCAGCGTAGACAGTTTATGTCCAGCCTGTTCAGCAGACAGAACAGCTTGGACAAACTGCCTTTGTTGCAACGAATGCAACATGCTAAACAGCTTTAGGCTTATATTGCAAATCACTTTCAGGTTTCAATAAGGCATATAACAGGCCTTAAATTCAACCTTCAAATGCATTAACAGGTTTGATTAAAAATCTCCCCCTCAGATGTACAGCAGGTTTGACTGAGGTCTTTTTGTGCCTAACAGTTACTTATTGAATACAAAAACTTAATTTCTATGAATCTTTTTTCGTAGCTAAAACTTTGACGATATTTTAGTTATATACATTAAGACAAACCTGTGATCTAAGACCAATATAATATATTATTTTTTATTAAATCGTAAATCTCTTTGTTTTTAAATCAAACATGATGCAAATTAGAATGCAAATGTATGTTGAAATTTTTTTATCATTACAATATTTATCAACGAATATATATTAAATAATTTGCCAAGACATGGTTTATCAAACTTTATGCACGAATTTTCAAACTATGTACGGATTTTCAAATGAAATATGAGGAGTGTATCATAACTTGTTAGGAAATATTCTAAGTATGTCAAGCTGTTAGTTAGATTTCTCAGACTGTTAGTAGATTTTCTATGTAAGTACAAAGTTCAAGCTGTTAGTTGAAGAAGTTCGAGCTGCTAGTACAAAAGTTCAAGCTGCCAGTGTTAAAGCTCAAGCTGCTCAACAGATAGACTTCAAGCTGCTCAACAGTTCAATAAACAGAAAGTGCTGATATTCAGGAAAAGATATATTTTGAAGATTCAAGCATATCTACTATTAGAGAAATCAGAGTTTTTCAAGGAAACAAATCAGAAAGCAATATATATACATAGAATAGGTTTTTCTATTGTAAGTCTGCACGTACAAGTTTATTCAGTTGTAATTGTCTTTCTGATTAAGTTTTCATAAGCCTCTAAGGTTGTAAAACTCTAAGAACAATCTGTGTTCTTCGTCTAATCAAATAGATTAGAGGTGATTGTAATCATTGAGATTGGCAATACAAATGATATTTGATTATTGATTGTGTTTATGTGTTTATTTGTTCTGAAAGCTTTTCTTAAAACAGTTAAGTGTTATTCCGCATTCTTAATTGGACTTTGATTCAATACAAGGTTATTTGTTTATACTCTGATTAATTCAAACCAGTTAATCTTAGGTAGTGATTTTCGATCTTGACAAGTGGTATCAGAGCCACAGGTTTTTCTTTGTTTTCAAAGTCAGAAGCTTTCTTTTAAAATTTTAAATTTTCTACAATGGAATTTGATCATAGCAGTAGAGGATCTGGGCGAGGACTCAAAGTGCCTATGCTCAAACCCACTGAGTTTGAGATGTGGAAACTCAGGATTCAACAGCACATTCAATTTATTAAAGTGTGTAAGCTGGCTAAAGTAGTAGGAAGTGTAGAATTGCAAGTGGTGAGGAGAGATGACAGCTGATTGGAGATGGCTGTTATAGAGGACACAGAGTCCTTTTGGAGTGAAAGAATGAAGGAGAGGGAGGTGGAGACACTTTGCAGCAGTGCAGTGAGGGCAATCAGCTGTGAGGAGTTGTCAGTTTGTGGAGTGGCTGGGAAGGAATCCTTGAACATATCAAAGAATCACTTAAGCTGTTCAGACACAGAGTCTGAAATGAGAGAGGGTAGAGAAGACATGGAGTTTTCTAAACAACCAACTTTGTTGGTCAGCAAAGAGAGCTGATCCTTCAAAGGTAGGTCTTTAGGGGATGGAGGTGTATGGGTGGATTGTTTAGAGTGGGTAGATGGAGATGAAGAGGATGAGGCTGGTGTATGGGGATGTGATGTAGAGGGAGAGGGTATTTTGGAAAGAAGCTCCATAGCCTGGGGAAAAGTGATGTGGCCCAGCTTGGAGGGGTCGATGGGTCCTTCAGCAGTGGCAGTAGCTGCATCAACAGGAGAAGGGTAAGAGGATGGTAGCCTTTCAGATACTGCTTGTTTTGCAGCACCTTCATGAAGGCCAGTGGTGGTTCCCTCTGCAGTACCTTGGTTTAAAAGTACCTCATCATGGGGAGATGGAATTTGCATTTCAACATCAGCAGTGGTGAAACCTGCTGATGGAGTTTGCATGAAGGGAGTAGCCTCACCAAAGGGATGTTCTGTTCCCTGAGGTTCATCAGCTAGAGTTGTGGGTCTTTCAACAGCTGTTTGGTGTAGAACAGCTGCATCATGAGGAGCAGAAGTTTGAGGCTGAGCTGCTGGTTGATCTGAACCAGCAGGGTGGACACCTCGTGCAGACTCAGGGTGTAGAGAGGTATGAAGTGGGGACATTGTGGACATAGTATGGAGTGGAGAGAAACCCGTCTTTCAATATTCTCAGCCTGTTGGGAGGCTGGAATAGTTGATGTGGCTGTCTCCATTTGTACAACTAGCTCCTGTTGGGAGGAACCAGAGGGTCTAGGCTGACTTTGGGTTGACACAGGGTGGAGTGAAGCAGGCTCCAATTGTGCTGTTCCTTCTCCCAAAATAGGAGAGACAGCAGGGGTAGCTTCTTTTTCAACTGAATCCTGTTGAGAGGGAACAAAGGTGCTAGTTTGGGCTGTTGGTTTCTTTTTGCGTTGGTATAGAATGTGAGATGAGGTGGGGGATGTTGGAGAGGAGATGAGAGGTTCAGGTTGGACAGGTTTAGAGACTGGGTCAGAAACAGGTGGGTTGACCTGTTCCATAGTCTCAGGTGCCACAGAGGCACCAGCCACAGAGGCTTCAGGTTCAACAATGAACCAGGGTGAGGAGCCTGCTCCCCCTCAGCCACAGAGGCTAAGAGTGCAGACTCAGACTGAGCTGTTTTGGCCTTCTTGGAGAAAGGCCCAGCTTCAGTGGTTGCCAGGGTCCTTTTAACAAGCTTGGCCCTGGCTTTGGATTTTCTTCTGGGAGCAGCTTCCGGATCCACCCTCACATTAGAGGGTCCTTCCACCAATCCTAACAACCTCCTCATGGGTGTTGACAGAGGAGGCTCATTTGGAAGAACAGTAGTGTAGAAAACTCTATTCCCTATTACAGGGAAGGCACCAGTATGAAGTAAAGGCTGAGAGTTGTACAAGTGCTCACCACAAATGTGCTTGAAGATGAGGCTCAGAAACCTGGGATATCGAACAGCAGCTGGTCGTGTCTCCAGCTGCACCAGGTTCCTCAAATTCATGAAAATCATGTCTATTGTAGTTCCATCCACAAGCTGCAGAACTACAGGAACTTCATCACGGCTCAGTTGGTCA
Source organism: Centrapalus pauciflorus (assembly GCA_020465985.1). Lineage (NCBI taxonomy): Eukaryota > Viridiplantae > Streptophyta > Magnoliopsida > Asterales > Asteraceae > Centrapalus > Centrapalus pauciflorus. The sequence continues at coordinate 87,110 of JAANYP010003313.1, read as the reverse complement.
AAGGAACCAACTTTGCTGCTGAAGCACATTACCACAGAGGCAAACAAGAAGCTGTAAGTAGGAGACAAATCCTTTCTGAACAGCGTTGCTCCAACTTTTGGTTCTGCTACACCACAGAAGTGCAGCAGATTCTTCATTTGATCATCTTCAGGCTGTGGTTGATCATATTTTTCAACCACAGGGAGTCGAAGAACTTCCCTGAGCAAACGAGTGTTGATCTCAATGGTCTGAGTCCCATTGAGTATGGTGCCCTTGATGAATTTGGTATCTGGGTTGTAGGCACAGGTGTACCAGAACTCATACACCATCTCCTGGTACAGGACACCAGGAGTAGCAGTCATGGCGTAGTTCAACGGATGAACTTTCAAAAACTCCACCATTTGATCATAGCCTTTTCCCACATAGTTCTTGGGGATTGTGAGGTTGGCAATGTAGTTAGTGGGTTTTAATGTTAGCATTGTGGTGACTGATGAGTGTTTCTGTACATCATCACCAACAAATACTGGTAGAAAGGGGTTGTTGCTGTGAGCCATTTTGGAAGTAGTGAGAGTAGCAGAAGCACAAGACACTTAGTCGATTTTTAGGGTTCTTAGGAGGTTTATGGTGGTAGTGAGGAAGACGAAGATGAAACAGTAGGGGGTATTTATAGGATTTGAATGTGAGTGGGTATGAGAGAGAAACATTTGGGCGGTTGATTTGAAAAGGTCGTTAACGGAAAACGGAACGGTTGTCCATGTCAGACCGTTTGTCAAACCACTTGAGCCCTTTTTAATCACTAACACACGTAACCCACATTATCCGCAGTAATTAAGTTAAATAAAAACAAAAATTAAGTAACTTAATTATGAAGAAAGGTAATTAAACTGATGGTCTAAGCTGATGGTCAAACCTGTGATGAGCAGGGTCATCACAAGCTGTTCACTCTTCAAGCTGTTCCTTCAACCTGTTCAGCTATGTAAGAACAAGTTGTGTTCAATAGCTGATCAGGTTTCAAGACAATGTCTTGTATGACAGATTGAGAGAGTGAGCAGGGTGGAGGTTTGATCATCAGATCAGGCTTGACACTTAAGCTGGTATTTGTCAAACCTGTTATACGCTCAAGCTGTTCAAGTTTTACAGAAAACAACTAAGTATAGAACATGCATAACCTGTTCTGTCTAAGCTGTTCTGAAAGAACTGGAGCAGTGTGAGACATATAGAGTCTTAGAGCAGTAAAGACACTTAGTCACTTTTGTTAAACATGCCCAGCTTGCTGACAAGGTAATTAAACCTGTTTTCATCAAGAGGTTTGGCGAAAATGTCTGGAAGTTGTTCATTAGTGGAAATAAAGCTTACCTCCACATTACCTTTCTGAATGTGATCTTTGATGAAGTGATATCTGACTTCTATATGCTTTGTTGTGGAGTGAAACACTGGATTGTTGGATATAGCTATGGCACTTGTATTATCACATAGAATAGGAGTTTTCCTATATACAAGACCATAGTCTTCAAGCCGATGCTGCATCCACAGAATCTGCTCACAGCAGCTTCCAGCAGCAATGTACTCTGCTTCAGCAGTAGAAGTAGACACTGAGTTTTGCTTCTTGCTACACCAACTTATCAACTTACCACCAAGGAGTTGACATCCACCTGTTGTGCTCTTCCTGTCTAGCCTACAGCCTACAAAATCAGAATCTGAATAACCTGTCAGTTCAAGACTTGAGTCTTTGGGATACCAAAGACCCAAACCTGGTGTACCCTTAAGGTATCTGAAGATTCTTTTTACAGCAGCTAGATGTGATTCTTTTGGATCAGCTTGGAACCTAGCACATAAACAAGTAGCAAACATAGTATCAGGTCTACTAGCAGTTAAATACAGCAAGCTCCCAATCATGCCTCTGTAAGCTGTTACTGAAACAGCTTTTCCACTGGCATCTGCATCCAACTTTACATTGGTTGCCATTGGGGTCTTAATAGGAGAACTTTGATCAAATTCAAACTTTTTCAGTAGATCTAAAGTGTACTTTCTTTGATTAATAAAAATTCCATTTGAGGCTTGTTTAACCTGTAATCCTAAAAAGAAAGTAAGTTCACCCATCATACTCATTTCATATTTGGATTTCATGAGTAATGAAAAATTCTTGCATAACTGCTCATTGGTAGAACCAAATATTATGTCATCCACATAAATTTGAACAAGCATAATATCAGACTTCACCTTCTTTATGAACAATGTGGTATCTACTTTACCTCTGGAATACCCATTGCTCATAAGAAAATCAGTAAGAGTGTCATACCAGGCTCTAGGGGCTTGTTTTAGACCATAGAGGGCTTTGTCCAACTTATAGACAAAACCTGGATGATGTTCATTTTCAAAACCTGGAGGCTGCTTGACATAGACTTCTTCTTGCAGCTTTCCATTCAAAAATGCACTCTTCACATCCATTTGGAATACCTTAATGCTCTTATGAGCAGCGTAGGCTAGGAACAAACGAATTGCCTCTAGCCTGGCCACAGGAGCAAATGTTTCATCATAGTCAATACCTTCCTCCTGTCTATAGCCCTGAGCAACAAGTCTTGCCTTATTTCTAATGACATGACCTTGCTCATCCATTTTGTTCCTGAAAACCCATTTAGTGCCAATTATAGTTTTACCTTTAGGAGCAGGGACCAGCTTCCATACCTTGTTTCTTTCAAACTGATTGAGTTCTTCTTGCATGGCAGTGATCCAATTGGCATCTTTAAGTGCTTCATCCACTTTCTTTGGCTCCATTAGGGACACAAAGCTAGAGAACATACAGAAGTTCCCTAAGCTGTCCCACCTTGTTTGTACCCCTTTGTTTATGTCACCAATTATTTGATCATTGGGGTGACACCTGATCCACTTAGGATCATTCTTCAATGAAGATTCTCCTGAGTTGTTGGCATCTTCAGCAGGTCCTGTTGAACAGCTCTCAGGGTTTTCAGACACACTGTTGTCTTGAGCCTGTTCACTTGTTGAACATGACTGACCACTGTTGAACACATCAGCAGAGGATCCAGGAAAATCAGCATTGATTGTTCCAGGACATGTAGTTGTAATTAAATCAGTACACTTATTCACACAGGGTGTATTGACATAATCATCATCATGTCCATCATGATTAACAGGTTCCACACTGGATGTAGTGGAAGCTTTTGAGTCCTCTTCATTGTTGGAATGCATGAGATCATCAAAGTTGAATTCTCCTGAAACTGATTCAGGAACAGCTTTGGTGGAGGCATTCCTGGACTCTTCAAAGGTGACATTGATAGATTCATCTATCACCTTTCTTTTGTTGTTGTACACTCTGTGGGCTTTGGAGATAGCAGAGTAACCAACAAACACACCTTTATTAGCTTTTGGTTCAAACTTTGCCAGTTGATCCCTTTGATTTAGAATGAAGCAGTGACATCCAAACACATGGAATTAGCTAATATTTGGCCTTCTCCCTTTGAGCAACTCATAGGGAGTCTTGTTGAACCTTTTCACCACTAAGGATCTGTTTTGGGTGAAGCAAGCAGTGTTGACAGCTTCAGCTCAGAATGATGAAGGTAAACCTGATGCACATTGCATGGTTCTAGCAGCTTCAATGAGGGTTCTGTTTCTCCTTTCAGCAACTCCATTTTGTTGTGGAGTTCTTACGGCTAAAAAGTTTTGTGAGATCCCTTTTTCTTCACAGAAGTCTTCAAGAGTACTATTTCTGAACTCAGTACCATGATCACTTCTAAGCTGCTTTACTTGAGCAGAGTTCATCATTTCCATCTTTTTGACAAATCCAATAATTTCTCTAGCAGCCTCTCCTTTGCTCTTCAAGAAGATTACCCATGTAAACCTGGAGAACTCATCAACCATTACTAGAGTGTATCTTCTTCCTCCAAGACTTGGGACATTAATAGGTCCAAACAAGTCCATGTGGATTAAGAAGAGAGGAGTATCAATAGAAAAATTGTGCTTGGATTTAAAAGATGATTTCCTCTGCTTGCCTTTTTCACAAGCTGTGCAGAGTTTATCCTTAACAAAAGTCATGGAAGGCAAACCTGTTACCAACTCTTTCTTACAGAGTTTGTTGATGTTCTTGAAGTTCAGGTGTGACAGCCTTTTGTGCCATAACCAGTTTAGGTCTGCATTTGTTCTTGTGAAAACAGGTTTCAGTTGTGGGATCAGCAGATTGCATATCCATAACATATACACCTTTCTTCCTTGAGCACACATCACAACTTTGCCTTGGGAATCCAATATGTTACCTAGGTGCTCATCAAAGTTAACCTTGTAGCCAGCATCACACAGTTGACTTATGCTTACAAGGTTATGTTTTAGCCCAACCACATATGCAGCACCAGCTTTAAGAGTTCCATATCCCTCAGTGGATCCCTGTACGTTGTCACCAAAGGTGACTTTTGGCCCTTTTTCAGGCCTTAGATTATTCAGCAGGTCCTTGCAACCTGTCATGTGCCCTGAGCAGCCGCTGTCCAAGTACCAAACCTGGGATGGTTGTTTGTCCTGCAGAATGTCATAGGGAAATATTAGTTACATTTAGGGGAACTCATCATAGTGATGAGTTCTCCTACTTCATCAACATGTGTTGATGGACTAGTAATATCCACATTAATATTTCCTATTTGAATGGTATCAGTTTGGATACCACCCTCATTGACTAAGTTGCTTCCAACACTGCTTGTTTTAGCAATGATGGAATTAGCAGAGTCAACAGGCCTCATGTCCTTAGTTTCAGGACAGTCTTTGGCCATGTGAGTCTTCTTGCCACATTTATAGCATTTTCTCTTTTTGGTCTTTTTGGAAGAAGAGCTCTCAGAAACATATTCTGAATTATTTCTGTTGATTTTATCAGCAGGTTTAGCAAACTTATTACTATTTTTAGATGAATCAACAGCTTGGATGGATGGCACAATAGCAACAGCTTTGCCTGTCTCTGCTTTCCTCTTTTTGGGAGGACAGATGTCAAAAACAGGGAGCTTGATTGGTTTTTGACCTTCCACAGGTTTGAGAAACTTATTCCCAGATTTCTCAGGTTGAGCAATGGTTTTGCCTTTGTCCTTACTGAGATGTGATTGACGCTGCTTATCAGCTGTAAGGTCTACTACTGCACGATCTATCTAGACGCGGATCCGTTAACGAGTGCGGAATCCTCGTTGACGGTCAGACGGACAACTCTCAACTAACGGAAACACGGAGACTATTAGACGCTGAACGAACGACACACGAACGATCCTACGTACTAATTCTCTCCGAAACGGGACTCACCAAGCTGATAAACTCGAGATCGCCTCTTGCTCAATTCCTCACGAATTCTGCAAAAAGTCATCTAATCATTCGAGTCTATCCCTAATTATAGACCCTGATTCGAGTCTGTTGTGGGCCAACCTCGAATCTGGCCTAAGGCCCATTCGAATCTGTCCATCTGACAAATTCGAATCTAGCCTATTCGAATCTATCACAGATTCGAATGTATCCTTTTATGCAATTCGAATCTAGCCTTTGACATATATAACTAAGTGTTTGAAACTTATGTTTTAACTTATGCTTGAGTTAATCTTTGACCTTTATGTTTGAACTTCTTGTAATATGTTACATCAAGTTCAAACACACAATCAATAACAGACAAAACACATATTAAACATATATATCAAAATACTTGGTTAATACTCAGAATATTACCTAAACCATAATGCAGATCGATTAGACTGCTATCGTCACACAGGGTGTACCAACAGACTCCCCCTTGACGATAGCTTCTAATTATTTACATTACATCAAATTTAAGTACTAGAGCTATATATATTACTACCCGCATATAATCCAGCATCTATACAAACTTTGACTACCTTTTGGAACTTCCTGGCTTCAGATCTCCATGGTTCAGTAAAGAAGATAGGCTGATCATGAAGCTTCTTCAGGTCGTCCTTTGATAGGTTTATCAAGTGCAATGGATCATATACCTTCAAAATTACCTGCTCGTCTTGATCTTCCATGATAGCTTCAGCAGTGTCAATCTCTAGGTACCACCACTTCATGTTGCTCAAAACGTTCTGTGGCATTGGCTTCATTGGGACTTTCTTTAGACACCTCACAGGTTTGTATTCCATCCTGGCCCATGGCCTACCTGTATGAGGATCTATTCTCGACCCATCCTCGACCCTCTTTCCGGTCCTTGGCTTGAGTCGCTCAAATTTGCCTGATCGCCCTTCTTTCCTTATAATTCTTTCAATTACGTTCGCGTAGGGATCATCTCCAATATTGATCAGCTCCTTCCAGGCTAACTCTTTAACTTCAATCTTGGGCAATGAATTAAACGCTTTCAATGTCCGCCTCAAGTATTGAAGGCCATCTCTTCTTTTCAAAATAAACAGCTGCAGTTCTCTGTCAAAGAACCAGCTAATAATCCCTCCAGCAAAATTTCCAGCACTTGGATTTCTCATCTTCTTCTTCATCTTCAGCTGATCTTTCTTTTCTTCCTTCTTGAACCAAAGATTTATCAGATCAGCTCTAGATGGCTCTTTCTCAGCCTCTTCAAGGTCTTTATCTTCAGCTGAGGCTACCTTGATGTAATCAATATCAATCACATTATGATCTTGGCTTTCATACAGTTCAGTGATTGGTTGTGAATTGATTATTACTTCATTAACGTGATCATCTTCATTATCTAGCACTTCATCATCCGATCTCCAGTCAGCGACATCATCTGGAATGAATTCACCTTCTTCTAATTCTTCAATATCATCTTCAAAATCAAATTCCATTAGCTCTTCTTCAATATCTTTCAGCGCATCGATCATGTCGCTATCTAAAGTCTTTGAAGAACCTGCTTCTCCTCCTGCTCCTCCCTCTCCTCCTTCTGTACTAGGCTCCCCCTGAACTTGTGTAACTTGAGCTGCAGAAAAATCTACAGACTCAATCTCTTTGTTGGCACCGGGATCATCGCCTTCATTATCATCATCTTCTCCCTGTACTTCCTGATCTTTACAACTCGTCTCCCCCTGAGTTTTTAGATTTTTCATAAGTTGCTCTAGGAGGGACCGCATTGCTCGGATTTCAGACGATTGATCAGCAACAAATGATTTAATCTCCGTGTTTTCGTCTCTAACACTTTCAACAATGTTTCTCAGTTCTGCATTCTCCTTATCAAGATTAGAGTTATGCTCCTGGAGTTCACCGACTGCTTTTGTGAGAGTTATGATTTGAATGTTCTGAAAGTCGACACGGCTCTTAAGTTGCATGATTCGTTGGTTGTCGGTATAGGCTTCTGATGTAGAAGGGATGGACTGAATGGGAGCAGGATTGAATGGTTGGGGAATGTAGGGTTCAGGTTGCTGAGGTGGCGGTGATGGTGGAGCTGTATCTTGGGGTTGGGTCTGGGTTTGAGGCGGAGGTTGTGCATCGGACTGTGATGAAGTCCCCTGCATAAACCTGTGACGTTTGGCCCGTTGCCTTGTCACCAACTGAGGAGTCTCATCTTCTTCAAAATCTGACTCCTCCAATTCCCTGGCCTCTCGCCTCCTCGAACCACCTTCATTGATAATCAATCGTGAACCATAGGTTCCAATTTGAATATGAGGATCTGTAGACACTGATTCTGGAGCTTCAACTTCGATCTCCTCCATTTCTTCTGATTCTGTAGCAGATGAAGACTCATCATTGCCAGTCTGCTGTGGCACATATTCGTCAACATCTCTGAAGACATCTTCTTCTCCCTCTGGAGGCTCAAGTAATTCTCCCACCAATGCTGCAGCTATATCTTCATTAGCATGAGGACCTGCCTCCCAAATTTCATTTAGAGTTTGGCACAACTGATCAGCTTCGCTTGGGACATTTGAAGGCCCTGCTTCTTGTACCTCCGGTTGCTGACGTGTAGAAGGCCTTGAAGCCTGTGTTTGACTCGCAGACGCTCTTTGTCTTCTCCTTTGAGGCTGTGCTCGCGGTTGTGGACGTTGCTGTTGTTGTTGCGGTTGTTGTTGTTGCTGTCGAGGCTGAACTTCTACTTCACCTGCCCAGTTGGCATTATCTGGTGCCACAAAGTTCCTGTCTAAAACAGCTCCAAACAACGGTCGCTCGACCGGAATAGCCAATCTTCCTCGATGGGAGGAACAATCAGCGAATATCCTTTTATCCATAATAGCTACGTTCTGAACGTCATTTGATGGCGGCAAATTTGGCAAGAAGTGCCTGATCAACATCATTATAAACCTCGGATATAGCAGAAACTGCTGATTTTCAGGAGCGGTTATTTGGTGCACAAACTCAGAGAAGAACATCTCCGAAAAGCTATATGGTCGATTGTAAACCATAGCGACTATCCCAGATTGAATTTTCGCAACTATATAATCGAATCCAGCTTTCTTCGGAGCAAAGCAAACCATAAAAACATGGGCTAAAAACCTCCATTGCCCAATTAAACCACTTTTCATATATGACACCTTGGTCACATCAAGACTGTATCCCATCCTCTGGAAGGCCGCTTGCCTTATACTTAGAGGAAACTCTATCGGACCAGCTTCTTCTTCTTGTGTGCCCAACTGCAGCACTTGTCGTAACATATCTGCAGAGAAAACTAACGGCTGTCCCGCAATTCGAGTGCGTAATACTGTCGGTGTGACCGAGCAGTCTACCTGCAGATGGTCATAGAATTGACGAATATACGGTAATATGAGCTGAACATTATGGGATAGAGCAAATCCTATCCTAGATTCCACAAGAAATTCAAGCATCTGCCTGTATCCCTGCGCCTCAGGGAGGTCATGATCCGGATGAAGCACCATATTGTGCTTAGGGACAAAAGCACGAACTGCCATATCTGCACAATAAATAAAACTGTTAGACTCATTAAAAATCAATAAACTTGTTTAAATTTAAATTTGTTTTATTTTGTACTTTATTAAATACAAAATCTAACACAATTAAATTTCCACAAGTTTAATAAAATTTAACTTAAAGAAATTAAATAAAGTACAGATTCGAAGGTAACAGATTCGAAGAGTCCATATTCGACTGTAATGGACAGATTCGAAGAGTCCCTATTCGAGTCTAATGGACAGATTCGAATATCATTGTCATCTCGAATCTAATGATAGATTCGAGAAACCTATGAACAGATTCGAAAGTCCATGAACAGACTCGAAGCCCCGACTTATGAATTTTCAACAAAAACCCAAGATTTTAACCATTTTGAACTTGGTAAATCACATACATTAGTTCAACTAGGTTCTAATCATTGATTTATGTCTTTAATTTGATCTTTTATAGGTCCAAACTTAGTTATTTAGCAAAAACCCAATTTTGACCCATAAAACTTCAAAATGTGATGTTTAAGCCCAAAATTGTGTATAAAACTACCAAAATCTTGTACAATCCGGTTGATTATACCTAGATATGAGTGTAGAATCGAACACAATAGCTTTAGACTCGATGAAATGTCGTTTATGTGAAATACGGTAGATTCGAGAAATAGATTCGAGATCGCCTGAATAGATTCGAGGAAGTAGAATCGAGAACAGTAAGAAATAAATGACTTCACTGTTGACCTATTTATACTACCAACCTTCGAGTCTAAGTCCCTAGTCGAATCTACTGACAGATTCGAAGTCTTACCACTTCGAGTCTGTCCTAGATTCGAAACTACCAAACACTTAGAAAAATTTCGAAAATTTTGAAATAACTTCAACTTTTCCAACCTTTTTTCTACGGTATTGTGTAACCAGATAAACTATGCCAGCTCTTTTACCCTAAGCAACAGATATTTCACGCAATGTTTATTTTATCCAACTTCGAATGCACCCTCAGTAAGTTTTGACCTTTTACCTAAGTAAAAATTAAACTAACCCTAAATAAGATAAAATAAAATAAACTAAGATAAAAATAAAATAAAATAAAATAAAATTAAGTAAAATAAAATTTTGACCAAAAATTTAATCTAGACTTAAGAAAAAAAATTTACAATCTAAGCTAAATACTTAACAACATATTTTTGATGAGTATAGTCTAAGAAAGGTTCAATCAGATAGCGATGTCCGATACTAACTTTCAGTACTTAAACTTTCACACTTAGGAATTTTTGATTCCTTTGATTGTTTGTTGTGACATACCTATTTAGCCAATTGTTGGTATTTTACCCTGTTAAACATTCTACATTTCGGAATATCCCTTGGCCTTTTTATTTATCAGGAAATTATCTTACGTGACTCAGACATAGACATACTTTTATGATCAAGGCACACAGACAAAGATTCTAACTTGTTGGTATTTGCAAACTTTCTTTAAAAGACAAACATCGGACACAGGTCTGTATTTTCATACAACAAAGTGTCTTAGTTCGACTTAAGGTTTATTTTTAAAGTTAGCAGATAGCGGTGACAGGTCTGTACTGACGTACAACAAAGCGACATGTCTGCTAACCCGAATCTAAACAGAGACAACAGGTCTGTACTTACGTACAACAGAGTTGCATGTTTTCGACTCTCAGTTTTACATGATATTTCTATTCTTTCCATTTTCAGATGTATTTGATGTTGCCATACATCCCCAGAAAGTTTGCATACCTCATTTAGACTCAATGTTTGTATGTCTTGTACATAAAAATTAAGACCGATTGGTCGTACATCTAAGTTAGTGACACGCTTGACTTTTTCTAGAATATTTTATTAGCCTTGAGATTCCCTATATGTATTATGCCTACCAACACATCAAACTAAGTAAAGTATAACACTTAGGATTTAGTTGCATTATGTGTGAAAGCCTAAATACTTAGAGTCTGTAACGACGGTGCTAATGTCGAATGAAGCAACAGATTCGAAACAAAGTAGATTCGAAACACTCTGAAATTGACTCGTAAGGAGCGTATTTTGGTTAGACTCGAAAATAAAGTAAAACCCTAATTACCCCTATAGATTCGAACGCCGCAAACTCGAAAAACGGCTAACACTTTGATTTTTTGACGTTTTATAGATTAAATCACTATTTTTCAAATGAAAAATAATGATTTCGACCAAAAACGTGAAAAACGATAAAGTGTTTCCCGAATATGAATTTGCTAAGCTCAAAAACACTTTTTTGAGAGAAAAACCGTCCAACTAGCGTCAAGAAACCTAGAATGTATCTAATGAACACGAAGAACACCAAGAACACTCCGTAGTCTCTGATACCACTTGTAAGGTCTACTACTGCACGATCTATCTAGACGCGGATCCGTTAACGAGTGCGGAATCCTCGTTGACGGTCAGACGGACAACTCTCAACTAACGGAAACACGGAGACTATTAGACGCTGAACGAACGACACACGAACGATCCTACGTACTAATTCTCTCCGAAACGGGACTCACCAAGCTGATAAACTCGAGATCGCCTCTTGCTCAATTCCTCACGAATTCTGCAAAAAGTCACTAATCATTCGAGTCTATCCCTAATTATAGACCCTGATTCGAGTCTGTTGTGGGCCAACCTCGAATCTGGCCTAAGGCCCATTCGAATCTGTCCATCTGACAGATTCGAATCTAGCCTATTCGAATCTAAGGACTCATTCGAATCTATCACAGATTCGAATGTATCCTTTTATGCAATTCGAATCTAGCCTTTGACATATATAACTAAGTGTTTGAAACTTATGTTTTAACTTATGCTTGAGTTAATCTTTGACCTTTATGTTTGAACTTCTTGTAATATGTTACATCAAGTTCAAACACACAATCAATAACAGACAAAACACATATTAAACATATATATCAAAATACTTGGTTAATACTCAGAATATTACCTAAACCATAATGCAGATCGATTAGACTGCTATCGTCACACAGGGTGTACCAACATCAGCATAATCACTGTTTCTAGTTTTGAAAGACTTATTTTCATTTATAACCAGTTTTTCACTATGATTTGAAAACTTATTTGAAATCACAGCAAATTTGCTTTCAACATGAGACTTACCCTTGTTGAAAGTGGGTTCCTTACCTCTTGAAAACTTATTTTCAAAATGTTTAGCATCAAAAGGATTAACATGTCTCTTACCATCAGCTTTGGACCCAGAGCCTGTTTTGTCAACAGGTTTGGTGTCCACAGCTGCAGCTTGAACATGTTTTCTTTTCATTTGCTTGTGTGAATTAGGAGAGCACTTAGCAGGCTGATTTGATGGAGAACACATTCCATCATCAGCTTTGGGGCCTTTTTCACACAAGCTGTCAGTATTTTGAGGCCTGACAAACCTGTTTGTTGAGACCAGCTTTCCATTAACTTTCTGGATGAAAGTACTGGGAAGCTCACCAAGAGTGAACAAGTCATCTTTCAGATTATTGATCTCAACAATAGAAGCTGTTGTGTCAAGATCCCCTCCAAGATAGGCTTGGATTTGTGCAGGGATCTGCTGACTTATGCAATGGCTGACTTTTTGTGCTGATTGGCACCAAGAATCAACTATCTTTTGAAGCTTTGCATGTTTTACATCTGTTTCTCTCTTTTCTTCTAGTAAAATAGAGTTGATGTGTTTTAGTTCATCAAGCTCAGTTTCCAACTTATGGAAACTATCTAGTTTACTAGATTTAATTTCAAGATCAGTTTTAAGCTTAGAGATTTCAGATATTAAAACATTATGCTTCTCAACAGCAGCTTTTAAGTCAACTAGCATGTATTCAAACATTTTTACTTCTTCATCTGAACTGTAAGCCATAAAATTTTGTACCTTGTACATCATAGTAGGGTACCAGTTATCCAAGCTGCTGAAGGCTTCAGCTTCAGCCAAGTCCTGTTTGAAGTTGCTAGTTGATGGGACATCAGTTTTGGCCATCAGATAGTTGTTGTCTTCTTCATCTGAGGATGAATCAGACTCCTCCCAATCACATGTCTCTGCCATCAGTCCCTTTTGCTTGTTGGAAGTCACTGAGTTTTCCAACTTTTTCAGCTTTGCCATGGCCATAAGGTACTTAACCCTATAGCCATCGTCCCTGTTGGTCTTGTATGGTTGGAAGACTGTCCAACAGCTTTTGACACACAGTCAGCAGCTATATGGCCAATTTTGCCACATTTGAAGCACTCAGCTTTAGATTTATCAAATGCCTTCTTCTTGACAGCATTTGAGTTTCCCTGCAGCATATTTCTTCCAAACCTCTTCTTGTTGAACCTTTTGACAAGCATGGCTATCATTTGCTCATCATCAAGCTCTGCAAGATCTGCACTGTCTTCCTTATCAGACATTTCCTCGTCTTTCATCATCAGCCTATTGATCAGATTGTGTGAACACATCACACTCCTGTCCAACAGGTTGTCTCATACATGCCACTAAGGCAGCACCTCTCTTTGACATTTCCAAGGCATTTCTCTTCTGCTGCCTTGACTGTTCAACATTTAGTAAAGATCCGTATAAGTTTACCAGATGCATACCTTTGATAGTACCTGAGTTTCTCAAGATGGTGGAAAAATAGTTCCATTCTTCAGGTAGAATGTCCAACAAGTTGTTCACCAGGGTTAGGCTGTCCTTAGTGATCCCAACAACTTTGAGATCATTGACAAGAGCAGTAAACCTGGTGTAGGTTTCTGTGAGTGTCTCCTTTGGTTTTGCAAAGATGAGTTCATACTGTCTAACAAGATTATTAATCCTGTTGTCCAGTGTGATTGTGGGTCCATCATAGACGGTACACAAAGTATCCCACATCTCCTTTGCAGTCTTCATCTTCTCAACCTGTTCGAACACATCATCAGGCAGAGAGATAACCAGGTTATTCCTGGCCTTTGCATCCAGAGGAACCAGTCTTTTGTCTTCATCAGACCATTGAGCTTTGGCCTTCTCAAAGGTTCTGATTTCAGGAGCTGCTCCTTCAACAATAGGAGTTATGGTAGTAACAGAAGTTGGCACATAGGGTCCTTCCATTACTATCTCTGGCAGTTGTACATCCAGATTCTCTAAATAGAGCATCATTCTGCACTTCCAGCTAGAGAAGTTCTGATGATTGAACTTTGGGGGTTTGGCCATTGACCCATTGTCATAGTAAGAGGAATTTGCAGAACTGTTGTCCATGGAAACGTAGGGAAAATGAGAGATCTTAGAGATGACACACACTCTAACACTGCTCTCATACCAGTTGTAGGTCCCAAAAGGTTTCCCAAGTGTATAGCTCTAAGCTATAGAGGGGGGGGGGGGTGAATACAATAGTTTAAAACTTAGACACTCTTTTCTCAATGTTTGTATGTATTATCAACAAAAGTTAATTACAAACAAGCTTGAATGCGGAAAGGTTCAAGCTGAGATGACAGATACAACAGTTTGTTAACTAATCTAAAACACACTCAGACTAGTTACAATGATTACTCTCACTTAGAAGCACTCACTATTTTTACAAGACTCAAATGGGCAGCTTATACACGAACAGCTTAGACACACTTTACTGTTTTATATAAGCAGACTTGCATGCATGGAATAACACACTTCAATTCACGTACTGATTGTCAGACTCTTGATTATCACATTATCCTTAGAAGCTTCCTTTTTATACCCAAAAGGAGAATCTCAGTGAAGCTTCCTCATTGGACAAATGAGATAGTGGAGAGTCTCTCCAAAAAGACAAAACGCCTTTCTACATGTTCTGATAAAGTGTCTTTGTCTTCACATGGCAGATGCTTTGTCTTTTCCTTTTGTCACTGTTGCATACGGCTTTAACCAAAAGAGGAATGTCAACTTTGCATCTTTCTTCTTTTGTTAATGCCATTTTGATATAAGAAAAGGTCTGTCACCCTTTTCAATTATCTGTTTTGTCTTCATGTAACAGAACAGCGTGGGCAGGCTGTGCAGTTCTGTCTTCCACTTTGTCTTCGACTTGTAAACTGATCTTATAGCCAAAAACAATACATGAGGACTTAGAAACATATTCCATAAAGTGTTTAACCTGTTCACAAAGAACAGGTTCTGTTCACAAAGAACAGAACACTTGAAAATTGTCCAAGCTGCTCAACAGAATAAAGCAGCGTAGACAGTTTATGTCCAGCCTGTTCAGCAGACAGAACAGCTTGGACAAACTGCCTTTGTTGCAACGAATGCAACATGGTAAACAGCTTTAGGCTTATATTGCAAGTCACTTTCAGGTTTCAATAAGGCATATAACATGCCTTAAATTCAACCTTCAAATGCATCAACAGGTTTGATTAAAAATCTCTCCCGCAGATGTACAGCAGGTTTGACTGAGGCCTTTTTGTGCCTAACAGTTACTTATTGAATACAAAAACTTAATTTCTATGAATCTTTTTTCGTAGCTAAAACGTTGACAATATTTTAGTTATATACATTAAGACAAACATGTGATCCAAGACCAATATAATATATTATTTTTTATTAAATCGTAAATCTCTTTGTTTTTAAATCAAACATGATGCAAATTAGAATGCAAATGTATGTTGAAATGTTTTTATCATTACAATATTTATCAACGAATATATATTAAATAATTTGCCAAAACATGGTTTATCAAACTTTATGCACGAATTTTCAAACTATGTATGGATTTTCAAATGAAATATGAGGAGTGTATCATAACTTGTTAGGAAATATTCTAAGTATGTCAAGCTGTTAGTTAGATTTCTCAGACTGTTAGTAGATTTTCTATGTAAGTACAAAGTTCAAGCTGTTAGTTGAAGAAGTTCGAGCTGCTAGTACAAAAGTTCAAGCTGCCAGTGTTAAAGCTCAAGCTGCTCAACAGATAGACTTCAAGCTGCTCAACAGTTCAATAAACAGAAAGTGCTGATATTCAGGAAAAGATATATTTTGAAGATTCAAGCATATCTACTATCAGAGAAATCAGAGTTTTTCAAGGAAACAAATCAGAAAGCAATATATATACATAGAATAGGTTTTTCTATTGTAAGTCTGCACGTACAAGTTTATTCAGTTGTAATTGTCTTTCTGATTAAGTTTTCATAAGCCTCTAAGGTTGTAAAACTCTAAGAACAATCTGTGTTCTTCGTCTAATCAAACAGATTAGAGGTGATTGTAATCATTGAGATTGACAATACAAATGATATTTGATTTTTGAT
Organism: Centrapalus pauciflorus; assembly: GCA_020465985.1. Classification (NCBI taxonomy): domain Eukaryota; kingdom Viridiplantae; phylum Streptophyta; class Magnoliopsida; order Asterales; family Asteraceae; genus Centrapalus; species Centrapalus pauciflorus. The sequence goes on along the minus strand of JAANYP010003313.1, from coordinate 71,085 downwards.
TGTGTTTATGTGTTTATTTGTTCTGAAAGCTTTTCTTAAAATAGTTAAGTGTTATTACGCAAACTTCTTAATTGGACTTTGATTCAATACAAGGTTATTGGTTTATACTCTGATAAATTCAAACCAGTTAATCTTAGGTAGTGATTTTCGATCTTGACAAGTGGTATCAAAGCCACAGGTTTTTCTTTGTTTTTAAAGTCAGAAGCTTTCTTTTAAAATTTTAAATTTTCTGCAATGGAATTTGATAATAGCAGTAGTGGATCTGGGAAAGGACTCAAAGTGCCTATGCTCAAACCCACTGAGTTTGAGATGTGGAAACTCAGGATTCAACAGCACATTCAATTTATTGATTATGCCATATGGGAAGCTGTTGAATTTCCTCCTGTAGTTGATCCTGAACTTGATGCTGAGGGCAAACCCATAAAAACTCCTCCAAAAACTGAACTTGAAAGAAAGGCTAGAATGAATGAAGTGAAAGCTCTTACACTTCTTCAAATAGCCATTCCTAATGCTTATCAACACCAGTTTAAAAAGTTTTACACTGCTCATTCTCTTTGGATTGCTTTAGAGAAAAGATTTGCTGGCAATGCTAGCACCAAGAGAAATCAGAAAGATCTTTAAACAGCAGTATGAAAACTTTTTTGGTGGAAAGAATGAAAACCTCACTCAAATATTTGACCGGTTTAACAAACTGATAGGTGAATTGGAGAGTGCCAAAGTCTGCTTGGATCAAGATGAAGTAAACTATAAAATTTCTCAGATCTCTTGGTGAAGAGTGGACAGTTTATGCTGCACAATGGAGAACCAAAGACACTCTTGATGAAATAGAGCTGGATGATCTTTACAACAGTTTGAGAGTGTTTGAAACTGTGATTGAAACTAAAAAGAAACATTTTTCTTATAATCATAACACTGCTCTACTGTCATCAGCATTAACTGATAAATCTAACTGTTGTGATTCCTTTTCAGGTGCTGATGGTAACTCTACTGATGTTCATTATGAGGCCTTTGTTGCCAATGATGGACTGTTTTCTTTAAATGCTGAAGATTTAGAACAGATCCATCCAGATGATCTAGAAGAGATGGACGTGAAATGGCAGCATGCAATGTTGACTATGAGGGCTAAAAGGTTTCTAAAAAGAACTGGCAGATCCAACTTCCAAGCCAGACCTGAAGGGAAACCAGCATTTGATAAATCCAAAGTTGAATGCTTTAAATGTCACAAGCTTGGCCACTTTGACAGAGAATGCAGATCCCAAGGTCAACAACCACCAAGACCCCAGCAAAATACTCAAGCTTCATCATCTCAAGCACTTGTTTCTCAAGAAGAAAATGTGTTTGACTGGAGTGATCAGACAGAGGAAGAGTTTCAAAATCAAGCTCTATTGGCAGAAACATCAACTGTAACCTCAACTGAACTACCATCTGAGGTAAATGCTAAACTTTGCTCTCAAACATGCAAAAATATGGTTAAAAAGTACAGAGATCATAATGAGAGCATGTGCAAAACTCTAGCTAAGATGGAAGAAAGGAGATATGAATATATGTAGGCCATAGAAGATCTTGAAAAACAGATCAATGACTATAAGGATAATGAGATTCAAATGGGACATGATAGAACATATCATGAGTGGGAGAAAAAGGAGCTGAATATGAAAATAGAGTCCCTTAATAAGAAATTAGATGAGGCTGATCAGAAGGTGTTAGAAGCTAATAAGAAACTAGAATTTGTCAATATAGATCTAGGAAACTTCAAATTGGCAAATCAAAAGCTGGAACACCTAATGGAAGTTCAATTTAAAGTTAGGGTAAAATCTCAGCTCAATCCCAAAGAAGGTATAGGATACAGAGCCACTCCACCTCCATACAACAACAAATACATTCATCCAATGAGTGAAGTTGCTGATAGGCTTGTCAATGAACCATTAGATGAGTCTATGACCACTGTAGATCCTGTTCTTGAAATCAGTCCTGAATCTAAAGAAGATCTCATTAAAAATGAAGACTGTGATTGCAAAGAAGCTGAGAAAGGACACAAAACAATGAGTGTACCTATAGCAGCCCCAAACCCCAGTAAGAAAGGAAAAGAGAAGATGAGTGTATGCCATGCTACTCCCCAGGTTTCTGTACCTTCTAACTGTAACACTACATCTTCTTCAAAATGGAATAAAAGAGGTAAAAATGTTCCAATCTGCACATGTCAAAAGCATGGTGTCCAAAAGTTTCCCAAACAACAGCAAGTCAGGGGAAATCAAAGGAACAAGAATCAGTTATGGTCTGATAAAACTGGTTCTCAAATCAAAACAGTCAAAAAATGTTTCCATTATGGAAGGAAAAACCATTTGGCCAGACATTGCTTGTACAAACCATCTGTTGCAAAACAGACTGTGGTTCAGAAACAGGCATTTGTTAAAAACACAAAAAATTTTAAGGTCAAACCACCTGTTGCACCAGTTCCAAAGAAAATAGTTGATCACAGGTTCTCCAAAGCAAATAAGAAACAGTCCACACACCAAAAACAAGTTTTAGCTAAACCAAAATTAAATTTTAAACAGATATGGTGTGTTAAAGGTAAAAACTCAGGTGAAACTGTTGATACAAATGTTGAAACTGCCAAGTCTAAAGTTGAGACTGCTAGTGCAAATTCTCAAGCTGTTAGCACTACAGACTCAGTTCAGACTGCTAGGCTTAAAATTGGGACTGGTAATGGATCATCTGAGACTGTTATTGAAAAGGATGGACAAAACACCTGTGTGCCTCATGTGATAACTAAATACTCTCCACAGAATCCATCAGTGGATCTCACTACGTATAAGAAGTCAAAGACAGTGTTTAGTTATGTCAATGCATAAGGACAATCCAAAACCAACTTGGTTTGGGTTTACTCCACTACTAACTAAGCTTTTATTTGTGCAGGGCAACCACAGGTCACAACATAAAACAAGATGGCATTTGGACAGTGGATGCTCTAGGCACATGACAGGCAATTCTGAATGCTTGTCAAATTTCAAAGGTAAAGTCACAGGTAAAGTCACAAGATGGCATTTGGACAGGAGGTTTTGTTGCATTTGGAGGAAATTCCAAGGGAGGTAAGGTCACAGGTAAAGGTACTGTAAAAGCAGGCAATATGCTTTTTAATGATGTTCTGTATGTTGAACAGCTGAAGTACAATTTATTAAGTGTGTCTCAAATCTGTGATAAACAAAATATTGTTGTCTTCACAGATTCTGAGTGCATTGTTCTTTCAAAGGATTTTAAAATACCTGAAAATCTTGTTTTACTTAGAACACCAAGAAAGGACAATGTCTACTGTTTGGACACAGATCTTTTATCCAAATCAAGTACTTTAAGCTGTTTGATATCCAAAGCATCATCAAATGAGTCCGCTCTTTGGCACAGAAGAATGTGTCACATGAACTTCAAATCCATGAATGTGCTGGTCAAAAATAATTTGGTAAGAGGTTTACCACAAAAGGAGTTCATTTGTGATGATCATTGTGTAGCATGTCTTAAAGGCAAGCAACACAAATCTTCTCATAAGGCCAAGGAAGTGAATTCAATCTCATCTACTCTTCATCTTATTCATATGGATCTCTTTGGTCCAACATCTGTTTTGAGTTTGAATAAAAGGGCTTACTGTTTAGTCATTGTTGATGATTTCACCAGATTCACATGGGTATACTTTCTTAGAACTAAAGATGAAACTGCTGAGTTAGTTAAATCTTTTATACTTAAGATAGAAAACCAATCCAACTTAAAAGTTAAGGTGATTAGATCAGACAATGGAACTGAGTTTAAAAATCATATCCTAAATAGTTTCTGTGAGTCTAAAGGCATTGCTAGACAATATAGTGCACCAAGAACACCACAACAAAATGGTGTAGCTGAAAGAAAGAACAGAACGTTAATTGAGGCTGCTAGAACCACGCTAGCTGATTCCAAACTGCCAATGACCTTTTGGGCAGAAGCAGTCAATACAGCTTGCTATGTTCTGAATAGGGTTCAGGTTGTTCAATCACAAGGGAAAACTCCATATGAGCTATTCCATCATAGAGTCCCCTTAATAGCCTTTCTAAAATCTTTTGGTTGTTCCTGCACCATTCTTCACACAAAGACTCACTTAGGAAAGTTTGAAAGCAAGGCTGAAGAAGGTTTCTTTGTAGGATACTCCACTCAAAGCAAAGCCTATAGGGTATATAACAGTGTGTCTAAAACCATTGAAGAAAGTGCCAATGTTGAATTGAATGAAAACACTGCAAATGTCAAAGGCACTGTTCCTGATTGGTTGTTTGATTTAGATTCACTAACTAATTCTCTAAGCTTTGTTGAGTATCATGCAGAAACTGGTGAAAACAGGGTTGCAGCTGCCAACACAAATTCTCATGCTGATAGCACAAATGATCAAGCTGTTGGTACAATGAATCAGACTGTTGCAGATTCTGGTCAATGGGATGAGTATACAGTCATACCACTTCTATCTTGTGACCCACCATGGGTACTGGATGAACAACATGATTCAAATCCAAGCTATGAAGTGCCAATCCCAAGTCCTGAGAGAACAGCTCCATCACAAAGGGAAACAGTCCCAGAGTCAACTCAAGTTGTTCCTGAAGCTGACCCATCAAGTGGTCCTGATGGAGATGATACAAATCTAAGAACCTCTTTTCAGACAGACAGAGAGCCAACACTCAGAATTCACAAGTATCATCCTCTCAATCAGATAATGGGTGATCCACGCACTCCTGTGCAGACAAGGACAATGGTTCACAAAGATTCTTCTGATGTTGAACCAGTAGTGCTAGAATTCAGTCTAGCTGCCTTTGAACATGCTTGTTTCATGTCACAGTTAGAGCCAAAGAAGGCATCAGAGGCTTTGAAAGATCCATCTTGGATTGAGGCAATGCAGGAAGAACTTCTACAATTCAAGATTCAGAATGTATGGACTCTAGTTGATCTTCCTAAAGGAAAGAGAGCAATTGGTACAAGATGGGTTTTCAGAAACAAGAAGGATGAGAGAGGGATAGTCATCAAGAACAAAGCAAGACTGGTAGCACAGGGATACACACAAGAAGAAGGAATAGACTATGATGATGTCTTTGCTCCAGTGGCACGAATTGAAGCCATCAGACTGTTCCTAGCCTATGCAAGCTTCAAAGGATTTAAGGTGTATCAAATGGATGTGAAGTCTGCTTTCCTGTATGGTACAATTGAAGAAGAGGTCTATGTGTGTCAACCTCCTGGATTTGAGGACTACAAGTATCCAGACAGAGTCTACAAATTGGACAAAGCCCTCTATGGACTCCACCAAGCCCCTAGAGCATGGTATGACACTCTGTCATCATACCTTCTACAGAATGGATTCAAGAGAGGTACACTGGACAAAACTTTGTTCACAAAGTCCATCAAATCTGAGATCCTCCTTGTTCAGATATACGTTGATGATATTATCTTTGGGTCTACCAATGACAGCCTGTGCAAGGAGTTTGAGGCATTGATGCACAAAAAGTTTCAAATGAGTTCAATGGGGGAACTCACTTTCTTTCTAGGATTGCAGGTTAAGCAAAAGCCTACAGGGCTCTTTATAAGTCAATCAAAGTATGTTAAAGACATACTGGAAACGTTTGGATACAAGGATACCAAAGTTGCAAGTACTCCAATGGACACTCACAAGCAGCATGATGCAGACAAAGATGGAATAGATGTGGACATTCATCTATACAGATCCTTGATAGGATCACTTATGTATCTAACATCTTCTAGACCTGATATAATGTTTGCTGTTTGTGTTTGTGCCAGGTTTCAATGTACTCCAAAGGACTCACATCTGTTTGCTGTTAAAAGAATCTTTAGATATCTCAAAGGCCAACCACATTTGGGCCTCTGGTATCCTAAAGACTCTCCTCTTGAACTAACAGCCTATTCTTACAGTGATTATGGAGGCTGCAACATTGACCAAAAGTCCACAACTGGTGGATGTCAATATCTAGGAGCAAGATTGGTCTCTTGGCAGTGTAAAAAGCAAACAACTGTCTCCACCTCATCTACTGAAGCAGAATATGTAGCAGCTGCAAGTTGCTGTTCCCAAGTGATGTGGATTCAGAATCAACTGAGAGACTATGGTATGAATTTCCTATCCACTCCTATTTACATTGACAACTCAAGTGCAATAAGAATTGTGCAAAATCCAGTGAAATTTCCCAAAACCAAGCATATAGACATCAGATTTCATTTTATAAGGGACTGTAATGAGAAGAAATTAATCCAAGTTACCAAAATTCATACTGATGATCAGTTAGCTGATCTATTTACAAAACCATTTGATGTGGGAAGATTCATTTTCCTAGTATCAAATATTGGTGTGGTTAATATGGATTAATTTGTTTTTCATCATTCTTTCTTATTTTCTGAAAAATATATCTATTTCATATGCTTGTTTAAGCGGGAGCCACTGTTTCATTTAAATATGCTTACTTTTCAACTAACAGCTTGAGTCTTTTCTCAAGCTGGTAGTTCATTTTCTCGGACTGCTAGTTATTTCACTTGATCTGCCAAAGTGTGTAGGGTATTTTGGTAACTTTCACAAGTGTGTGCGCGGGATTAGATATTTTCGAAACGTTTAAAAGGTCCTAGTTTCGTTCCATTGTAACTACCAGTTGCAAAATATCTTTCACGACCTTTCATCTCAATCTGAGCGATTCCCACGCACATCTTTGAAACCCTAAATCACCGATTGATTGTCAATGGAGTTTGTCAGAGAACATAATTGTCTTCCCTACTCTCTCAAACACGCTGACCTTCAACCATTCCACGACATGATGGACTTCCTTTGAAGTTCTCATATTCATCATGCTCTTTCCATAAACCCTACAATATACATATCCCATATAGAGCAATTTTGGAAACATGCCTCTATTCAAACCATCAATGGAGTCACTTCTTTGACGTCCAAGATTGATGGAACCACTGTCACCATCACTGAGGATCTCATACGCCAACACTTGCATCTTCAAGATGCCGCAGGTATAACCGATTTCCCTCTTACTGCCTTACATGAAGGCCTTTTTGCTATAGGGTATAGGGGCCCTACTGATTCTTATACGTTCTTTAAAACTCATTTTGCCCCTAAGTGGAAATATCCGGTACATATTGTACAGCAATGCATAAGCCCTAAACGAACTGGTTGGTCAGAATTTTCCTCAAACATAGCCACTGCCTTGGTGAGCTTATCTACATGCCAACAGTTCAAATTTTCTAATATGATTTTTCAGGGTATGCTAAGGCATCATGCCCTAAACATGGGAAATTTTTTTATGTATCCTTGATTTTTGGCTGAAATTATTACAAGAACTTGCAGTAATTTCAATGTACATAAAAGGATTCATGTTTCCCATAGGCACTCTTTACCAACAATAAAACGTCTTTTAAAAACAAGTGCCACTTTTTTATCTGTTGATGTCCCATTGCCCTTTGCAATGTTGGGCATCAATCCACTAAACAGAGAGAGGGTCCAGAGCAGGCTCAGCCTAACATCATTGCTTCACCCCAAGGACCCCAACCCACTCCTCATGATACAAATAATCCCTCTGTTCCTTCTGTTAATCCCTCATCCCCACTCATATTATACAAAAGAAAAAGGGTTTTAGGAGCTCCTTCCTCCTCAGCCCAAATACAAGAGCCAAATGTCCCTGTGCAGGAGGACACTCCTGCACAGAATATCCAAAGGGCACCCACTGAGGACTCTCCCATCCTCAATTTGGAGGTGGACATCTCAACAGAAGATGTCCATATGGGTAATGTGGCTGACACTAATGTCGTTTCTGCACAAGAGGCACAGGACAGTGTCAACATAACTAAGACCACACCCATGGCAACAGAGGGTGTGCATGCACCTTCTGGAAGTCCCCAGAACCAAGAAAAGAGGGGCCCAGAAGTTTCTACTTCTGGAATTCCTGCCAGTGATAGATCACAAACATTACACACTTTTGCTGATCTTGAGGCTAGTCTGCAACTCATGATTTTAACAGATCCTCAGCTGAAACCTGTTGTGGCAGCATTGGAATATTATCAGTCCCTTGTTGCTACACAGGGGGCACAAATCAAAGTCCTACAACAGCAAGTAGCAGCTCAGAATGAGAGAATGGATTATTTTCATAAGGGGTTCACCCTCTGTGGAAATAAGATCATTCAACTTGAGAAAGTGATTCGAACCCTAATGGCAAAGGTTGTAGGTCCTCCTGACCAAACCAATGCATCCAAAAAGGGGGAGAATCTGGAGATCCCTAAATCAGTCCAAGCAGCTCCATCAGTCCAAGCAGCTCCAACTCCTACTCCAACAGTCCAAGATTCTAGGCTAACAGTCCCAACAACTACTCAAGCTGTTCGCCTAGAAACTCAAGCTGCTCCCACAAGAACAACATGAGTTGTTATTAGAGAAGGCAGTCAAGCTCCCATCAGTATAGTCCAAGCTACATCCTCTGCAACTAAGGATAAGGGCAAGGGCATTCTTATAGAATATCCAAAGTATAAATTTTCATCCAGAGATGCCCAGGTTGCTCATGATGCTGAGTTTGCTAGAAAGTTAGAAGAGGAACAAGATGAAATTTTGGACCAGCAAACCCATGCTCCAATGCAAGATGATGAAACCTTAGGTGACTACCTAAGAGGGTTTGTGGTTAAGCAGAATGAGAAGAAAAGAAAAATGCCAACAGGGCATTCAAAGGCAGAGCACAAAAAAATTTTGATCAATTTTGCCTACTCAGCCGGAATTCCAAAGAAGATGGCTCAGTCTATGAATACAGAGAGGCTGCAAGATATTCATGATAAAGAAATGGAAAAACGAAAAACAGCTAAAGTCTCCCATCAAGTCCAAAGTCAACAGACCTCAAGTCAAGCTGGTGCCAGTAATCCAGATCCTCCTGTTCAAGCTGTTGCTTCAAATCCTCAATCAGAAGAAATCACTCAAGCAAAGCTTGATCAGGTAAAAAGGGTGCTGTTTGAACATCAGCTTCAGAAAGTAATGGAGATTGAAAAGACCCTAGACCAGCATGATTTCTCAAAACCTCTTATTACATACTGGTATGCTAAGCCAATGGATAACATTGACTTAAGATATCATTTTGTAGTAAGAAGAGAAACTGGTCCTGAGGAAGAATATAAAAGTATGATGCATATAGTCCAAGGGATGACCAGAGATGAGCTTACAAGAATGCATAATGTTGGGTCTGTGACCTAAGTCAGATCCTCTCTTCCACAGGTCAAGCAAGCTATCAAAGATCTGAAAAGCATTTTTGATCCAGAGTCATTAAGGAAAGATATAGAAGATGCCAAGGAGATGAAGATAGCACAAGTTAATCTGTTTGTCAAATCAAAGACACACAGACTCAAATTTGCAAATGGATCCGGTATGCACTTCAATTTTGAATTTTATGATCTTCCAAAGGCGTTGTTAGTACAGATGATATCAGTGAGAATATATTGTGATAGAGAAGATCTGAAGAGAGAATTTTTGAAGGCTGTTAAACAGAAACTTTCACAATTGTAAGTTTTTGGATGCCTTAGTTTGTAATTAACAGTTTTACTTTGTTTTATTTCCTTATATGTATAGAACTTAAAGTCTTGTGTAAAGAATTTAAGTTAGGGGGACATTGTTAGGAAATATTCTAAGTATGTCAAGCTGTTAGTTAGATTTCTCAGACTGTTAGTAGATTTTCTGTGTAAGTACAAAGTTCAAGCTGTTAGTTGAAGAAGTTCGAGCTGCTAGTACAAAAGTTCAAGCTGCCAGTGTTAAAGCTCAAGCTGCTCAACAGTTCAATAAACAGAAAGTGCTGATATTCAGGAAAAGATATATTTTGAAGATTCAAGCATGTCTACTATTAGAGAAATCAGAGTTTTTCAAGGAAACAAATCAGAAAGCAATATATATACATAGAATAGGTTTTTCTATTGTAAGTCTGCACGTACAAGTTTATTCAGTTTTAATTGTCTTTCTGATTAAGTTTTCATAAGCCTCTAAGGTTGTAAAACCCTAAGAACAATCTGTGTTCTTCGTCTAATCAAACAGATTAGAGGTGATTGTAATCATTGAGATTGGCAATACAAATGATATTTAATTATTGATTGTGTTTATGTGTTAATTTGTTCTGAAAGCTTTTCTTAAAACAGTTAAGTGTTATTCCGCAAACTTCTTAATTGGACTTTGATTCAATACAAGGTTATTGGTTTATACTCTGATTAATTCAAACCAGTTAATCTTAGGTAGTGATTTTCGATCTTGACATAACTTACTGATAAAACTTTATCGTCTTCTCACATCAAGAGTCTTTTTTCTTTCTCTTATTTTAATATTTTTTTAAAGATCAAAGTCGCCTACAAAATTTGATATAGTAACTAAATTTCAAAATATTATTGACATTAATGAAACACAAGGATACATAAAAATTTCAATACATAACCTTACAATTATAAGCCTGCAACATTGTTAAGAACATAAATTTGAATATTTTCAATAGATATAACTTTTTTTCATAAGTTATTGACTAAAAATATCACTTAATAGTATCTTAATAACTAATATATAATTTACTAATACTAGTGCTTCTTCTTGTCGTAAATTCTACAAGTCATTTCAACCGCTCCCCACTCTACCGTCATTTTACGTTGATTGTGATGCAAAATATTTGCAAAAGAACATTTTGCATAAATCAAACTAAAATGAATAAAAGATGTATATTTATGAAAACCACATATTTTAAACTCTATTTTATTATTGTTGATTTATTTTGTAAAACTACCTCTTGATTAAACATATACTCTTATGAAGAAAATTTTAGAAATAAGTGAAATTTCAAAAAAAAAACAGCAAAACTACTGTTAGGAACATATATATATATATATATATATATATATATATATATATATATATATATATATATATATATATATATATATATATATATACACACATATATATATATATATATATATATATATATATATATATATATGTATATATATATATATATATGTATATGTATATATATAGATGAAAACAATTTTAATTGTAAAAGTTAAGGGGGCTTATTGTAATTCTTGTATTCTTGTAAATGTATAAATAGAGGGTAGTGATACTTTTGTAAGTACGGATCAAATATTAATTCATTGAGTCGTGTGCAAGAAAGTTAAGAACACAGTTGAGAGAAACCGCCATTGATTGTAATATTTTCGACTCTCAATATAATCATTAGGTCGATGTTGATTAGAAGTGTGTTTTCATCATATTGTTCATATTTGATTGTGGATTTTGAAATAACAACTACCACCTTTTTTTTGTTTTTCATATCTACTCTTTTCGGGTTTTGGAAGACCGAATATTGGGTCAGCTTTTCAGCTTTTTATTTTTTGCCCACAGGCACCATTTGGTGGCAGGTTTAAATTTTTTTGTCCACATGCACACCATTCGGTGTTGTGGAAACCGAAAGCAGCTTTTTTCAGGCTATGTCATGTCAACCGAAATGCAGCCTTTTTTGTCTTCACCCACCATTCGGTTTTAGGAGGACCGAATGGCAGCTTTTTTTTGTTCTCAATCACCCACGAAATGCATACCTGTGACTTTTCTCCCCCCAAACTCGAATCATCCCACTCCCAATATAAGAAGCATATTTCACTATCACTGTCCATTACCGATATTTATTTTATTTCTATATCCCACTCCTTATATCTATATTTTTTTAAACACTTACTTTAATTTCTATAATGGCTGCTCAAGAAGAAATATTTGTTGGACCAATTAATCGCGAGCTATTGTTTTTAAGTGAAGAACATCGGGCGTTCGAGTTGTTTCAATTAAACGAGAACGATCCCGAACAAAACAAAAAACTTGGCACGCCGTTGGATATTCGTCGTGGGGATTGCCAGTGGATGGAGATGTCGTAACTAGTGTTGATCTTGAACTTACTTTGCAAGAAGTTAATAACTTGTGTCTAAGTTATCTTGGTTTTGTGCCCATGGAGAACCAAGTATCTGGGTTGTTTGTGAAGATGAGTGCTTTGATGACAGAAATTCAACAAGCGGTCCAGGGTGGTGATGAAGGTCCTAGACAAAGGGCCCGTGTGTATATTATGTACATACTAAGAGGTACATTGCTTCCAGATTCTGGAAATCGGGTACCTTTACATTTACTTACAAATTTAATAAATTTGGATCGTCGCAATCGACTAAGTTGGGGTAGTGCTGTCCTGGCACGATTATACCAATGTTTATGCCACGCTACAAATCTCGACACACAGTATGTGTATGGTCCACTTTTATTGTTACAACTTTGGGCTTGGGAGAGAATTCTTGTTATTCGCCTTGCAATGACAGTACCGCAAAACAACATTGTCTTTCCTTTTGTTGCAAGGTTAGTATTTTTGAATTTTACTTTATTGTTACATTTAAATTTAAATTTTAATTTTCTCATAAGTTGTACAATTAATAAACTGAAACGAGTATATATATATATATATATATATATATATATATATATATATATATATATATATATATATATATATATATATATATATATATATATATATAGAGAGAGAGAGAGAGAGAGAGAAAGAGAGAGAGACACACACATATACATATACATATTCATATTGCAGTTATACAGATAATTGTTATTGGTGGTGTCTAGGATAGTCTGATCGGGCTTAGTTGTTGGATATTCGAAAGGTATTATACCGAAAGAGTCCTGCCTCCCCGACTGACCTGACTGACCATTGTAACTTTTATTTAGGATAACTACAAAATGAATGTGATATATATTATAAGTGTAATACAAGTTTCAAAATTGAATATTGACTAGACATTTAATTATATATATGGAGAGGGAGTCATAGCTTCGCTGAAACCGGAGCACATTGTTTAAAAGCTACTCGCTACACTCTTGATATTAAAAAATAACGAGGTATATTATTTTGAATTCAAGCTTTACATTTTTTGAACTACAAAAGTTATGAACAACACTTACTTGCTACTCTCTGTAATGTCTTAGTTTAACTGGACACCATATGTTGAATTTCTGCATCATCTACACGTTGATTGTATAAGTGGTTTTCAATCTTGGAGACGTAACACATATTTAATATGTTGGGAGATTGTTGAACCACACTTACCGAGCAGGGTAATGAGACAATTTAATATGGTACAGAGCATCGCGTCAAACAACTTATTATTTACATCTGATCAGCACAAAAAGGTGCACAAAATTAATAGGGTGGATAAGAAAGTTGATTGGCTTAGTAAGCACAAAAATTATATTCAACAGTGGCATTCCAGACATGAAAACATTGTCAATGGTATTTTCTCAAATAACTTTGATGCCAGTATGAAATATAATAGATGGTACTTTCAGCGAACGATTAATCACGTCGTTCGTCCTCAATCAAGTGGTCGTATAGGGTTCAAAAACATTGTTGGATCTAGAGATTTAGCGGTACACCATTTTTCATTAATTGAATCATTTACATATAATAATTATCGTTCACATAAATAAATTAGTGACTTTACATAATAATATATATTTTCTTAACAGTTTGAGGGGCTGAGCCATTTGTATCAGCCAGGAAGCAATCTAAGTCAACAGGAACGCTATGGCATCGAACAATACATGGATCGAGCTGGGGGTAGCCATCGTTGAGACTGCTATATCGGTATTTTCCTGTTGATTTTAGATTCTATCCTGGGGCAACCTATCAATCTGGTTCCGGTGCAAACATATCAGTTCTGCTTCCTTCTATCCCAGATTTGAATGAAGAAGATGTGTCGTACAATGTTGATGGTTTTGTGGATTCTAACTCACATTTTTCACCGACATTTAATTACGGCAAAAAACCATGTTTGGTCATTAAGAAGCTGGAACATTTACCATTTGAGCCAAATACTGTGGTACAAAATTATTTTCGTGTGTACGACAACACACAGTACGCACAACAGAGTCAGGTTGTAATCGACACGGGCGGTCCCTCACAACCTTTTCAGACACAGAGGGATACGCAATCTCAATTGCAGCCAGATTCTAGTTTTTCAACTCCTTCGTATCAATTTAGCTCTTCACAACCTCCACCAATTAACATTCACGGATTTACTAGTTTGGAGATGGGAGGTCCTTCTTATGTTCGATCACTTGTACATTTTCATGAATTTCAATCGCCACTACAAAACCTAGATGACCATGGAATAAGTCCAGTCTGGATTCAACGAACTCTTAATGATAACCCATCTCATCCTGAAAATGAAACGACAGAAAATCCAAAGCAATAAAGTACCATTGCTTCTAGACTTGATCGCCGCCCTAACAGACAACAAGGCCATCATTGTAATATTTGTCGTACTCCCCCTTAATGTATGATGTGAAATATATATATATATATATATATATATATATATATATATATATATATATATATATATATATATATATATGTTGGTACACCCTGTGTGACGATAGCAGTCTAAGAAATCTAACATTTTGGTTTAAGTAATATTCAACATTGTGGTTTAACAAGTGTTTGTTATATATGTTTATATATGGTTGATATTTATTAGTGTTTGTATGTTTGAACTTGATGTAATGAATTACAAGAAGTTCAAACATAAAGTACAAAGATAAAATCATTCTAAGTTTCAACACTTAGTTGTTTATGTGAAATGCTAGATTCGAATCATACAAGGCTTGGCATTCGAATCTGTGATAGATTCGAATGTAGCCATAGATTCGAATATGACCAGATTCGAGAGTGTCTTTGTGGACAGACTCGAATGGGCCTTGGGCCAGTTTCGAGTTTGGCCCATAACAGACTCGAATCAGGGTCTATAATTAGGGATAGACTCGAGATATAATCAGACTTTTTGCAGAATTCGTAAGGGATTGAGCATAAAGCGATCTCGAGTTTATCAGCTTGGTGCGTGTTCTTTCGGAGTAGAGCCTAAGAATGTGCAAATGGCACTTAAGGATAACTCCTGGGTTGAAGCGATGCAGGAAGAACTTTCGCAATTTAGGAAACTAGAAGTGTGGGAGTTAGTTCCATTACCTCGAGGGGAAGTTGCCATAGGAACCAAATGGGTTTTTAAGTGTAAAAGGGACGATCGGGGTATAGTCACGCGCAACAAAGCTAGGTTAGTTGTAATGGGTTTCAACCAAGAGGAGGGAATCGATTACAACGAGGTATTTGCACCAGTAGCAAGGCTGGAAGCCATTAGGTTGTTTCTAACTTTTGCCTCCTTCAAGGGATTTAAGGTTTATCAGTTAGATGTTAAGAGTGCTTTCCTATATGGGAAAGTGAAGGAGTTGGTGTACGTAGAACAACCGCCCGGATTTACAGATCCAAAATATCCTGATAGAGTATATCGTTTAGATAAGGCTCTATACGGATTGCATCAGGCACCTAGGGCGTGGTATGAGACTCTATCCAACCATCTGTTAGAGAACGGTTTTCAAAGGGGTAGGATAGATAGTACTCTGTTTGTTAAGAGGAAGGGAGAAGACTTTATCTTGGTACAAGTGTACGTCGATGATATCATCTTTGGATCATCAGACGAACAGATGTGCAAAGATTTCGAGAAGGTGATGAAGTCTAAGTTCGAGATGAGTGCTATGGGAGAGTTAAATTATTTTGTAGGGTTACAAGTTGACCAAAAGAAGGAAGGGATGTTTATCCATCAGACTAAGTATGTCTATGACATTTTAGAACGTTTCGGGATGGAAGGAACTAAGTTGACTGCCCATTTCAGCACGCCGATTCAAGTGAATCATAATCTCGGGCCGGGTACTGAAAGTGATACCGATGTGGATCCGACTTTATATCGGGCCATGATTGGTTCACTTATGTATTTAACTGCTTCAAGACCTGACATTATGTTTGCTGTGTGTATTTGTGCTAGGTTTCAAGCGAATCCGAAGGAGATGCATATGAAAGCTGTGAAGCGGATTCTACGATACCTCAAGTCGAAACCGAAGCTGGGACTTTGGTATCACGCGGAGGGGAATCTAAGTTGGAAGGCGTACGGATTCTGACTACGTAGGATGCAGCTTGACCGCAAGCAACAATGGAGGTTTGTCAGTTTCCTAGTAGGGAGATGGTATCCTGGCAATGCAAGAAACAAACATCGGGAAAGCCCCGTGTCAACGTGCGAGGCCGAGTATGTTGCTGCTCACAGGTTCTGTGGATACAACAACAATTGCGGGATTACGGTTTGGCTTACACTCAAACTCCAATTAGGATAGACAATCAATCTACAATTGCTATAACAAATAATCCAGTTAAACACAATAAAACAAAGCACATAGACATAAGGCATCATTTTATTCGTGATTGTGCTGAAAAGAATTTAATCAAATTGGTAAAAGTGGCAACAGAAGATAATAATGCAGATTTGTTTACCAAAGCATTTGATAAGTCACGGTTTGAGTATTTAATTCAACTGAATGGAATGCGCAACCCAGAGTAATTGGACCTTAGTATCAGTAGCTTATTTTCTTTTATAGTCGTAGTATTTCTTTCTTTACAGTAGTCTGCTAATTTAGGAAAGTTTCTATTTTTAGTAAGTTTCTATTTTTAGTAAGTTAGTAGGTTAGCTTATTTTATAGGTATTTCTTATGAAAAATAAAAAAAAAGAGAGAAAACCATAAAAAATTCAAAAAAAGAGAATATCAGAAAAAGAGTTAAGTCTTAGAAACATAGGTTCAAAGTGACGAAAATTAGCACAGTTGTTACAAACTCTAAGTGTTTAGGCTTTCACATATAATGCAACTAAATTCTAAGTGTTATACTTCACTTTAGTTTGATGTGTTGGTAGGCATAATACATATAGGGAGTCTCAAGGCTAATAAAATATTCTAGAAAAAGTCAAGCGTGTCACTAACTTAGATGTATGACCAATCGGTCTTAATTTTTATGTACAAGACATACAAACTTTGAGTCTAAATGAGGTATTCAAACTTTCTGGGGATGTATGGCAACATCAAATACATCTGAAAATGGAAAGAATAGAAATATCATACAAAACTGAGAGTCGAAAACATGCAACTCTGTTGTACGTAAGTACAGACCCGTTGTCTCTGTTTAGATTCGGGTTAGCAGATATGTCGCTTTGTTGTACGTCAGTACAGACCTGTCACCGCTGTCTTGCTAGCTTTAAGAATAAACCTTAAGTCAAACTAAGACACTTTGTTGTATGAAAATACAGACCTGTGTCCGATGTTTGTCTTTTAAAGAAAGTTTGCAAATACCAACAAGTTAGAATCTTTGTCTGTGTGTCTTGATCATACAAGTATGTCTATGTCTGAGTCACGTAAGATAATTTCCTGATAAATAAAAATGCCAAGGGATATTCCGAAATGTAGAATGTTTAGAGGGGTAAAATACCAACAATCGGCTAAATAGGTATGTCACGACAAACAATCAAAGGAATCAAAAATTCCTAAGTGTGAAAGTTTAAGTACTGAAAGTAAGTATCAGACATCGCTATCTGATTGAACCTTTCTTAGACTATACTCATCAAAAATATTTTGTTTAGAGTTTAGCATAGGTTGTTAATTTTAATAAGTTTAGCGTAAGTCTTAGTTAAATTTTTAGTCAAGTTTAAAATTTTCTAGGTTTACTTATCTTATATTATTTTATTTTATTTTACCTTAGTTTATTTTATTTTAGTTTAATTTTTACTTAGGTAAAAGGTCAAAAATTACTGAGGGTGCATTCAGAGTTGGATAAAATAAACATTGCGTGAAATATCGTGTGCTTAGGGTAAAAGATTGGGCATAGTTTATCTTGTTACACTATACTGTAGAAAAAGGTTGAAAAAATTGAAATTATTTCAAAAATTTTCGAAATTTTTCTAAGTGTTTGGTGTTTTCGAGTTTAGGACAGACTCGAATTGGGCAGACTTCGAATCTGTCAGTAGATTCGAGTTGGCCTTAGATTCGAAGGTTGGTAGTATATATAGGTCAACAGTGAAGTCATTTAATACTTACTGTTCTCGAATCTATACTCTCGAATCTAAACCGGCGATTTCGAATCTGTTCTCGAGTCTACCGTATCTCTCCTAAACGACATTTTGTCGAGATTATTGCAAAAGTGTTCGAGTCTACTACTGTATCTAGGTATAATCAACTTGATTGTACAAGATTCATGTAGTTTTATACACAATTTTAGACAAAATCATCGAGTTTTGAAGGTTTAAGGGTCGAAATAGGGTTTTTACAAAATAACCAAGTTTGGACCAATAAATAGTCAATTTAAAGGCATATATCTGTGATTAGTAACTAGTAGGACTAATGAATGTAATTTTCTAAGTCCAAAAAGGTTAAAATCAAGAGATTTGGTCTTTGAATAAAATCGGCGGTTCGAATCTGTTCATGGGGTGTCTCGAATCTGTCATTAGATTCGAGATGACCAGGACATTCGAATCTGTCCATCAAACTCGAAAAGAGACAATTCGAATCTGTTACTTTCGAATCTGTACTTTATTTGCTTTATTTAATTTAAATTTTATTAAACTTGTAGAAATTTAATTGTGTTGGATTTTGTACTTAAACAAGTTCAAAATAAAACAGATTTGAATTTAAACAAGTTTATTGATTTTTAATGAATCTAATAGTTTTGTTTATTGTGCAGAAATGGCTGTACGAGCGTTTGTGCCTAAGCACAATATGGTGCTTCATCCGGATCATAATCTCCCTGAGGCGCAGGGATTTAGACAAGTGCTTGATTTCCTAGTAGAGTCTAGGATCGGTTTTGCACTGTCTCATAATGTGCAGCTCGTTTTACCTTACATTCGTGAGTTTTACGATCATCTGCAGGTAGACTGCTCGGTCACACCGACAGTGCTACGCACTCGTATTGCTGGACAACCGTTGGTCTTTTCGGCAGACATGCTGCGTCAAGTGTTGCAGCTGGGCACTCAAGAAGAAGAGTCTGGACCGATCGAATTTCCTCTGAGCATAAGGCAAGCGGCCTTTCTGAGAATGGGATACAGTTGACAAAAGTTTCATATATGAAGAGTGGGTTAATAGGACAATGGAGGTTTCTTGCTCATGTTTTTATGGTATGCTTTGCTCCAAAGAAAGCAGGGTTTGATTATATGGTTGCGAAGATGCAGTCGGGGATAGTCGCGATGGTTTATAATCGACCATACAGCTTTTCGGAGATGTTTTTCTCTGAATTTGTTCACCAAATAACCGCACCAGAAAATCAACAGTTCTTGTTATATTCGCGGTTCATTATGATGTTGATCAGGCATTTCTTGCCAAATCTGCCGCCGTCAAATGACACCCAGAGCGTTGCTGTTATGGATAAAAGGATTTTCGCTGACTGTTCCTCGCACAGAGGAAGGTTGGCTGTTCCTGTTGAGCGTCCGTTATTCGGAGCAATCTTGGATAGGGAGTTTCAAGCCCCGGATGTTGCCAACTGGGCAGGGGTAGTTGAATTTCAACCGAGACAACCACAACCACAACAACAACCACAGCCACAGCCACAGCGTGCTCCAAGGCGTAGACAAAGATCAGCTGCGAGTCAAACTCAGGCGTCAAGGCCTTCGACAAGTCAGCAGCCGGAAGAACAGGAAGCTGGGCCTTCAAATGTTCCAACCGAAGCTGAACAATTATGCCAAACGCTTAATGAAATCTGGGAGGCAGGGCCTCATGCAAATGAAGATGTGGCTGCAGCATTAGTAGGTGAATTACTTAGTCCACCTGAGGGAGAGGAAGACGTGTTAAGAGATGTTGATGAATATATGCCAGAGCAAGGTGATAAAGTTTTGTCATCATCGGAAACCGAGTCGGAAGAAATGGAGGAGCTAGAAGTTGAGGCTCCTGAGTCAGTTTCGACTGAACCTACTGTTCAAATTGGAACGTATGGATCAAGATTGGTCGTTAATGAAGAAGGATCGAGGAGGAGAGTAGTAAGGGAATCTGATGATTCAGATTTTGAAGAGGAGGAAGTTGCTCCCTTAGTGACTCGGCAAAGGGCCAAGTGTCACAGGTTTATGCAAGGGTCATCCTCAGCATCGGATGCACAACCAGAAATTCCCCAAACTCAAACTCAAGAACCTCAGGCCACCGCTCCACCACCACCACCACCTCAACATGAACCATATATTCCATCACCCATTCGCCCAACTCCTATACAATCCATTCCATCTACCTCAACCACCTACTCTGACAACCAACGGTTTGTGCAGCTTAAGGGACGCGTTGACTTCCAGCATGTCCAAATCTTAGGCCTAACAAAGGCGATCGGCGAAATCCAGGCGCATAATGCAAATCTTGACAAGGATAATGCCTAGTTGAAAAAGATTGTGGAGAATGTCAGGGAAGAGAACACAGAGTTAAAGTCCTTTATTGCAGATCAATCAGAAGAGATCCGATCGATGCGGTCCCTCCTTGAGCAGTTAATGAAAAATCTAAAAGCTCAGGGGGAGACAAGTTGTAGGGATCATGAGGAGCAGCGTAGAAATGAAGATGACGAAGGCAATGATCCCGATGCACCTAATGAGAATGAGCAAGTAGATTTTTTTACTGCTCACGCTACACAAGTTCAGGGGGAGCCCAGTCAAGTTGAAACAGAAGGAGGAGAAGCAGGTTCTTCAAGAACTTTGGATAGCGACATGATAGATGCGCTGAAAGATATTGAGGAAGAGCTTATGGAATTCGACTTTGAAGATGAAGTCGAAGAATTGGAGGAAGGTGAGTTCATTCCGGAGGAGGTTGTTGACTGGAAATCAGACGACGAAATAATAGATGACGAGGACGATCATGTCAACGAGGTCATAATAAATTCACAACCTGTCACGGAACTGTATGTGGGCAATAATCAGAATGTGATTGATATAGACTACATCAAGATAGCCTCAGTCGAGGACACTGAACTTGAAGAGGCAGAGAAAGAGCCATCTAGAGCTGGGTTGATAAAGCTTTGGTTTAAGAAGGAAGAAAAAAAGATCAGCTGAAGATGAAAAAGAAGATGAGAGTTCCGGGTGCTGTAAATTTCTCGGGAGGGATCATAAGCTGGTTCTTTGACAGAGAACTGCAGCTGTTTATTTTGAAAAGAAGAGATGGCCTCCAATACTTGAGGCGAACACTGAAAGCGTTCAACTCACTGCCCAAGATTGAGGTAAAGGAACTAGCCTGGAAGGAGCTGATTAATATTGGAGATGATAAGTATGCAGAAGTGATTGAAAGAATTATAAGGAAAGAAGGGCGATCAGGCAAATTTGAGCGACTCAAGCCAAGGACCGGAAAGAGGGTCGAGGATCAGTCGAGAATAGATCCTCATATAGGTAGGCCATGTGCCAGGATGGTATACAAACCTGTGAGGTGTCTGAAGAAAGTACCTATGAAATCGATGCCACAGATTATTTTGAGCAACATGAAATGGTGGTACGTCGATAATGACACTGCTGAAGCCGTCATGGAGGATCAAGACGAGAAGGTCATTTTGAAGGTATATGATCCACTGCATTTGATAAATCTATCAAAGGACGACCTGAAGAAGCTACATGATCAGCCTATCTTCTTTATTGAAGCATGGAGATCTGAAGCCAGGAAGTTCCAGAAGGTAGTTAAAGTTTGTATAGATGCTGGTTTATATGCAGGCAGTAGTATATATAGTTCTAGTACTTAAACTTGATGTAAATAGTTAGAAGCTATCGTCAAGGGGGAGTCTGTTGGTACACCCTGTGTGACGATAGCAGTCTAAGCAATCTAACATTTTGGTTTAAGTAATATTCAACATTGTGGTTTAACAAGTGTTTGTTATATATGTTTATATATGGTTGATATTTATTAGTGTTTGTATGTTTGAACTTGATGTAACGAATTACAAGAAGTTCAAACATAAAGTACAAAGATAAAATCATTCATAAGGTAAAAACATAAGTTTCAACACTTAGTTGTTTATGTGAAATGCTAGATTCGAATCATACAAGGCTTGGCATTCGAATCTGTGATAGATTCGAATGTAGCCATAGATTCGAATATGACCAGATTCGAGAGTGTCTTTGTGGACAGACTCGAATGGGCCTTGGGCCAGTTTCGAGTTTGGCCCATAACAGACTCGAATAAGGGTCTATAATTAGGGATAGACTCGAGATATAATCAGACTTTTTGCAGAATTCGTGAGGGATTGAGCATAAAGTGATCTCGAGTTTATCAGCTTGGTGCGTGTTCTTTCGGAGAGAATCAGTTCGTGTGTCGTTCGTTCAGCCTCTGATAGTCTCCGTGTTTCGTAGTTGAGAGTTGTTTCCGTCTACCCGTTAACGAGGATTCCGCACTCGTTGACGGCTCTGCGTCTAGATAGATCTCGTAGTGGTAGACCTTACAATATATATATATATATATATATATATATATATATATATATATATATATATATATATATATATATATATGTATGTATGTATGTATCATATTATAATATTTTCAATTATAAATCAGTTGTTGAATTCTACAGTTGTTATAGTTTACAATTGTTGAAATTGTTCTTGAGTTGCTAATTCATTTTATTAGATATCTAGGTCGAAATTATAGTTTTATATATGTTTTTCCGCACCAGCAATTTTATGTAATTGAAAATAAATGTCTTAAAATAGTTCTGTGTTGTAATGCAAGTATCATCTCTTTTTTAGTTACAGAACATCAAATGATTCAAAATTTTAAGTCTTAAAATATTAAAGTCTTAAAATATTAAAATTGTTTGTCTTAAATTAGACTTGGTACCAATTATGTGTGTGAAATAAATGTCGTGTTTTGTTTACTATATCTTAATGTCTTAAAATAATTGTTGTGGTACCAATTTATTTTTAATGTCTTAAAATATATGTCTTAAGTTTCAGCAATTATTTATTAGAATTATGTCGTGTTTTATTTACTATAAGATATTAAAATTGGTACCAATTATGTGTTTGAAATTTTTGTTACTAGTTGGTCTCCAAATTCTTGTAAATTTCCAAATTTTAAAGTGTTTGGAGAAAGTGGTTGACGATGATAAAATTTCCAAATTTTAGTGTGTATGTCTATGTATACGTGTATGTGTATAAACGTATTGACATTGATAAATAAATTTCTTCATTCTTGGTTAGCTTTTTTAAATACCAATCATATCTATTCAAATTTAAAACAATTCATTCTAGCAATGCTTTATATTTTTAAGACAAAAATTACATTGATAATAGTAAAACCACATATCGACTTATGTTGACCCAACATTGGTAATCAAACATGCTAACCCTGAAGACAAAATACAATAAGATGCTAACAGTGAAGACATGATACAATAACATGATAACCAAGAAAACAAACACATACAACCACCAACCATTCAAACTGAATCTAATTCCTAGATTCACCAAGTCCCTCATCATCTCTGGTAGACTCAACTACCTCCTCATTATTCTCCATCCTACGATAGAGGATAGACAATGCCTGCAACCGGTTGTGCTCAGCCCGTGGTAGTCTTGGTGGATCATACAGATTATGCAGTTTCACATCAGAATTGTAAATTGATATCAATTTATGTGTGGGTGTACTATTCAGCAAACAATTCCAGTGATAACCAACATCTAATGGGTGTAGATTTGAATCCAAGTCAACATCAGTTACATGGTAATAAAACCATTTGTTTTGATACCTTGGAGGGTATCCTAAAGCATCTTGTAGAATGTCAACTTTGAACCACCATTCACTAAATTGATTTATTTTAACGCAATGAACATAATGGATTTTGCCATTGATGTAATCTCGGCATGGCTTATCTGTGAATACTCCGTGTACATGAACTTTGATGCTAAAGACATCTTGAAACTCATCTGTTAAAGTCAAACTATAATAGATGCATAAAATATTCGAAAAAGTCAAATAACTGTTAATTAAGAAGATAAAATACCATAATGCTCAAGGTCAGGTTTTGGATCTTCTGGTCCAGAAATGTACCAACTTTTAGTTGCTGCACTTGAACTCATTTTTGTGAAGAAAGATTAATAGTCACTACGATTTGTGAACAAATATATTAAGTCACTACGATTTCTGAACAAACATTTAGTAACACGGTCTATTTATAATGTATAAGCGTTCGATGACATTCGGTGTTCGTAACACTGAATTACAGTGCCTTGTCACCTCCGGGTTGACAGAATCTTACTGTTCCTAACATTTGGTGTTCGTAACACCGAATTACAGTACCTTTTCACCTCGTAGCTGACAAAATTTTACTGTTCCTGACATTCGGTGTTCTTAACAACAAATTACAGTGCCTTGTCACCTCGTAGCTGACAGAATTTTACGGTTCCTGACATTCGGTGTTCCAAACACCGAATTACAGTGCCTTGTCACCTTGTAGCTGAGAGAATCTTACTGTTCCTGACATTACAGTGCATGTCACCTTGTAGCTGACAGAATCTTACCGTTCCTGACATTCGGTGTTCCAAACGTCGAATTACAGTGCCTTGTCACCTTGTAGCTGACGGAATCTTACTGTTCCTGACATTCGGTGTTCCTAACATATACGTATATATGAATTGAAAATGTATGGAAGAAATAACACCTTATCGTCCACAAATGATATTTCCGTTTCTAAACGTGTAGTGTTTTGATATGGAGCCACATACTTCGTTTCTTGTTAATTTGTATTAGGGGGGTTGTGTGTCTTATATCAATGGTAGCGTTATTTGTGATTCCAGAACCCATACTTCTACCATAGTTATTGAACAACGTATGTCCTATAGTGATTTTGTATATTTGGTATTATCTAGATTGCAAGTTAATAGGAGGGTGTCTAAAGTTTGCTTGTACCTCCATATCAATTCCAAGGTATTGACATTCGATCAAAAGTCCTTGGCGATGAAAGCTTACGCGTTTTGTACTACTTGGCGAGCACACAACATCATTTATGGGACACGTCGAAGTTATCTTGGAGGAACACAATCAAGCACCAACACAATCATTTTCATTTTTGGAACAACTTCAAAACATATCTGTTTCAGATGCTATAGACGTCAACCTCAGTTATGATTTTGTTTCACAACATACTGCTTACATATATCAAGAATACGACGTCGGCCAAAAGATGTTTCCATTTTCACAGCAAATAAGTAATCAAGAATGCAACTTTACTGAGTATCTAGAAAGTACACAACAACGTGATACTATATTAGAAAGGATTGACATGCCTGTGAAACAGGTACAGGTACAGACCCAAAGAAGGCTGTGAAAGGATTGACATGCCTGTGAAACAGGTACAGACCCAAATAAAACATGATATTAAAGTGGATGTGTCTTATATGAAGGGGTGACATGGCCGAAAGAAGGCTATTGAGAATATTTACGGTAGTTGGGAAAGAAACTTCCATGAGTTGCCAACGTACATCAAGGCATTACAGTCTGCAAACAAAGACACAATTGTTGAATGGAAACATCATCCTCAAAGCCATCATCACTATGCAACATTCAAATGTGTCTTTTGGAGCTTCGGATCTGCTATAAAAGCGTTTCAAAGATGTCATCCGGTAACTTGTGTCAACGGAACACATTTGAGAGGTTCTTATAAAGGAAAGTTACTAACGGCAGTTACAAAATATGCAAACAACCATGTGTTGCAAATTGCATATGCTATCGTTGATGAAGAATCTGTAGGTCCCAAAAGGTTTCCCAAGTTTGTTGCAGTAAGCTGTCGAGGGGCGTGAATACAACAAATTAAAACTTCAACACACTTTCTCAAAGTTTGTATGTATATATTACAAGTGTTAATTACAAACAAGTTTGAACTGCGGAATGGTTCAAACAGAGATGACAGAAACAACAGATGAACAACTAATCTAAGACTAGTTATAATGAATTCACTCACTAAGAGGCACTCACTGTTTTACAAGACACAGAAAAATAGCTTAGAAGTAGAACAACTTAGACACAGTATCACTATTCTATTCTTTGTTGAGGGCAGAACTTGCATGCATGAAAACACAATTCTTTTTGCACATTCTGGACTTTTGGATGTCTCTCTTGGATATCTCAAATTCCTTAGAAGCTTCTTTATATACTCACTCAGTGAATCTCAGTGAAACTTCCTCATTGGATGCAGAGATACTGGAGTGCCTTTACAAAAAGACAAGGATACTTTTCTGCACGTCTGATAATGTAGCAGATGCTTTGTCTTTTCCTTTTTGTCTCTGTTCCATATTGCTTCACCTTAAAGAGGAATGTCAACTTTAAACCTATCCTCTTCATGTATAGCCATTTTGATATAAGAAATGGTTTGTCACCCATTTCAAATATCCTTTTTGTCTTCATGTATCAGAACAGCTTGGGCAGAGAAAGCAACTTCTGATTTCCCACTTCGTCTTAGACTTGTAAACTGATCTTCACGTCCAAGACTTTACATGATGACATGGAACCAAATTCCATAAAGTGTAAAACCTATTCACAAAGAACAGCATCTGTTCACAAAGAACAGAACACTTACCTTGGGTCAAAGCTGTCCAACAGATATGAACAGCGTAGATAGTTTATGCCAAACCTGTCCAACAGTTTAAGACAACTTAGGCAATCTGCAAAGTTACAACAAATGTAACAGTGTGAGCAGCTTTGGGCTTATATTGCAAATCACTTATCAGGATTTAATAAGGCATTAAAAAGCCTTAAATTCTACGCTTAAGTGTATCAAACAGGTTTGATTGAAAATCTCCCCCTATGATATAGAACAGGTTTGATTGAGGTCTTTTTGTGCCTAACAATCTCCCCCTATTTACAATATTCAGGTTAATCTGAATTTATCAATGATCACTATATACATTTACATTACAGTTGCAGAAATGAAAATACAACATTGAAGTAAGGTAAAATATCAGTTTATACATACTGATATTGATAGAAACAACATATGTTTTATAATTACAACTAATGTACTGGAGTAAATTACAACGAATGTAATAAAGTACAACTTATGTACAAAAAAATTTCAACACTTTTGGACTGTTGAAGTTGGGAGCAAATAATGGTAAGACTATCCAACAAATTGACAACTTCCATTCTTCATCTATTCGTTATCAGTAGATGGACCTTGTTGCTGTTCCTCGGCTTTCTTTTGAGCCCGTTCTTTTCTTGCCTCACTTTCTTCAATCTCATTTCTGAGGTACATAAATTATGGGCTCTCAAGTTGTCCTCTTCTATAGAAGGCTGTAAGCTGATCCCATATGATTACTCTCCTTCTGACATACTTTTCAAAGGCATTAAAGAGTCTAAAAGCTATGATATGTTTGAGACCAGCTTTGTGAAGGTCTAAAGCTCTTTGAAAACACATTCTTTTAGACAGAGGATCCACAAAGAATACCCCTACTTCAGGCTCTTTAATAAACTTTCCCTCTTCAAGTTCAACACCTTTGGGAAGGCTATGGTTAATCCCTCTGATCTCAACAGCGTACATACCTTGTTCAATCATCATGACCAGCTCCTCGCGTTTTGTGTCCTTCTTCTGTTTTCTAGGCTTGATCTTAGGTTCCATTTGTGAGGTACCCTTGATCAATTCTTCTTACATCAAGCCTGGGTCTTTTACTTTCTCCATCATCTTTTTAACGTATGCCCTGATAGTTTCAGTAGTCTTAGACTTTGAGCTGCTCAGGGCAACAGCAAGTTCTACCCATTCTCTATATCCCATGTTGGCAACATCAGTAGCTTCGTAGGCTTCTAATTCAGGGCCTTCAACCCGTGCCTAGTGATTTGAAGCTTCCAAGGTTCATTCTTCCTTGAAATGGGAACAGCCTTGACAATTGTCTCCTTGGCAAGTCTTCTATCAGCCACATCAAAGAACTTTTTCCTTTCCATGTTGTCAAAGTGGAACTTGGTCTTTGCTGATGAAGGAACAGAGGACACAGACTTTGCCTTGGTCACTAAGACCTTTGAACTTTGCTCTTTCCCACCCTCTTTGTCACTCACTAATTCCTTTGCTTCTTCCACCAGCTTTCATTAAACTTCCAAGGCAGGCATTTTAATTTTTTTTGCCTCGTTGGCAGCAAAGGCTCGAGCAACTTTTTCTGAGGCTGCCTCCTTCTTACTTCTTTCAAAGATCTCAGCCTAATCTTGTTTCCATTAAAAATAAGTATCCAGTGGAAGACCCATGTCTTTGGCTTGAGCTTTGTCATATTTGAGTTGAAGGGCCTTCTGAGCATCAGTATCCACAACAGCTTTCCCTTTGCCTTTTGCTGCTTTGGACAGGGCTATTTCAGCTTCCTCTTCTTCTTCCTCAGATGCTTCCAAGATTAACTGTCTTCTTTTTCTTGGCCTGTTCCTAGGAATAAATTCCTCCCCCTTAGATGGTGCAGGGCTTGGAAATCTAGCCTGAGTAGGCTCAACAACTTTCTCAGAAACTATGGAAGTACATGCAGCACCAGTTTGTAAATGACTTGTTGCTTAGCCAACTGAAGTTGATTTCTCCTTTGTGGGAGATGAAGATTTATCCCCCTTAGACTTTGTCTTCGAGGAAGATTTCTCCCCTTTTAAAAGAGATGGCACAGAGCCTTCAACATCAGCTCTGCCTGAAGGAACGGATCCAACAGACTTGGCTACAACAGTTTTGGGAACATGTTTTGAACCAACTAGGTTGTGCAATAAGAAAGCCAGATTCTCCTTCACCTCTGCTAACTGGGTAAGACAAGTTTCAAGAGAGGAGGAATGGGAGTTGGCAAAGGTTGAAAGCTGGGAAATGGCAGCCCTTTCAGTGTTAGTGAACACGAGACTTTGAAGTTGTGCAAGAGTTAGTTCAATGGATTCTTGCATAATATCAAAGCCTGCTACCATAGAGTTTGTCAGGGATGCCACTAAAGTATTTAGAGAGGCTAAGGTGGAGGGCAGTGTGGTAGAGTAAGTTTCAGCAATACCTGATAGTTGTTGGGAAACAGCTGCCAGGTTGGACATAGAGTCCTGTTGGTGAGATAGAAGGGAGAGAGTGAGAAGGATAGTTGTTGCAGCTATGCAGTGAGTGCAATCAGTTGATAGGAGTAATCAGGTTGTGAAGAGGGGGTTGGGAAGGATGACTTGAACGAATGAAGAAATCTTGTAAGCTGTGCGGACACGGAGTCTGCAATGGTAGAGGGAAGGGTAGCCATAGATGTTATTAAAGAACTTACTTTGTTGGACAGCACAGAAAGCTATTCTTTCAAAGAAAGATCTTTAGGTGATGGAGGAGTATGGGTGGATTGTTTTGATTGAGTAGATGGATATGATGAAGGTGATGATTGAGGTGTAGTAGGGTCACTCTGTGATGGTAGGGGCACATTAAAAAAAGTTCCATGGCCCGGGAAAAGGTTAAGTGACCCAGTTTAGAAGGGTCAAGAGTACCTTCAGCAGTGGCTAAACCTGCTTCATTAGGTGAGGGGACATGGGATGGTTGCTTTTCAGATGCCACTGGAATTGGGACACCTTCATCAAGACCATGGGTGGTTCCCTTAGTAGTGCCTTGGTTTTGAAGCACATCTTTATGGGGAGAGGAGATATGCATTTCAACATCATCAGTGGTGAAAGCTGATGATGGAATTTGCACTTGAGGAGTAGCCTCACCAAAGGGTTGTTTTGTTCCCTGAGGTTCATCAGCCTTGGGAGATGGTCCTTCAGCAGCCGTTGGGGATGTAATAGCTGCCTCATGAGGAGCAGAAGTGGAAGGCTGATCTGTTGGTTAGCTTGCACCAGCAGGTTTGACGCCTTGTGCAGACTCAGGATGTGAAGGAGAAATATGAGAGGGGGACTGTGTGGACTCAGTATGTAGTGGAGAGTGCTTATGTCTTTCAATATCCCCAGCCTGTTGAGAGGTAGGGATAGTTGATGTGGTTGTCTCCATATATACAACTGGTTCATATTGGGAGGAACCAGAGGGCTCAGGCTGACCACGGGTGGACTCAAGTTGGAGTGAAGCATGCTCCATAGAGGCTGCACCTTCTCCCCAAATAGGAGAAGGAGAGGCAGCAGGGGTTGCTTCCTTTTCAACTGACTCCTTTTGAGAGGGGTCAGAGGGGCTTTGTTGAGTGGATGTTTGGGTGGTTTTCTTCCTGTCTAGAGATTTCTTTCTAAGCCTAAAATAGGATAAAGTAGGGGATTGAGGAGAGGTGGGAAGTTGTTCTGTTTGGACAGGTGAGGAGACTGGGCTAGAAACAAGTGGTTGAAGCTGTTCCATAGTCTCAGTGGCTACAGAGTCACTAGCCACATAGGCTTCAGGTTCAACAAATAAACCAGGGTGACCAGCCTGCTCCCCCTCAGCCACTGAGGCTGAGGGTGCAGACTTTGTTGTTTTAGCCTTCTTGGTGACAGGCCCAGCTTCACTAGACTTCAAGGCACGTATTTCCTTTTTGGTCCGTGATTTGGATTTTCCAGCGAGAGCAGGGGTTGGATTCACCTCTTGAGTAGAAGGTCCTTCCACCAGACCAAGTAACCTCCTCATAGGTGTTGCAAGAGGAGGTTCATCAGTAGGAACGAGAGTGTAAAATACTCTGTTTCCAATGACAGGAAACACCATAGTTGCCTAGTAGGGTTGGGAGTTGTAAAGATGCTCACCACAAACATGTTTGAGGATTAGACTCAGGAATCTGGGGTATCTAACAGCAGGGGGACGTTGTTCTTGCTCCACAAAGTTCCTCAGATTTGAGAATATCCATTTGGCCATATTGAGGGTGGTCCCATCCACAAACTGTAGGGCTACTTGAACTTCATCCTGGCTAAGCTGATCGAAGGAACCAAGTTTGAAGCTTAGGCTCATCACCACATAGGTGAATAGAAAGCAGTAAGTTGATGAGAGCTCCTTCTTGAATAAGGTTGCACCTACCCTTGGTTCTGACACGCCACAACAGCATAGCAGATTTCCCATTTGTTCATTCTCCGACTGTGGTTTGTCGTATTTTTCAACAATAGGAAGATGAAGTACTTCCCGAAGAAGAGCTACAGTGATCTCAACGGTTTTTGAGGTGTTGACAATTGTTCCCCTTATGGTTTTGGCAGCAGGGTCGTAGGAGCAGGTGTACCAAAACTCATACACCATCTCCTGGAACATGACACCAGGAGTGACTGTCATGGCATAGTTAATGGGATGGGATTGCAGGAACTCCACCATTGTTCATAACCTTTTCCAATGTAGTTTTTGGGGATAGTTAAGTTTGCAAAGTAGTTGGTGGGTTTGATGGTTAACATGGTGGTGACTGGGGGATGCTTGACAACATCGTCACCTAGGAATGCAGGAACAAAAGGGTTGTTCTGGGAGGCCATTTTTGAGAGTAGGAGAGGATGCACGATTTTTGGACACCAAGTCTTTTAGGGTTTCGCAGAGGGTATAGAAGTAGTGAAGAAGAAGAAGAAGAAAAAACTGTGATATGGGTATTTATAGGATTTAATTGTGAGAGAGTAGGAGAGAGAAAGGTTTTGGGCGGTTGATTTGGAATGTTACTAACGGAAAACGGAACTGTTTGCCACGTCAGCACGTTTGTCAGATTAACTTGACCTTTTTCTCTACTAACACACGTAACACACATTATCTGCCGGTAATTAAGATAATTAAATACATAATTTAAGTAAGGGTCAATTACTAAAGATAGTAACAACTTTTTGATTTTTTATCATTTATAGCAACATTATTTATTTTTTTTCACTAATAATATCAACTTTTGTATTTTTTTCATATGAATAATATCAACTTTTGTATTTTGTATCCTTAATATCAATAACTTTTGTATAAGTTTTATCATTTATAGCAACAATTTTTTTGAAATTTTGCTATAAATGATAAAAAAAATATAAAAGTTGATGCTATTAATGATAAAAAAATAAATAATGTTGCTATAAATGCTAAAAATGCAAAAGTTGTTTCTATTTTTAGCAATTAGCCCTTTAAGTAACTTAAATGTGAAGTAATGTTAATTAAGAGCTGATGGTCAAGGCTGTTGTTCAAACCTGTGATGAAAAAGCTTCATCAAACACTGATCATTCTCTAACCTGTCTATCAAACCAGTGCCGCTGTATGAGAACAGGTTTCACATTGCGAAACCTGTTCAATAGCTGAACAGATTACAAGGCTTTGCCTTGTATGACAGAGTATAGAGTGAGCAGGTTTCAGGTTTAGACAACAGAACAGGTTTGAGAGAAAAACTTAGTTTTGAAACACTTGTTGCTTTGGCAAACCTGTTACTTGTTAAACCTGTTCAAATCTCAACTAACTGGCTAAGTACAGAACAAATGAAACCTGTTCTATCAAAACTGTTCTGCAAGGTTTTACCAGATATGATCAAGTAGCCTTAGAACATCAATGACACTTAGTCACTTTTATTTAACATTCCCAGCTTGCATACAAGGGAATTAAACCTATTTTATTTAGGATCATGTTTCAATGAAGATTCCTATGTATCAATCTCATTCTCACCAGGTCTTGCAGAACAGCTCTCAAAATTTTTAGACACACTGACATCTTGAGCCTGCTCACTTGTTGAGGATGAACCATTATTGTTGAACACATCAACTAAGGATTCAGGAAAATCAACATTGATTGGTTCTAAAAATGGTACATTGACTATTTCAGTACACTTATTCACACAGGGTGTACCAATGTAATCATCATCATGTCCATTGTGGTTAACAGGTTCCACTCTGGGTGATCTGGAAGCTTTTGAGTCCTTTTCTTTAGCATTGGTGTAACATCCTAAATTCTAAATCATTGTAATTTAGATTAATTGGTTGGATATTTTGTAATTAAAGATAATTAAGTTGGATTACGAAATATGATTATGTATCTGGATGATTAAAGTTGATTGCTATTTTAGGAAATTAAGAAATTTAAGAATTTCAACTTCTAGTTATTTAGTATGATTATTAAAAATGTTAGTGATGATGAATAAAAGATAGAACTCTTTTATTTTATAAAAATCAGTATTTAATGGAACCGGATAAGAAGAGGGGTGTGATGTGCCAAGATTTGAAAGAAGGAAATAAAAAGGGGAAAAATCCTTATTTCATTTCATTTCACCATCTTCCCACTCTCTCACTAAGCTCTATCTCTCTCTCTCTCTCTCTCTACAATCGAAGAACATCAAAACTTGGAATTGGAAGCTGAAAATCTGAAACAAGATTGCTAGGAAGGAATTATAACATCTGCAATCATCGAATTAAGGTAAATATCTCTTTAAAATTCGATTTTTGGGAACATTTGGTTCGGTTTTTATATGAACCGAAACTGAGATTTGGGGTTCTAAATGTTAATGCATGTATGATTTTATTGTGGATTAGTTCAAATCTAGTGTATATGAAGCTACATGTTAAATTTCAGCTTCTGATTCAACCTGAAAGTATGGATTTGAGGATTTAGTGTGTGTTTTAGTATGTGTGTGTGCGATGACTTGTACAAAAAGGGGTCAAAAAGGAATAAATTTAATATGTAAATGTGTTAATATTAGAGTTAAAATAGTTGAAATTAAGTGTAATATTGTTGGCATAATTTATTTCATGCCAAGTGATAAATATAAAAATGACTTGGATTAAATCTGGAAAGTATGAAAACTGCACTTTTATGAACTCGGATGTCCGAATTCGGATCTGGCAGGAACTCGGATCCGGACCAAATTCGGATAGGATCCGAAATGTAGATAGCAAAACATTTCTAAATAAATTTCGACGGAGGGTCCGAATCAGTTATGGGACCGAATTCGGATAATGGTCCGAAATTAAAAAGGGGTCCGAAGTGGTGATTTATAAAAACATAAAAATATTCTAAGTGTTGGAATTCGGATGAAGTCCGAATTCGGTTGGGGACCGAATTCGGATATGGTCCGAACTAGCATGTGGTCCGAAATAGGGCTTATATTGGGACCGAATTAGGGTTCATATAAGAACCGAACTGGGGGTCCGAATTCGGGTGGGGTCCGAATTCGGACATGGATCCGAAATTGGGATCAAAAATGGTAAAAACTTATAAAATTAAGTTTTATGGAATTAAACAAGATATTAACACAATGTGTTGTTACAAATGACTTACAGGTCCCTTGTGGTGTTGTTTAACCCACAGTGGGGTACTTGGTTAATCCGGTTGAAATTCCGAGGAGAAATAATATTGCTAAAAGATTAATAACGCACCCACTGTGAGTACCTTTGATTTTAACATTGCTGCATCTGCATTATGTTTGCATTGCCTGCTGAGGCATGTTGTTTCATATTCGTTTGGCATTCTACTAACATGCGTATATGTTGATGCACATTCATACTTGTTGCATGTCCGTTCATTTGTTGTGCATCCTTTCGATGGACCTGCGTGGTCGCATCTGTACTCTGATGTTACTGTGCTATATGACCAAGAGTTTGACACCTCTGTGGTCAGGATAGACAGTAGGTCATCCCCGATGTAATGTCTGCCTCAGATGGTTGGTTATTCTTATGCCGAGTGTCAGCTCGAAGGAGCTGCGGCTCGGGTTTGCGTACTTGGAGTACGTGTGGGGTATACGGTATGTGTTACCGCGGTTACCCTGGGTGGCATCATAATGATTTGTAGAATGTGTAAAATCATATGGTATTCACTAAGCTTTAGCTTACCCCTTCAGTTGTTGAATTTTTACAGGAAAAGGGAAGTCTACAGCTGGACCATCTAGCTAGGAAATCTATTAAAGTATTTGAAGATTTCTACTGTTTACTTTGGTATTTGGTTTATGAAAATTCTGTTGTAATGAATTTGGGATAATGTAATAAATTGTGTTGGTAGACTTAGACGTGTAACCTTTGTAGCACCGTAGGGTGTTAAACTCAGTTGTAATACTTTTATTTATGTATTTTGCTTCCGCACTTTAATTAAGTTATCAGATCATTATATATCTGTTTGTTGGTGAATAATCCTGGGTGAATGGTAATTGGTGGTTAATGTGGCAAGGGTGTCACAGCGTATGGTAACAGAGCAGTAGTTTGAGATTCAAGTGTCCATGAGGTCTTGGTCTCAAACATTAAGTGATGATATGTAGTGATTGTAAGTAATGATCTGAACTAAGATAGGATATGATCTAGTGCTTTTTAGGAAAGTGACTTCCATACGGGACAACATGTGTTGTAGTTAACAATGTGATGGGATCACTAAAAGATTTATATGTTTTATATTTCAAAACATGTCTGGAGGAGGAATGACGCCACGAGAAACGAGGGAAATGATGCTATCAATGATGGCAGAACAAAACAGAATGATTCAAGATCAGTTTTGGGCTCGAGATGAGGTCAAAGCTAAAAGAAAAGAAGACAAGAGAAAAGAAAAGAGGGAACATGAAAGGAATCATGTTGTGGATGACATAAACCTTAGGAATAAAGCGAAACATAAAGACAAGGGCAAGGAAAAGATTGATTATGAAACCGGAATTGATGAGAATTACATGAAATATGTAATTAGATCATTCAAGGACTGGCAACCACCAACATTCTCTGGATCTCTGAGAATTGAGGAAACAGAAATATGGATTACAATTATGGAACAAATCTTTACGGAGATGAATTGTAAGGATGAGTACAAGGCATCTTTGGCTAAGGATCAATTGATTGGACAAGCCAAGGAATGGTGGAACTGTTGGGAAAAAGAATTGGGATCAGAATTAATTACTTCCTTTAGTTGGGAACAATTCAAGCTGTTGTTTAGTAGGCAATATGGTGAGCTTGATATTGTACCACATGTTGAACATGAAGAAAAAGCTATAGGGAAGATTGCAAATTCTGGAGGAGATGAACTAAATGGACCGTATTTGAGGTCAAGAACAAATAAACGTGATAGATATAAAAGATGTCGACATTGTAACCAATTTGGACATAAGGCTGACAAGTGTCCAAGGAAGGCCGATGCTTGTTATAAATGTGGAAAGGTGGGTCATTTTAGCAGAACTTGCAGATTTCGAACAAAGAATTAGCATGTACTAACATTACATGATGAAACTATGGATGAAGAGTTCAACAAAGGAAATGAGATCTATGAGACTATTGTTATAACTTATGTACCTTAAATTACGGAGTTAGAAGAGTACTTTAAGAATTCTATATGTAATATTTCATCGAAGTTTTATGATTCTGAAGTTAATATGAACTTGAGTAATATGAAATGTTATTTATATAGGTATAATCATGTTTGTGTATGAGAATACTCGAGTATATAAATAGGCATTAGATGAGTAGCCAAGATGTATTTTGAAGTTTTGAATTGGAAAAGATGCTATAAATATCATGGAATTTATGAACGAGTTTTAAAGTTGTAATAAAGTTTAAGTTTGACCATAATGGGTTAAAGAATTGGAAATTAATTGTATTAGTCTTATATATGATATGTTGAAGGATTGATAACAACTTGTAATTGTTATCATAAACTATGTAGCATTAGCTTTTATTAAGAGAAACTGTATGTTACACTGTGTTGATATTTCGACTTAAAAAGGGTTGTGGTTAAGAACAACATGATTCGAATTGTTCGTGAGAATTTTGATGTAGTTGGAATCAAAGAGACTGTTTCAATATTGGTATATATGAATATTATATGAGGAAAGCAAATCTAGAGATTATGGAGAAAGCATACAAGGGTATGATAATACATGGAAGATACATGCTAATTTTAAAAGAGAAATTGAAATATACAATGCGAAGTGTAAATTAAGAAATGTATGAGAAGTATAATTAATCGAAATGAGGGTATGATACTTAATGAAATGGTGATTTAATCAACCATAAAAAGTTTAAAGAGACTTTGGACACTAATGAAATTTGCTGATATAGCAAAGAAAAGTCTAATACTATGATCCAAAATCTAAGGAGGATTCGGAGGTGATCATGAGTAGTGTATGATTTTAGTGACGACTGATTATTTGTATCTACTACTTTTGCTCAACAAGTGTAGATGCCTTGGTCTAAAGATTGTCTATTGTGATTAATGTTGAAACTGTTAAGTAACAAAATAGTTAACGTAGATCATGTGTATCATGATTGTACTTTAGTGATTGAAGAGGTAGACTTCAATCTTGACTTAATTCCAATAAGAGATCAGCGATTTGATATGATAATTGGAATGAATTGGTTGTATATATGTGATGAGACGCATGTAGTTTGCAATAAAGGAATAATAAAGATAACTACGCCGGAGGGGAGGGAGCTTTGTATATATGGGAATTGGAGAAGTGGGGATCAATGTCTACTGATGATTGTTAGGTCCCGAAAGCTGATTGCTTAGGGCTGTGAGTCTTGTATGGTATATGCTATTGATGCCAAGACTGAAGAGAAAATTGTGGCCGATGCGCCTGTTGTCCCAAATGTTTCCATATGTGTTTCTGGAAGACTTGTCTGGTGTGGCACCTGAAAGACAAGTGAAATTCTGTGTTGACTTTATCCCTGGAGCTTCTCCCAAAAGTTTGTTATTCATACTGTCTTGTATCTACTGAATGTGTATAGATTAAAGTGATTTGAACAAATTGACTATAATAAATAAATATCCGCTGCCGGGAAATGATGATTATTCAATTAGCTGCATGAGAGCTCATTATTTTTCTAAGATTGATCTACGAATGGGATATGATTAGTTGAGGTCCAAAGAAGGAATGTACTGAAATTGGCTTTCAAGGATAGTTATGAGCGCTACGAGTCTCTGATTACGACATTTTGATTGATTAACACCCCAGCTGTTTTATGAACATTATGAACAGGGATTTGTATAACAATGTTGAAGGAATCGGTAATTGTAATTATCGAAGATATTTTGGTGTAAGTGTAAAGTTGAATATAACAAATCGTGAGTTTTGATTACAATGGGTTATATTTTCTAGTATGTGGTTTCTGGAGTTGAGATCTTGGAGGATTCCGCTAAAAGTGTAGCGATTGAGAATTTGGAAGTTGTCTTGCAATATTACAGATTTAAGAAATTTTCTACAATTGGTAAATTGTAGACAGGCTGATTTAAATGGGTATGTATATACCAACTCGAGAAAGTTATTATTTGGAAGACTTGCACAGATTTGCGTGAGTAAGGTTATTATTTTTATGGAGCTCTAAAATCGATGATGTTTGATTGGAAGAGTCGGTTCATTTTCAACTCTTGGTTTACTTTACAAGTGGGATTAGGCACACATATAGCTATGAGTACAGTTTATCGACCCCCGACAGATGGTCAAAATGAATGGACTATTTTCACATTGGAATACATGATGAGATCATATATTTTGGATTTAAGTACCAACTGAAAAGATCAATTACTTTGATGGAATTATTGTATAACATTGGTTATCATGTTAAAAATCAAGAGAACACCGTGTAAAGTTTTGTAAGGGAGGAAATGTAGAACCTCTACATGTTGGAAAGAAATTGAAAGGACTCTGATTGCTGAGTCTGTGATATGAAAAGAAGAGTTATAATGATAAGACACCTAAATTAATCAACTTTGAGGTAAACGATGGAGCATATTTGTTAATATCACCAATGAGGTGTGTTGGCTCATTTAGAATAACAGAAAAGTTAGGAACCTGTTATCTCATTGGGAATTACATAAGGAAATATCGAAATAACACTTGGTGTTTCATGTGGAAAGCTTTATGAAATTTTCACAACTGGTAATGAAGATTAGGTTGATTATATTGAATTAGAAATTCAAGAAAGGGTAGTATATGTTGAAAAGCCGGAATATATTACGGATATGAAAGTAAAGAAGTTAAGAAACAAAGAAATTAAAATGGTACTGATACGTTGGAAGCATCACAAAGAAATAGATCACATTTGAGAGACAAAGGTCGATACGTTGAATAAGTATATGATCGAATTCAAATAACTTCGAGGACGAAGTTTGAGCGTGGTGGAGCCCATGCTGTAACATCCTAAATTCTAAATCATTGTAATTTAGATTAATTGGTTGGATATTTTGTAATTAAAGATAATTAAGTTGGATTACGAAATATGATTATGTATCTGGATGATTAAAGTTGATTGCTATTTTAGGAAATTAAGAAATTTAAGAATTTCAACTTCTAGTTATTTAGTATGATTATTAAAAATGTTAGTGATGATGAATAAAAGATAGAACTCTTTTATTTTATAAAAATCAGTATTTAATGGAACCGGATAAGAAGAGGGGTGTGATGTGCCAAGATTTGAAAGAAGGAAATAAAAAGGGGAAAAATCCTTATTTCATTTCATTTCACCATCTTCCCACTCTCTCACTAAGCTCTATCTCTCTCTCTCTCTCTACAATCGAAGAACATCAAAACTTGGAATTGGAAGCTGAAAATCTGAAACAAGATTGCTAGGAAGGAATTATAACATCTGCAATCATCGAATTAAGGTAAATATCTCTTTAAAATTCGATTTTTGGGAACATTTGGTTCGGTTTTTATATGAACCGAAACTGAGATTTGGGGTTCTAAATGTTAATGCATGTATGATTTTATTGTGGATTAGTTCAAATCTAGTGTATATGAAGCTACATGTTAAATTTCAGCTTCTGATTCAACCTGAAAGTATGGATTTGAGGATTTAGTGTGTGTTTTAGTATGTGTGTGTGCGATGACTTGTACAAAAAGGGGTCAAAAAGGAATAAATTTAATATGTAAATGTGTTAATATTAGAGTTAAAATAGTTGAAATTAAGTGTAATATTGTTGGCATAATTTATTTCATGCCAAGTGATAAATATAAAAATGACTTGGATTAAATCTGGAAAGTATGAAAACTGCACTTTTATGAACTCGGATGTCCGAATTCGGATCTGGCAGGAACTCGAATCCGGACCAAATTCGGATAGGATCCGAAATGTGGATAGCAAAACATTTCTAAATAAATTTCGACGGAGGGTCCGAATCAGTTATGGGACCGAATTCGGATAATGGTTCGAAATTAAAAAGGGGTCCGAAGTGGTGATTTATAAAAACATAAAAATATTCTAAGTGTTGGAATTCGGATGAAGTCCGAATTCGGTTGGGGACCGAATTCGGATATGGTCCGAACTAGCATGTGGTCCGAAATAGGGCTTATATTGGGACCGAATTAGGGTTCATATAAGAACCAAACTGGGGGTCCGAATTCGGGTGGGGTCCGAATTCGGACATGGATCCGAAATTGGGATAAAAAATGGTAAAAACTTATAAAATTAAGTTTTATGGAATTAAACAAGATATTAACACAATGTGTTGTTACAAATGACTTACAGGTCCCTTGTGGTGTTGTTTAACCCACAGTGGGGTACTTGGTTGATCCGGTTGAAATTCCGAGGAGAAATAATATTGCTAAAAGATTAATAACGCACCCACTGTGAGTACCTTTGATTTTAACATTGCTGCATCTGCATTATGTTTGCATTTCCTGCTGAGGCATGTTGTTTCATATTCGTTTGGCATTCTACTAACATGCGTATATGTTGATGCACATTCATACTTGTTGCATGTCCGTTCATTTGTTGTGCATCCTTTTCGATGGACCTGCGTGGTCGCATCTGTACTCTGATGTTACTGTGCTATATGACCAAGAGTTTGACACCTTTGTGGTCAGGATAGACAGTAGGTCATCCCCGATGTAATGTCTGCCTCAGATGGTTGGTTATTCTTATGCCGAGTGTCAGCTCGAAGGAGCTGCGGCTCGGGTTTGCGTACTTGGAGTACGTGTGGGGTATACGGTATGTGTTACCGCGGTTACCCTGGGTGGCATCATAATGATTTGTAGAATGTGTAAAATCATATGGTATTCACTAAGCTTTAGCTTACCCCTTCAGTTGTTGAATTTTTACAGGAAAAGGGAAGTCTACAGCTGGACCATCTAGCTAGGAAATCTATTAAAGTATTTGAAGATTTCTACTGTTTACTTTGGTATTTGGTTTATGAAAATTCTGTTGTAATGAATTTGGGATAATGTAATAAATTGTGTTGGTAGACTTAGACGTGTAACCTTTGTAGCACCGTAGGGTGTTAAACTCAGTTGTAATACTTTTATTTATGTATTTTGCTTCCGCACTTTAATTAAGTTATCAGATCATTATATATCTGTTTGTTGGTGAATAATTCTGGGTGAATGGTAATTGGTGGTTAATGTGGCAAGGGTGTCACAATTGGAATGCATAAGATCATCAAAGCTGAAATCTCCTGAAACTGATTCAGGAACAACTTTGGTAGAAGGATTACTAGACTCTTCAATGGTGACATGGATAGATTCATCTATCACCTTTCTTTTGGGGTTGTATACTCTGTAGCCTTTGGAAATACCTGAGTATCCAACAAACACTCCTTCATCTATCCCCGTTACCCCGTTTGGAAACAAGGCGTGACATCGCGAAAGAGTAACCATAATCATAACTAACGACCACTATATGGACGTTTTCAAAAATACATTGATTTAACTTCAGATATAAATTTTGTTTACATAACCAAAATACAACGTAAGTAGTTCTTAAAATACCAAGATTTAAATACACAATTTAGTTTATCAGGAAAGATGCAAATAAATCTCCGAGTTTGAAAATGATGCGACTCCAAAATGAACGGAAGCCTTGGAATGCTTCCGATAAATGCGCATGTCTTAATCACCTGATAATACATGCTAAATTACGTCAACAAATTGTTGGTGAGCTCATAGGTTTACGCGAAAAGACCAATTGTATGGACATTATCAGATGAGTTGAATTTATAAAGCATAAATTCCATGTATGTATTACATAAACCATCATGCAACCGAAGCTTAATTAAGTGAGTTTGCCCTGTGCAGTATTCCATACGTAATACCGTGTGTTAAATATATATGCATCCCGGCGTTAGCCGATTAAGACTAACCCGAATGGGGGACATGACTCCCGATAGATCTATCCACAATATATTCGTGCTCACAAATAAATGTAATTAACGGTTCATGATTTGAGGGCTGATGGATCCACATGTGTAATACATATAAGAAATAAATAGTTTTGACGTCCATATGAAAATGGTGCATGTATTTCCACCCTAATAGATAGTGAAAATAGGGGCTATGAAAACTCACCGCATGTTGATGGCAAAAATGAGCGTAAAAACGACGATTTACGTTGTTGATGAGTGATGACACCGGACGCGTTTAACCGAGGCCTAAATGATATAAGTGACTTAATAGTCTCCCATATATATTAATATGTATGCATAAGTGTTGTTATGTTTTAAATCACCCAACATTACAAGTTTATAAATAAAACCCACTTAAAACGTAAAGTTTATACATACATATATATATATATATATATATATATATATATATATATATATATATATATATATATATATATATATATATATATATATATATATATATATATATATATATATAAATAATTTTTCAGCTTTTTGAAGGTTTTTCGGCCTACTTTGAGGCTGTTTTTGATCAAGCTCCAAAACGATTTAGGCTTTGGTTTTCTTAGACATTAAACTACTATATAAAAATAATTTTTAAAGTCAAGAGCGGCCATTTTTCGAGGTGTTTAGGTTAGGGAAAAAGCTCGTTAAAAACCCTATGTTGGCCATTTTTGAGATGTCAAACTTTTGGGTTCCCAAATAATATCTAGGGGGTTCTAAACTCCATAATAAATTATGAAATATTCCAGATTTTTAGTTAAGACATCGATCTAACTTTTGAGACAATAATCAACTCATTTTGTTAAGTTATGAATTAGTTATGATTTTTAAAAGTTGATGCAACATTTCTGCCGAAATTCCGTATTTCATAAACTTGAAATAACTTGTGATTATTATTGTTTATTCAAAGACTACTTGTATAAAAAGTTATAAAACACATTTATATAACTTATTTTCATAATATTTACACTTACATGATGTGTTTATATATTTATAAACACATTTGAAGAAACAACTTAAAAAAACAAAAACTAGAGATTTATAAAATTGAGTTTTTATGAAACTTGTTGTTGTTGGTGATTATATATGTTATGCAAGACTTATATAAACATAAATATAAGATGTTATAAGTTAATATTTACTTACTTTGGGGTATTATAAGTATGCAAATGAGAAGAAGTTGAAACTCTGCAAAAGTTGCACCTAAAAACACTGGAAACTTTGAAGAACACAAAAATTGAAATTTTGGCTTTGTGAATGGCCTTCTTGGCCGGATTTTGAAAGAGAGAAAGGGAGAGTTTTTGGCTTGTGAATTGTGGAAATGAAGAGTTAAATGGGGTCTTATTTATAGAGGAGAAAAAGGTGGTGAAATGATGAAGAATAGTGTGAGATCTTGCTTGAAATGAAAGGAGAGGATATGATCTTGATATGTTGAGTAAAAACAATTATTTCAAGTCCTTTTGTGTACTCTCTATGGCCGGCCTAATGAGGTATATTTCCATGTATTTTTGTTTTGTATAAAAGTATTTAGAAATGTATTCTTGTATTTCCCTTTTCTTGTAATTTCATAAATACTTTTGGATGCATTGTTTTAATGAATTGTTTTAGACTTGCATAATTAATGTTAAGTAATTGTATTAGTGTATGATTAGTGTCACTATTCATAGATTAATTATGTACTTTGTTGAATTAATCTCTCACATCGTAAATCGATCGGATTAATTGATTTCCCGATTCATCGCACCGATGAATTTGATTCTAATTGAGTTGAATTTCCTTGTGAACATTGTCAATCACTTGATTAATTGCTAATGACCACTGATTATGTTATAATTGGCTAGTAAATACTGATTAGGTCATAGTCGGTAACCTGGTTTAATGTCGGATGTTACAGTCTCCCCCTGTTAAGGGAATTTCGTCCCAAAATTAGCTCGTGTTCTCCACTGCTTGAGTATTCGAGAACAGATGAGGGTATTTTTTTTCCCGGAACTGATCTTCACGTTACCATGTAAACTTAGGACCTCACATAGAGTTCTATTTGACTTTTATTATCGGGATCCGGCTGTGCTTTAGTTTCTTAACTTCTCGGTCCATTATTTACACGGGTTTTTCAACGAAGTTCAACTTATCGTCTAGATCCAGCTCGTCCACGGGTATGACAAGTGTTTCATCAGCCAGACATTTCTTAAGGTTGGATACGTGGAAGGTATTATTGCTAAGCTCTGGGGCAGATCGAGTC
The DNA here is from genome assembly GCA_020465985.1 of Centrapalus pauciflorus. Classification (NCBI taxonomy): domain Eukaryota; kingdom Viridiplantae; phylum Streptophyta; class Magnoliopsida; order Asterales; family Asteraceae; genus Centrapalus; species Centrapalus pauciflorus. Next base: position 27,009 of record JAANYP010003313.1, on the reverse strand, counting down.
GGTAGGCTACCGAGCCAATTCTTTTGGAAATCTTGAATGGTTCGATATAACGAGGATTGAGTTTTCCTCGTTTCCCAAAACGGATTACGCCTTTCCAAGGCGAGTCTTTCAGCATTACTTGATCTCCCTCCTGGAATTCCAAATCCTTCCGTTGAACATCTGCATAGCTTTTCTGTCGATCCCGTGCGATCTTTAATCGGTTCCGAATCTGGACTATCTTTTCTGTAGTCTCCTGGATGACCTTGGGTCCAGTGTTCTGGCTATATCCTACCTCAGCCCAACAACGCGGTGACCGACACTTTTGCCCATAAAGTGCCTCAAATGGAGTAGCTTAATGCTCGTATGATAATTTCACTATGTCAAATGAGTATCCCAACACTTCCCAAAATCCATTACACAGGCTCTTAACATAGGTTCTAGGGTTTGAATCTTTCTTTCATTTTGACCATCGGTCTGATGGTGATAGGTGGTACTCTTGTCCAAGTTTGTACCCAAAACTTGTTGTAACGATTGCCAAAAGTCTAGATGTGAATCTGCTATCCGTATCCGAAATGATTGAAATAGGCACTCCGTGTCCGGAGAAGACTTCCTTGAGGTACACTTGGACTAGCTTATTCATCAAGTTGTTCTCCTTGATTGGTAGGAGTGCGCGGATTTTGTTAGGCGGTCGACTATTACCCAAATGTTTCTGATGTTTTGTCTTAACTTTGGAGCATGTTAGGAATTTGCTGACATTTGTGGCAATGTCATCCTTCATGTTAGGCCACCCGTATAGTTCCTTGAGGTCATGATACATATTTATCAGATCCGGGGTGAACGGCATATCTTGATTTGTGTCCTTCATCCATAGCCAGCTTTCTTTTTCCACCAAACAGAGTAATCAGACTCTATTCATGAAATATCGATTTTTATTAGCCCTTATCCCAATCTATTTATCCATTCCGTGCAGGGCTTCATTTTTCATATTTTCCTTCTTAACAACTTCTACTTGTACATCATGAACTAAGGAAGGAAGGTTTGGTTGAATGATTATAACTAGCGCTTGTACTCTTAACGGCTTAGCTCGTTCCTTTCGGCTCTGAGCGTCTGCAACCACATTAGATTTCCTCAGGTGATAACGAATTTCACAGTTGCAATCACTTATTAGCTCCATCCAATGGCACTACTTCATATCCGACTCTTTCTGTTTCAAGATGTGTTGGAGGCTCTTACGGTCTGTGAGTGTAGTACACTTTTTACCATACAACTAATGTCTCCAAGTCTTATGGATAAAGACTACTGCTCCAAGATCTAGATCATGCGTTGTGTAATTCACCTAGTGAACCTTAAGTTTTCATAAAGTATAAGCTATGACCCTATCTTTCTATATCATCCCATTGTGTGAAGCGTCACAGTTATCTACAAATTTCTTACTTCTCTTGGATAAAATAAGTGCGTTGCACAGATTGTGCTTTAATAATCGATATGATGTCTCCTGATCCTCGCCCCAATCATACTTAATGTCTTTTCGGGTCAGTTTTGTTAGAGCTTCGGTGATCTTTGAGAAATTTTTGATAATTGCCTATAATAAGTGGCAAGTCTTAAGGACTGTCGTATCTCTATGGGGGTTCTAAGAGTTGACTAATTCCTGATAGCCTCGATCTTTGCGGGGTCGACTTGGATCCCTTTACTATTGATCACGTGACTAAGAGATCTTACCTATCTTAGCCAAAAGTCAAACTTAGAAAGCTTGGCATATAGTTGTTCTTTCTTCAACAACTCTAGAATCAGTCTTAAATGTTTGCTCGTGCTCCTCCTTGTTTCGTGAGTAGATTAAGATGTCATTCATGAATACAATCACGAATATGTCTAGATAAGGTTTGCACACCCGATTTATGAGGTCTATGAATACCGTTGGGGCACTGGTTAATCCAAACGGCATTAATAGGAATTTATGATGACCGTAATGGAATTTGAAGGCTGTCTTTGGAATATCTTTCTTACGAACTCTAACCTGATGATTACCAGACCTTAGGTTTCTCTTCGAATAGAAGCTTAATTCTTGGAGTTTGGTCAAACAAGTCATTGATCCTTGTGAGCGGGTATCGGTTCTTTTAGTTTATTTAGCTCTTGGTAATTGATGCACATTCTGAAGGTTCCATCCTTCTTCTTTATAAACAAAACTGGAGCTCCTCCAAAGCGAGGAACTCGGTTTGATAAACCTTTTATCTAAGAGCTCCTACAGTTGGTTGGACGATTCTTACACTATTGATGGGGCTAATCGGCATGGTGCTCGAGTCACTGATGCAGCACCTGATACTAGGCCGATTTTTGAATTTGATTTGCCTCGATGTTTGGAGTACATGTAAGTGTTCTGGAAAAACTTTGGGGTAACCATAAATAATAAGAATATTTTCGAGCCGCTTTTCCTTTGGCTCCCTCTCTGTCAACACTTCAGGGTCCTAATGCTAGAGATGATGCTTACTTTGGTATTTCTTGCTTTGCCTTGGACAGTAAGGACCTTCTTATTGGCTAAAGGTATATGAACCGTCTTCTTGTTGCACACTATTTCCGCACGATTTTTCGATAGTCAATCCATGCCTATGACCATGTCAAAACTTCCCAGTTTGACGGGCATCAAGTCTGTTTCAAAGAGTTGGCCTACTAATTCTAAGGAGCATCCTCGACTTATATTATTCGTCTTAAGCGTCTTACTGTCATCAACCTCAATAGCATAAGTGGCACTTAATGGTGTAAGAATGGAATTTATCTGCTTACTGAACTTAGTGGATATAAAGCTCCTATCAGCACCAGTATCAAATAGTAGAAATATATAAGTGGTATCTAATGGGGTAAGAGGATAAGTCTATGGGTTTGAAATTTCTTAGGCTGATTGTTGTACTACATATCCTCATGCACATAGTTATAGATAAAACTTAGTTCTTCATTAAAATGCTTGATACTTAATCTTTGTACATGATATGGTCGGGATTTTCCGATAAACTTTTAAGCCTTACATACCATAAGATATATCAGATAGTAAGGCCTAGAGAAATACTATAAAATGGTAGAAAGGGTACTAAGTATGAGATACCTTCGAGGTTTCCTCGTACTCCAGAGCGTTAAGTCGTTGGGTTAGTTCTGCATTGCAGGCTTTGCGCTCTGCTAGGCGCTGTCACAATTCATCAGTTCCGTCATGTTGAATTGCCTGGGTATTCTGGTTGGCCCAAGGTATATTGGAGGTGTGTATTGTCTCCTGCTTAATCCTTGAAAAGATCTCACCGACCTCTTGGTGGATTTTGTTGAAACTGGAGGTCGTGTCTGGCGGCCCTTGCCACCAACAGAGTTATCGTTTGTTACGTAGGTTTATGGGTAAGTGCCGGCACTTGAGAGGAAGATGGTATTCCGACTTCAAATTTGGGTTTGGATCCCTTCGTCGTTTCTCCATTCTTGGAGAGTGTGAGGCATCCATCCCCACTGTCTTATGTTTGCCCGTCGCTACTGCGGCGGGCTTGGCTGATGGACAGGTACCGGGATAGACTCCCGGTGTGCCTGTCACACCCTTTTCCTAGGTGTGAACTTCTTCAATGGTCCACTGGGATAGTTTCTGAATAGGGTGTAGGATGGAATATGTGGTGGTGATGGTGGAGTAATTTGAGCTGCAGGGCCACAGTTGCCCTCCTTGTGTTTTGACGGGTCCATTACATCGTCATTGATTGGGTCTGGGTGGGTTCCCGATCCAAAGTACACCTCAGTGTCACCTTGGCTTCCTTGTTCCATGGGTGAGAATTCATCCTCTGAGTCAAAGAGGATAATGACTGTATTGTTCGACATGTTATTGTCATCAGAGTCCATATATATGTTCACAGTTCTTGAAGAAAGTTTAGTTTTTGTAACAGTTATAGTCTAGGTACTAATGCAACCTAGTTCACTATAACTATGGCTCTAATACCAATCTGTCACACCCCGTTACCCCGGTTGGAAACAAAGCGTGACATCGCGGAAGCGTAACCATAATCATAACGAACGACCACTATACAGACGTTTTCAAAAATACATTGATTTAACTTCAAATATAAATATTGTTTTACATAACCAAAATACAGCGTAAGTAGTTCTTAAAATACCAAGATTTAAATACACAATTTAGTTTATCAGGAAAGATGCAAATAAATCTCCGAGTTTGAAAATGATGCGACTCCAAAATGAACGGAAGCCTTGCAATGCTTCCGATAAATGTGCATGTCTTAATCACCTGAAAATACATGCTAAATTACGTCAACAAATTGTTGGTGTGCTCATAGGTTTACGCGAAAAGACCAATTGTATGGACATTATCAGATGAGTTGAATTTATAAAGCATAAATTCCATGTATGTATTACATAAACCATCATGCAACCGAAGCTTAATTAAATGAGTTTGCTCTGCATAGTATTCCCATACGTAATACCGTGTGTTAAATATATATGCATCCCGCCGTTAGCCGATTAAGACTAACCCGAATGGGGGACATGACTCCCGATAGATCTATCCAGAATATATTCGCGCTTACAAATAAATGTAATTAACGGTTCATGATTTGAGAGCTGATGGATCCACATGTGTAATACATATAAGAAATAAACAGTTTTGATGTCCATATGAAAATGGTGGATGTATTTCCACCCCAATAGATAGTGAAAATGTGAAGACCACCCCTTACGGGGCAGTTCTCACTAGTCTAGGTCCCACATCATGCAATACGATATCAATCAAACTAAGATAGAGTAATTTTAGATGCGGAATTATAAATTACAGTACAAGCTATTAAGATTTAAGTTTAATACAGATTAAGTTTTTAAATTAAACTTATAAAGGGCACAAGTCTAATCTAATTCATGTCATCATATAATCAAAATAAATCTACCCAGATCACCATAATATCATCATCCAATTAGTACCAAAATGGGTTTGCTGAGTAGAGGTCTATGAAACTTCTGTCTTGAGCGTATAAGACCTAAGAACTAGGTCCGGCAGGTGACTTTCCTTTGTCTTTTCCTGTAAAAATGTTAATGTAGCAACCCTAAGCAATGCTTAGTGAGTAAATAGATTTTCAAATTAACATTCAAGTCAAGCGGATCATCAGTCTAGCATGATATGTCTTGGCTGCCGCTACAGCCCTCATGATTGAGACATAGAAGTCATAGAGTCGGATGATGCTCAGGCCACGCTCACGCTTAAATCATGGGGATCAGCCACATACTGGGCTAGCTACCAGTAAATCAACGTGGCGGAACATCGGAGGTCATTACCAAGTTCATTTGAACTGGTGAAATAGCCAGGTCTAGAACAATAGACCAATCAAGGCTAATCAAGATGAATCAATATAACAAGTCTATTCAATGATGAAGCATAAGTAGTCAATGTCATGATAGCAGTAGTCTCAAAGCAGTATCAGAAATAAATTATAAATGCAATAACATAAGAAATGATGATCAAATAGCTATCATGATCCACTGGGCAACACCCAACCATGGTGTGCACAGGTCACAATCCAGCTGATAATATAAATGTCAAATCGATCTAGCATCAACAATATGTCTCAACCGGAAATTCAAGCATGTTAAATCTGAATATCTATAACTCACAGTGTTGGGTCTTTATCAAACAGATGTAAAATCTGCCACCTGAGTTATCTCAGGATTTTATCTCAATCTGTTCTCTGTCAAATCAAATCTTTGACCCACTTTATAAATCTCTAAATCTTTGTTCAGAATTACACTGAATCTGTCCAGAATTATTATATCATATCATGTCAATATCATATCATTATCGTCATCTCTTTAGTCGTTAAAATCTTTATTTTATCTGATTCTGATAACTGATCATTTATCTAATTTTCTCTTTTGTTCATATTAAATTCTCAAGGGTCAATATATATATATATATATATATATATATATATATATATATATATATATATATATATATATATATATATATATATATATATATATATATATATATACTCAATTTAAAGGTTCAAGTAGTATAAGTAGTTAAATTAAAAGTTAAGGATTAAATTAGATTCATATATATTAATGCTAACATGTACACTTATTTAAACAAATTAAATTCGAATGTCAGGTGCTAGAAACTCACTTCGAATTTGAGGGATAAATTCGAACATACATGCATAGATTCGAAGATATAATTCGAATTTGATGATTAAATTCGAATATAATTTCGAATTTAGCTCAAATTCGAGTTTGTTCCATGTATTTTCGAGTTTGTTCTTGGCAACTCGAGTTTGTTCATATTTGCAGCTTTAAAACATACATTTTTAGGCCTAAAATCACGAATATGTTACGTAACAAACCTATGTTCGATTATATTATACAAATTCTAGTTAAACTCCATAAAAATAGCTTTAAATTTCATAAAACTAATAAATTCGAAAAAACCGAAATATATAAAAACTTAAAAATATCGATTCTTACCTCAAATTCGTATGAAATCACGCAGGAGATAGCAGATTCGTGTAGTATTCTCCGAGATCTTTCTAACGATATATATAACTTGATAATCGGACGGTCAGTTTGGGAGATAATTTAGAGAGAAGGTAGAGAGAGTAGAGAGAGAAGTTAGAGAGAGAGAGTAGAGAGAGAGAGAATCTGACTTTTGAATTATAAATCACGTTTATATACTTCATCTAGTTATATTTGCTAGTTAACCCACTTTCATTTTTGTATATTATACCTCTTTTATTTAATTATCTTTAATAATTTATTAATTCATAATATAAATATTTATATAATTTAATTAAATATTTCATAACTTAATTAAATTATAATTCAAATAATGTAATAATATTACATTATCGGTTCAAATACTAAATTTATGACATGATCAAAAGTTAGGTTGTTACAGAAAATAGGGGCTATGAAGTCTCACCGCATGTTGATGGCAAAAATGAGCGTAAAAACGACAATTTACGTTGTTGATGAGTGATGACACCGGACGCGTTTAACCGAGTCCTAAATGATATAAGGGACTTAATAGTCTCCCATATATATTAATATGTATGCATAAGTGTTGTTATGTTTTAAGTCACCCAATATTACAAGTTTATAAATAAAACTCACTTCAAACGTCAAGTTTATACATATATAATTTTCCAGCTTTATGAAGGTTTTTCGGCCTACTTTGAGGCTGTTTTTGACCAAGCTCCAAAACGATTTAGACTTTGGTTTTCTTAGACATTAAACTACTATATACATATAATTTTTAAAGTGAAGAACGGCCATTTTTCGAGGTGTTTAGGTTAGGGAAAAAGCTCGTTAAAAACCCTATGTTGGCCATTTTTGAGCTGTCAAACTTTCGGGTTCCCAAATAATATCTGGGGGTTCTAAACTCCATAATAAATTATGAAAAATTCCAGAATTTTAGGTAAGACATAGATCTAACTTTTGAGACAAGAATCAACTAATTTTGTTAAGTTATGAATTTGTTATGATTTTTCAAAGTTGATGCAACAATTCTGCCGAAATTCCGTATTTCATAAACTTGAAATAACTTGTGATTCTTGTTGTTTATTCAAAGAATACTTGTATAAAAAGTTATAAAACACATTTATATAACTTATTTTCATAATATTTACACTTACATGATGTGTTTATATATTTATAAACACATTTGAAGAAACAACTTAAAAAAACAAAAACTAGAAATTTATAAAATTGAGTTTTTATTAAACTTTTTGTTGTTGGTGATTATATATATTATGCAAGACTTATATAAACATAAATATAAGATGTTATAAGTTAATTTTACTTACTTTGGGGTATTAGAAGTATGCAGATGAGAAGAAGTTGAAACTCTGCAAAAGTTGCACCTAAAAACACTTGAAACTTTGAAGAACACAAAAATTGAAATTTTGGCTTTGTGAATGGCCTTCTTGGCCGGATTTTGAAAGAGAGAAAGGGAGAGTTTTTGGCTTGTGAAGTGTGGAAATGAAGAGTTAAATGGGGTCTTATTTATAGAGGAGAAAAAGGTGGTGAAATGATGAAGAATAGTGTGAGATCTTGCTTGAAATGAAAGGAGAGGATATGATCTTGATATGTTGAGTAAAAACAATTATTTCAAGTCCTTTTGTGTACTCTCTATGGCCGGCCTAATGAGGTATATTTCCATGTATTTTTTTTTGTATAAAAGTATTTAGAAATGTATTCTTGTATTTCCCTTTTCTTGTAATTTCATAAATACTTTTGGATGCATTGTTTTAATGAATTGTTTTAGTCTTGCATAATTAATGTTAAGTAATTGTATTAGTGTATGATTAGTGTCACTAATCATAGATTAATTATGTACTTAGTTGAATTAATCCCTCACATCGTAAATTGATCGGATTAATTGATTTCCCGATTCATCGCACCGATGAATTTGATTCTAATTGAGTTGAATTTCCTTGTGAACATTGTTAATCACTTGATTAATTGCTAATGACCACTGATTATGTTATAATTGGCTAGTAAATACTGATTAGGTCATAGTCGCTAACCTGGTTTAATGTCGGATGTTACAACAGAAGTTCACAAGAGTACTATTTTTGAATTCGGTACCATGATCACTTCTAAGCTGCTTGACTTGGGCAGAGTTTAGAACTTCCATCTTCTTGATAAACCCAATAATTTCTCTGACAGCCTCTTCTTTGGTCTTTTGGAAGATCACCCAAGTGTACCTGGAGAACTCATTAACCATTACTAAGGTGTGTCTTCTATCCCCTAGACTTGAGACACTAACAGGTCCAAACAAGTCCATGTGGATTAAGAAGAGAGGTGTATCAATAGAGAAATTATGTTCGGATTTAAAAGATGTTTTTCTTTGCTTACCCTTCTCACAAGTTGTGCAGATTTTATCCTTAACATAAGTTATAGAAGGCAAACCTGTTAGTAACTCTTTCTTACAGAGTTTGTTGATATTCTTGAAGTTCAGGTGTGATAGCCTTTTGAGCCATAACCAGTTGAGCTCAGCATTGCTTCTTGAGATGAAATTGGATTCAGTTGTAGGATCAGCAGATTTCATATCTACAATGTATAACCATTTCTTTCTTTGTGCACACAACACAACTTTGCATTGGGAATCCAGTATGTACCCTAAGTTCTCATCAAAGTTAACATTGTAGCCAGCATCACACAGTTGACTTATGCTAACAAGATTATGTTTTAGCCCAAACACATAGGCTACTCTATTCAAGATTGCAGCACCAGCATGAAGGGTTCTATATCCTTCTGTGGATCCCTGGACATTGTCACCAAATGTGACCTTTGGGCCTTTTTCAGGCTTGAGATCACTAAGCAAATTTTTGCAACCTATCATGTAGCCAGAGCAACCACTGTCCAAGTACCAAACCTGGCTTGGTTGTTTGACCTGCAGAGTAACAAGAGGAAAGATTAGTTCTTAGGGGAACTCATCACAGGGATGAGTTCTCCTTCCTCATCAACATTTGTTGATGGACCACTAAGATCAACACTAATATTTCCAATTTGGATTGTATCTACTGAGATACACTCCTCAATGACAATGTTACTCTCAACACTGCTGGATTTTGCAATGTTGGATCTAACAGTGTCAACAGGCCTTATGTCCTCAGTTTCAGGACAGTCCTTGGCCATATGAGTTTCCTTTTCACATTTATAACATTTTATCTTTATGGACTTTTTGAAAGAAGAACTCATAGAAACACATTCTGGTTTATCTTTGTTGGACTTCTCAACGGGTTTTACAAATGTTTCACTTGTTTTAGAAGAACCAATAGGTTGAATGGAAGGTACAATAGCAACAGTTTTACCTGTATCCTCTTTCCTCTTTCCTCTTTTAGGAGGACAGAGATCAAATACATGTAATTTAACTGTCTTTTGCCCTTCTCGGGTTGAGCTATGGTGTTGCCTTTGCCTCTACTGACCTGTGATGACTTTTGCCTACTTGTGGTAGTGTGGTCATCATGCTTGGTTTTATCAAAATAATTTCTTTCATTTATAACCAATTTACCGCTATGATTTAAAAACTTATTTGAAATCATAGCAGATTTACTTCCAATATGAGACTCACTCCTGTTGGATGCAGGCTGTTTTCCTTTTGAAAATTTCTTCTCAAAGTGTTCAGCATTGAATGGAGGAACAGGTTTCTTACCACCAGGTTTAACATCAGAACCTGTCTGGTTGACAGGTTTAGTGGCCAAACTTGTAGTTTTAACTTGTTTTCTATTCTGTTGTTTATGTGAATTGGCTAAGCACTTAGCAGCCTGGTTTAATGGAGAACACATTCCATCACCAGTCTTTGCAACCTTTTCACATAAACTGTCAGTGTTTTGAGGCCTGACAAACCTGTTTGTTGAAATCAACTTTCCATTTACATTTTGAATGAATGTATTTGGAAGCTCAGACAGACCTGTTTCCAGATTCTTGATTTCAACAATTGAAGCTGCTGTATCAAGATCTCCTCCAAGATAAGCTTGGATTTGAGCATGAATTTGCTCATTGATACATTGACTGACTCTTTTAGATGAATGCTTTGAGTCTGTTTCTATCTTTTCCTCTAATAAAATAGGATTGATGTGTTTACCTCATCAAGTTCAGTTTTCAACTTACAAAGACTGTCCAGTTCATTCGATTTTATTTCAAGATCAGTTTTTAGCTTAGAGATTTGTGACTTCAAAGCATCATGCTTCTCAATGGCAGCTTTCAAATTCACAAGTAAGTAATCAAACATTTTAACTTTTTCTTCAGAGTTGTAATCCTTATAGTTTTTTACCTTATACATCATGGTGGGATTCTAGTTCTCTAAAGAGCTGAGAGCTTCAACTTCAGCCAAGTCTTGTTTGAAGTTACATGTTGAAGGGGCATCAGTGTCGGCTACTAGACAGTTGTTATCTTCTTCATCAGATGATGAATCAAAGTCTTCCCAGTCACATGTTTCAGCCATCAGTCCATCCTGTTTGTTGGAAGCCACAGAGTCATCCAACTTTTTCAACTTGGCCATGGCCATAAGGTACTTAACCCTACAGCCATCGTCCTTGTTTATCTTATAAGGCTTGGAGGACGAGCCAACAGATTTAGACACACAGTCAGCAGCTATATGGCCTGTTTTGACACATTTAAAGCACTCAACCTTAGATTTATCAAATGCCTTCTTTTTGGTAGCACCTGATTTCCTTTGCAGCATCTTACCACCAAATCTTTTCTTATTGAATATTCTGACAAGCATAGCAATCATTTGCTCATCATCAAGTTCAGTAAGATCTTCACAATCATCTTCTTCTGATATCACTTCCAATTCATCATCAGCCTGTTGATCAGCTTGTCTGAACACATCACATATCTGATTAGCAGGCTGTCTCACAACAGCCACTAAGGCAGCACCTCTCTTGTATATTTCCAAGGCATTTCTCTTTTGTTGCCTTGATTGTTCATCATTTAGCAAGGATCCATATAGGTTAACTAGATCCATGCCTTTGATAGTGCCTGAATTTCTAAGAATAGTAGAAAAATAGTTCCATTCCTCAGGCAGTATGTCCAAGAACTTGTTTACCAGGGTTAGGTTGTCCTTAGTGATCTCAACAGCTTTGAGATCATTGATCAATGCAGTGAACGTGGTGTAGGTTTCAGTGAGACTCTCCTTTGGTTTTGCAAAGAACAGTTCATATTGTCTAACAGGATTGTTTATCCTGTTATCCAATGTGATAGTGGGACCGTAATAGACAGTACTCAAAGTGTCCCACATTTGTTTGGCTGTTTTCATTTTCTCAACCTGTTTGAACACATCACCAGGTAAAGAATGACAAGTTGTTTCTAGATTTTGCATCAAGGGCTACCAGTCTTCTATCCTCATCAGTCCACTGAGCTTTAGCTTTCTCAATGGTCCTGACTTAAGGAACAACACCTTCAGCAGCAGGAGTAATAGTAGTGACAGATGTAGGCACATATGGACCTTCCATCACAATCTCTAATAGTTGTACATCCAGATTCTCTAAGTAGAGCATCATTCTGCACTTTCAACCAGAGAAGTTCTGATGATCGTACTTTGGGGGATTTGCCATATATCCATTATTATAGTAAGAAGAAGAGTTTGAAGCACTGTTCTCCATGGTGGGAAATGGGAAGATAAGAAAGAGATCTAGAGATAACACACACTCCAAACTGCTCTGATACCGGTTTTAGGTCTCAAAAGGTTTCCTAATTATGTTGCAGTAAGCTGTAGAGTGGGGGAGGGGGTGAATACAAAAAATTAAAACTTTAACACACTTTCTCAAAGTTTGTATGTATATATTAACAAGTGTTAATTACAATCAGGTTTGAACTGCGAAATGGTTCAAACAAATATGACAAACACAACAGATGAACAATTAATCTAAGACTCACTCAGACTAGTTACAATGAATTCACTCACTAAGATGCACTCATTGGTTTACAAGACAAAGACAAACAGCGTAGAAGCAGAACAGCTTAGACACACTATCACTATTCTATTCTTTGTTGAAGGCAGAACTTGCACGCATGAAAACATAATTCTTTTTGCACGTTCTGGACTTGTGGATGTCTCTCTTGGATATCTCAAATTCCTTAGAAGCTTCTTTATATACTCACTCAGTGATTCTTAGTGAAACTTCCTCATTGGATGCAGGGATAGTGGAGTGCCTTTACAAAAAGACAAGGATACTTTTCTGCACGTCTGACAAAACAGAATTTGTCCCTTTGTAGCAGAATCTTTATCTTTTATTTTTTGTCTCTGTTGCATACTGCTTTACCTTAAAGAGGAATGTCAACTTTAAACATTTCTTACTTCATGTATAGCCATTTTGATATAAGAAATGGTCTGTCACCCATTTCAAATATTCTCTTTGTCTTCATGTATCAGAACAGCCCGGGCAGAGAAAGCAACTTCTGATTTTCAACTTTGTCTTAGACTTGTAAACTGATCTTCACGTCCAAGACTTTACATGATGACATGGAAATAAATTCCATAAAGTGTAAAACCTGTTCACAAAGAACAGGTTCTGTTCACAAAGAACAGAACACTTAACTTGCGTCAAAGCTGTACAATAGATATGAACAATGTAGACAGTTTATGTCAAAATGTAACAGTGTGAACAGCTTTGGGCTTATATTGCAAACCACTTATCAGTTTTCAAAAAGGCATTAAAAAGCCTTAAATTCTACCCTTAAGTGTATCAAACAGGTTTGATTGAAAATCTCTCCCTATGAGAACAGGTTTGATTGAGGCCTTTTTGTGCCTAACAGAATCAAATGATAGTTGGGCATGGTTCTTCGAAATGTTTAGGTCGTATGTTGCCAATAGATCAACAGAGCCTTTGTGTGTACTTTCGGACAAACATAAAGAGATCATCAACGCAATGCAGAATCTGAATGATTGGATGGAGCCGTTTGCTTACCATCGTTATTGTCTGCGCCATGTACAAAGCAATCTTATGACACAGTTCAAGGTATCAACGTTGAAGAAATTATGTTGGGGCATGGGTTCTACAACCCAAAAAAAGGAAGTACAGATATTTCGTTAGAGAATGCAGACAACTAAATGAGGATGCTTGGAAGTATCTAATGGAAATTGGTACAAGTAACTGGACTGTAGTACATGATCGTGATCATATGCGTTGGGGCAACCTCACAACAAACATAGAATAGTGCATGAATAATTCCTTGTGTGCAGCCAGACTACTACCAATTAGAGCTTGCATTGAATACACTTTCAACAAGTGTGTGGAGCATTTCAGAATGCATTGTGAGATAGCATTGAACTGTGATCCACCATTACCACCAAGAATGTGGTGTTTGTTCACGCTTCATGAACGGCACGCACAAGAACACATAATCGTTGAATTCAACATCATGTCAATAGTTGTTTAATTTCATAAAACTAAAATTATATAATAATTGACACGAATTTCGGATCCAAAGCCGAGTTCGGACCCCCAACCCGAATTCGGACCCTAACCCAAGTTCGGTCCATATATAAGTTCGGATCACATCGTTTCGGACTCATCTGAATTCAGACTCCGACTAAAACTCAACACGTGGAAATTATGTTTTTCTTCTGTTTTGTATATATGAAGTCCGGATCTCATCCGAGTTCGGATCAGATCCGAATTCGGACCAACCAAATTCATACTTGTGCAGTTTTGTCATTTTTCCAGATTTAATTCCATCATTTTTGTACTAATTCAATGTATGAAACAATTAATGTCAACTCAAATATACTCAATTTCAATCACTTTTAACACCAATATTAACATATTTACGTACCAAATTGAACACTTTTTGGCCACTTTTATCACCCATCGGCGCACACACACAATAACACACACTAATTTTCCAAAACCATACTCATAGTTTGAATCTGATGCTGAAATTTTGTACATAGTTTTCACAATACTCGATTTAGATGAATCCATAACAATATATTACATGCATTAACATTTGAAACTCCAAATTTATGATTCGGTTTTCATCAAAACCGACCCAAAACTCTTAAATTCGAAGAGTTCAAGTAATATATACCTTAAATCATTGGTTGTAGATGTTTTAGTTCCTTCTTAACCACTTGAATCCATATTTTTAGCTTCAAATATCACAATTTGATGATCTTGGATTGAAGATGAGAGAGAGAGAGAGAGAGAGAGAGAGAGAGAGAGAGAGAGAGAGAGCCGACAGAGAGTTTTGAGAGTTTTTGAAATGAAATGAACCAAAATAAAAGACAAAGGGTCTTTTATTTCTAAAGTTTCGGCTTTTGACACTTTTAACCCCTCAATTCATCTGATTTCCTTTAAATTCAGATTTTACCTCAAAATTTCACCATTAAACATTTACTAATTATTTTCACTTAATAAATTGAATTTCCAAATAAAGCAACCATCTTTTATAATTAATCCAAATACATAATCCAACATAATTATATTAAATTCAAAAAAAATCAAACTAATTAACCTCTATTACATCATTTTAATTCTTAGGATGTTACAGCATGGGCTCCACCACGCTTGAACTTCATCCTCGAAGTTACTTGGCTTCAAACAATGGTGGATATTTCTTTATCATCTCTGTCTTGGTTTCCCACGTATGATTTGCTCCCTTATGATGCTTCCAACGTACAAGCACCATTTCGATTTCTTTACTTCGTAACTTCTTTACTTTGGTATCTACGACACACTCCGGCTCTTCCACATATCGGAGTCTTTCGTCAATTTGCAGCTCAGTATCATCGGCCCAGTCCTCGTTATCAGTAGTAAATGACTTTCTGAGATTCCCCACATGGAACACCGGATGTATGCCTGACATTTCTTCAGGCAAATCCAAACGATAAGATTGGTTTCCTACTTTCTCTTTTATTCTAAATGGTCCAACGGATCTCGGAGCTAATTTTCCTCTGTTAACAAAACGTGTAACACCTCTCATAGGTGATATCTTTAAATAAACCCAATCATTCGCGTCAAAACTGATCGGTTTGTGCCTCCTATCGTGATAGCTTTTCTGTCGATCCTGGGCCGCCTTCATATTCTGTCTAACCAGCTGTATCTTCTCATTTGTTTCCTGAAGCAATGCCGACCCAGCAATCAGTGTTTCTCCGGTTTCTCTCCAACAAGTAGGAGTCCTACACCTTCTCCCATATAATGCCTCAAACGGTGCTTTCTTTATCGTTGCGTGATAACTGTTGTTTTACCAGAACTCTGTCAATGGCAAATGATCGTCCCAATTACCACCAAGATCCAAGATACACGCCCACATCATATCTTCCAGAGTAAGGATGGTCCTTTCACTTTGGCCATCAGTTTGCAGATGGTAAGCTATACTCATCGTGATTCTCGTTCCCAATCCTTCTTGCAAAGCTGACCAGAAATTTGAAGTAATCGGCTATCCCGATCTGATACAATGGACTTAGGTACTCCGTGTCTAGATATGATCTCATCCATATAAATCTGAGCCAACTTTTCCAAGGAATAATTCTCTCTTATTGGAATGAAGGTTGCCGACTTGGTCAATCTATCAACTATTACCCAAACTGCATCACGTTGACGCCTAGTTTTCGGAAACTTCGTGACAAAATCCATGGTGATGTGTTCCCACTTCCATTCCGGAATGGGAAGCGGTTGCAGACTGCCATAGGGTTGCTGATGTTCGGCTTTCACAAGCCGACAAGTCCGACATCTTTCAACATACTGACCTATATCCTTCTTCAATCCCGGCCACCAGAAGTCTACTTTCAGTTCATTGTACATCTATGTGCTCCTGGGATGTACAGAAAACTTTGACTGATGTGCTTCTTCAATAATCACTCTCCTCATACCCTCGAACTTCGGCACCCAAATCCTTCCATATACACCTTTCAATCCCGACTCACTTGTTTCCATTATCTTCTTCTGCACTCGAATATCCTCAGCATCAACGTTTTCTTCTTTTAAAGCTTCCTCTTGAGCGGCTTTAACATCATCAATAATCGTGGAAGTTAACATCGTAGACGTCATCATATAACAACAATCCTTGGCATAGGCTTTGCGACTCAAAGCATCGGCTACCACATTAGCCTTACCAGGTTGGTAGAGTATCTCACAATCGTAGTCTTTAATAAGTTCCGTAGACCTACGTTGTCTCATATTAAACTCCTTCTGACTGAAGATATACTTCAAGCTCTTATGGTCCGTGTATAATTGACACTTAGTTCCATACAGATAGTGCCTCCATAACTTTAATGCAAAAGTAACTGCGGTCAACTCCAAGTCATGAGTTGAATAATCCTTCTTGTGCTGCTTTAACTGTCTCGAGGCATAAGCTATAACATTTCCACGCTGCATCAGTACAGCACCTAATCCCAACCTCGAAGCATCCGTGTATACCACAAAATCCTCATTGCCCTCCGGTAGAGCAAGTATCGGTGCTTCACTTAATATCTTCTTCAAAATCTCAAAAGCCTCTTGCTGCACAGTTTCCCAAACAAACGGTGCATTCTTTTTCGTTAATGCAGTCAAAGGAACTGCAATCTTCGAGAAATCTTTAATAAACCATCGATAGTAGCCCGCCAGTCCAAGAAAACTACTGATTTCTGTAGCTGAACGAGGCGGCTCCCAATTCTTTATCGCTTCAACTTTAGCTGGATCTACAGAAATCCCAGCTCCAGATGTTACATGTTCCAAAAACTGAATTTGTTGCAGCCAGAACTCACACTTTGAAAATTTGGCGTACAATTTCTCTTTTCTCAACATTTCCAATAATTCTCTTAGATGAACAGCATGTTCTGCTTCAGACTTAGAGTATACCAAATGTCATCAATAAACACAATTACCAACTTGTCTAACATCAGTCTGCAAATTCTATTCATCAAATCCATAAAAACAGCTGGGGCGTTTGTTAACCCAAAAGGCATCACTAGAAACTCGTAATGCCCATACCGAGTTCTGAATGCTGTTTTAGGCACATCATCTTCTCGTAGCTTCAACTGATGGTACCCCAATCGTAAGTCGATTTTAGAGAACACACTAGCCCCATGTAATTGATCAAACAAATCATCTATCCTCGGCAGCGGATACTTATTCTTAATTGTCAGCTTATTCAGCTCCCGGTAATCAATGTACATCCTCATCGTGCCATCTTTCTTTTTCACAAACAATACAGGGGCTCCCCACGGCGATGAACTCGGTCGAATGAAACCCTTATCCAACAACTCCTGAAGTTGCTTCATCATCTCTTGCATTTCGGTAGGAGCAATGCGATACGGAGAACGAGCTACCGGTGCAGCTCCAGGGATCAGATCAATACGAAATTCTACTTGTCTCTCAAGCGGCACGCCAGACAATTCTTCCGGAAACACATCCGGGAATTGTGATACAACAGGCACATCCGCCACAGTCTTCTTCTCAGCCTTGGCATCAATAGCATATGCTAGGTAGGCGTTACATCCCTTTGTAACAAGCTTTTGAGCTTTTGCAATGGTCAACAAGCACAGATCCCCACTTCTCCTATCCCCATATATACAGATCTCACACCCCTCCGGAGTAGTTATCTTTATCATACGCTTCTTACACACTATATGAGCTTCATTTTCGATCAACCAGTCCATTCCAACAATCACGTCAAACTCACTGAATTCGATCGGAATCAGGTCCAAATTGAAGACTACATCTTCAATCATTAAAGTGCAGTTACGGTATACGTGATCTTGACTATAGTGTTACTAGCAGTTTCAATATCTAGTACAGCAGATAGCTTAGACAGTGGCATTGATAGTTGTTGTGCAAAAATAGTAGATACAAAAGACCGGTTGGCACCCGAATCAAATAGAACTCGTGCTGGCATAGAATTAACGATAAACATACCCGTAACCACTTCTGGGTTTTCCTTGGCCTCCTCTGTTGTTATCTGAAAAGCACGAGCTGGTGTCCTTTGTGGCTGACTCTGGCGGTTGACTGAACCACCACTTGATCCTCCATACGATCGTGTTGTAGTTGGAGTAGCAGCAGCTGGATCATTCTTTCTGCAATTCCTACTGTAATGCCCCCATACACCACACTTATGGCAGGCATCAGCTTTCCTTAGCCACTCATTCTGAAAATGACCCAATTACCCACAGCAAAAACAGGCGCGTCCATTAGTGCACTTGCCGAAGTGTTCCAAGTGACACTTGTTACAATACCGCGGTTCTGTGTTGATGGAGTAAGCACGAGCATGACCAGAAGACCCAGATGATCGTCGATAAGACTGCTGTGGTGAATACTGCGATGAACGAGAAGAACCCGAGTATCCCCCTTCACGTTATCATTTCGGTGGTGACGGCTGTGTTGGGTTAATGGAAGCAGCAACAGACCCAATTGAATAACCCGACATGATAAGAATTTGCTCTACATTTCTGGAAGCCTCTAATAAGCCAGCAAATGTAGGGTAACGGACGTTGCTCATAACCCTCCTAATCTCCATATCTAAACCAGCCTCGAACCTGGTTACTTTCCTTTCCTCTGTATCAACTTGATGAGGCGTAAACAAACTCAGCCTCGTGAATTCCACAGCATACTGGGACACAGTCTTAGTCCCCTGCATTAGTGTCATGAACTTTGCTTCTAATCTTCGGCGCTCATCAACCGGGTAATATTGTTGAGTGAATATTTCAGTGAACTCAGCCCAAGTCATTACAAAAACTTTCTCCAGTGTTAAAGCATTCACCATAGAATTCCACCACATGATCGCGTCTTTGGTGAACATAGCAGTAGCGAATCGGACCATGTCCTTCTCAGTACAATCGCTGATTCAGAATGTCCGTTCGGTTGCTGTTATACATTCAAGTGCGGCAACAGCATCACCCAGTCCATTAAACTCCACGGCCCCATTTCCTTTGAAGTCCTTGAACCGACAACCTTTGGGTTTGTTATATGACTCAGTGTTCTCATCTTGTTCATCATTGTTTCCCTCTTTTTTCTTATTCTTTCTCTTGTCTTCCCTTCTCTTAGCTTCGGCCTCGTCTCGAGCCCGAAACTGGTCTTAAATCATCTTATTTTGCTCAGCCATCATGGCAAGCATCATTTCTCTTGTTTCTTCGGGTGTCATTCCTCCTCCAGACATGTTCTGAAATATAAAACATATAACTTGTTTAGTAACATGTCATTTATTTAAAGACACCACCCATTGTCCCTTATGAAAGTCAACTTCTTATGATTATTGAATCATAACCTATCTTAGTTCAGATCATTACTTAAACCACTACAGATCACCACTTAATGTTTGAGACCAATACCTCACGGACAATTGAATCTCAAACTACTGCTTTGATACCATTCGTTGTGACACCGTTGCCACAATAAACACCATTACAATAAACCCATGATTAATCACCAAACACATGATTACATAATGATCTGAAAGCTTAATATAATTGCGGAAGCATTAAAGTACATAATAAAAATAATACAACTGATTTAAACACCCTACGGTGCTACAAGGTTTCAAGTCTAAGTCTACATATTCAAAATTTATTACATCATCCCAAGTGTATTACAATAATAATCCCACGATTCAGTTACCAATATGAATAGTAGATCTCTTCAAGTCTTCAAATAATGACCTAGCTAGAAGGTTCCGCAGCAGATTTACCTTTTCTTGTAAAAATGTCAACAACTGAGGGGTAAGCAAAGCTTAGTGAATACATAGATTTACGCATTCTATAAATCTTTATGAAGCCCCCAAGAGTAAAACCGACGACGCACGTCGTATACTCTCTACGTACACAAAGTACGGCAAAAGAGTCGTAGCTCCTACAAGCCCAAAGCTCGGCATTTAAACCAACCATCTGAGACAGACATAACATCAGGGATGACTTACTGCCTACCAGAACCTCAAAGGGATCAGCTCTGGGTCATATAGAGTAACATCGAAATAGCAGATGTGACCCGCCGGTCCATCGACAGATGCACATCAAAAGAACGGACATGCAACAAGATCAATGTGCATCTAAGTCTACGCAAGTTAGTAGAATTCCAAATGAATATGAAACAACATGTCTCAGCAGGCAATAGCTAACATAAAATAGATATAGACATGCGAAATCATATGTACTCACAGTGGGTGCGTTAGTTAATTTCAGATAATTTTTATTTCTCCTCGAGCTTTCAACCGGATCCACAAAGTACCCCACTGTGGGTTAAACAACACCACAAGGGACCTGTTAAGTTAGTTGTAACACAACATCATGTCAAAAGTTGTTTAATTTCATAAAAATTAAATTTTATAATAATTGACACGAATTTCAGATCCAAAGCCGAGTTCGGACCCCAACCCGAATTCGGACCCTAACCCAAGTTCGGTTCATATATAAGTTCGGATCACATCGTTTCGGACTCATCTGAATTCAGACTCCGACTGAAACTCAACACTTGGAAATTATTTTTTTTTCTGTTTTGTATATCTGAAGTCCGGATCATATCCGAATTCATATCATATCCGAATTCGAACCAACCGAATTCATACTTGTGCAGTTTTGTCATTTTTCCAGATTTAATTCCATCATTTTTGTACTAATTCAATGTATGAAACAATTAATGCCAACTCAAATATACTCAATTTCAATCACTTTTAACACCAATATTAACATATTTACGTACCAAATTGAACACTTTTTGGCCAGTTTTATCACCCATCGGCGCACACACACACACTAACACACACTAATTTTCCAAAACCATACTTATAGTTTGAATCTGATGCTGAAATTTTGTACATAGTTTCCACAATACTCGAGTTAGATGAATCCATAACAATATATTACATGCATTAACATTTGAAACTCCAAATTTATGATTCGGTTTTCATCAAAACCGACCCAAAACTCTTAAATTCGAAGAGTTTAAGTAATATTTACCTTAAATCGTTGGTTGTAGATGTTTTAGTTCCTTCTTAACCACTTGAATCCAGATTTTTAGCTTCAAATATCACAATTTGATTATCTTGGATTGAAGATGAGAGAGAGAGAGAGCTGAAAGAGAGTTTTGAGAGTTGTTGAAATGAAATGAACCAAAATAAAAGACAAAAGGTCTTTTATTTCTAAAGTTTCGGCTTTTGACACTTTTAACCCCTCAATTAATCTGATTTCCTTTAAATTCATATTTTACCTCAAAATTTCACCATTAAACATTTACTAATTATTGTCACTTAATAAATTGAATTTCTAAATTTCTAAATAAAGCAACCATCTTTTATAATTAATCCAAATACATAATCCAACATAATTATATTAAATTCAAGAAAACTCAACTAATTAACCTCCATTACATCATTTTAATTCTTAGGATGTTAGAGTAGATAAGTGGCATACACTACCATATCCTTCGGGTCCACGTGTGCAACTTGGAAGGCAGACACGACCTCACCCTCCACCCCTGAACTCTAGAGGTGTCCTTAAATGAGCCTCCTCGCTGTGATGTAGATTAAGATGCACCTGCACCAGTGCCTGCCACTGTAACTGGAATACACATACCCGAACCGTCCCAAGTACCCTAGCCCGTACCCTGGGCTCCGAAGAACCGTGTCAAGATATCCAACAAAGCTGAATTGCGGACGTACTCATCGCCTGCAAGTTTCTCTGCCCCGAAACCGTTTCCCCTCGAATGCATACTGACCTTGTTAACCAATCACTTGTAGTCACACATAAATCACCTAGTGTCATACAATATGCTAGGATTATTAAATCCCCTAATATTCGTCCCCGGAATACTTCCCAAGGATCTGAACACGGTCTAAGCTCAAGCATCCATTAACGATACTCAACACATGAAACTACAAGCTTTGATACCATACGTGTAACACCCTTCGAACCCGATTAAATGTCATGTCATTTACAATACACGGGTAACAATGATGCATATAATTTAAAATATTTTACACAATATAAACAACCCTGTTTAAGTGCTAACCCATCGTACATGTCGCCAAAACCCAGATACATAAATCCAAATACAGAATCCCATGGTCTCCCACCAGTATAGTAACAACATACAGTCAATAGTGTGCAAAACCCTGTTCAATAGACTCAAAGCTCCTACTTCTGCTTAGGAGGAAGCAGTCATATCTTCTATCCCCGAGACACACATTTAGACTCGAATATGTAAGATTCATAGCTCGTGAGTACACAAGGGTTTAGACTATGGACTAATCAAATAATCACATATGCATGTTAAGCATGGGAATCATATTAACTCTACACTAGTTGGCATAACCCATGACTCACTAACCTCTGCCCAGAGGCACACTAACCTCTTCCCAGAGGCGCTTAAGATCCAATACACCGAGATACACATCTCAATCGGGGAAACTCCTCCCCCTGCAGCCAAGCCACGCATGTGGAGGCTAGCAGGAATAATAAGCTCTGGAGAGACCTAACAATAAATACAACCACATATATATATATATATATATATATATATATATATATATATATATATATATATATATATATATATATATATATATATATATATATATATGGAACCCTACACAGGATTAAACAGAGCCATTCAGCTCCCGCGATAACCCGTCGCGATCACTCTATAATGGATCCATATACTACTCAATGTACATCTCAATATACATACACATGTATCATAATTAAGGAAAGGTAAGATCATACTTGAGGGGCCGCTCGCAGTGCCCACAATATCATCACAGATAAAATATACACATACATTGACCCGAATAAAAGTAGGGCCTTTAAAAAAACTCGTGTACTCACCTGGATCACCCAACTAACTATCAATAGTCCCGCTGGCCCAAATATGTCTCGTCCCGATCTCTAACAGTCCCTATACACACAATGATTCTTCCAAGATTAGTCACAAGTCAACAAACAAGCCTAGTATATCCCATAATCATTAACACAATTGATTGACCTCAAATAGTAACCCCAAATAGGCCCCACGGCCCAAAAGCTCAATCTGGCCCAATTAGGCGGATCGCTACCTCACTCGTCCTAAGGCAGTCGCGCTGACCCCATTGCGGGGCGCGCTCACAACGCGGCCCGTGCTTATGAACCTTAGACCGCGCTCGACCCCGCGCAACCCATCCCGGCCGTGCTTAACCCATCGCGACGGCAATCGCAATGAGTTGCAGGTCCCCTACTTCTGTACAGCTTCTGTCTAGGGATTTTATCAATTCCACACTTCAATTTCAGCAATATAAAGTCACGATAATTATCCCAAAACACTTCTAATATACCCATAAACCAATTCCCATGGTTTCATAACAATTAACACAATAAAACAGAATCAAATCAAGAAAATTTTCTCACCTTGCAACCATGAAGAACACAAAGGTGAAGATTGAAGATTCCTAGCAGCTCAATCAATCGGTATGGCTTGAATATGAACTCCAGCAGCAGGCAAAACACAATTTCTTGCAAATTGAAGGAAGGAAAGATGAATACACATATTATATGTATCCGATATATCGTGGGTTCAACATCGATACCCGACCCCGTTATCAAAAATTCACATTTTATATCAATAAATCCATTTAATCACCATTATAAAAAATTCACATTTTATAATTAATCAACTAAAATTATATCCCGAAGCCACATATTATCAGTCCCGACACGTATAATCCACTAAACGGGACGTAATTGGACCAACGCAATATTAAATATAATAATCAGTTAATTGGATAATTACAAGCAACTGCTTGAGAGTCAGGGTGTTACATAAATAATTAAATTATGAAAAGTACATAAAAATAATAGAGATACAAACAAAAATAAAGAAAATAAAAGGTTTAAACTTTAAAGAAACAAAGAAGTGACATTTATTTAAATAAGTTTATATTAAAGAAGTATAAAAAGATATGATTCACATTATTGCTTCTAGATTAAAAAAGTGTAATAATATGATTATAATACTCAACAAAATTACATGGCAAATTTGACGATTATATTTATTAAAATATTGCCAAATTAGACAAAAATATGTATGATATCATTAAAGTGAATACATACATTTTATTTTATATTACACTCTTCTTATCTTAAAGATACATTTAAGTTCAAACTTAAATACTCTAAAACACATGATTTCTTTAAAAACTTTAGAACCATACCCAAAATTCATGTTAGATTAAAAAATTTAAGATATATATATATATATATATATATATATATATATATATATATATATATATATATATATATATATATATATATATATATATATATATATATATATATATATATATATAGGTTTAGGTTCAAAAGAGTCCCTTCAAAAATCCAGTGTACCAAGGGTACCCATCCAAAGCCACAAGATTAAATAAATCAATGGTTGTGATCAAAAAATGCTTTCCATGCGCGTCCCCCCCTTTTTTTTGGCTGGAAGGGTATTTTCGTAATTACAGCGACCATTCACATTACTTAATTCATCATTCACATTAATTGATCATTCACATTAGTTAATTGATCATTCACATTACTTAATTATTCATTCACAACACTTATTTGATCATTCACAAGAATTATTTGACTATTTACAATTCTTTTACACTTATTTGATCATTCACAATAATTATTTGACTAATTGATCATTCATATTACTTAATTGATCATTCACATTACTTAATTGACCATTCACATTACTTAAATGATCATTCACATTACTTAAATGATCATTCACATTACTTAATTAATCATTTACGTTACTTAAATGATCATTCACATTACTTAATTGATCATTCACCTTACTTAAATGATCATTCACATTGCTTATTTGATCATTCACATTGGTAAAATAATATCAGCACAACATGTGAATCTGAGCATTGTCAACTACTAACAAACAGTAACAAGATTAATGACAAACAGTAACAATGATCATTCATGTAACGCTCAAATTCTCAAATCTATCAAACATTAATAACATCAACCAATGTGAATGATCATTCAGCTAATGTGAATGGCCATTCACATTAGTCAATTTCACCATTCACATTGGTTGTACCATATCAGCACAGCATGTATGCTGTGCATCGTCAACTACTAACAAGCAGTAACAAGATTAATGACAAACAGTAACAATGGTCATTCATGTAACGCTCAAATTCTCAAATCTATCAAACATTAATAACATCAACCAATGTGAATGATCATTCAGCTAATGTGAATGGCCATTCACATTAGTAAATTTCACCATTCACATTGGTTGTACCATATCAGCATACCATGTATGCTGTGTATCGTCAACTACTAACAAGGAGTAACAAGATTAATGACAAACAGTAACAATGGTCATTCATGTAACGCTCAAATTCTCAAATCTATCAAACATTAACAACATCAACCAATGTGAATGATCATTCAGCTAATGTGAATGGTCATTCACATTAAGAAATTTACCATTCACATTGGTTGTACCATATCAGCACAGCATGTATGCTGTGCATCGTCAACTACTAACAAGCAGTAATAAGTAATGACAAACAGTAACAATGAACATTCATGTAACGCTCAAATTCTCAAATCTATCAAACATTAATAACATCAACCAATGTGAATGATCATTCAGCTAATGTGAATGGCCATTCACATTAGGAAATTTACCATTCACATTGGTTGTACCATATCAGCACAGCCTGTATGCTGTGCATCGTCAACTACTAACAAACAGTAACAAGATTAATGACAAACAGTAACAATGGTCATTCATGTAACGCTCAAATTCTCAAATTTGTCAAACATTAATAACATCAACCAATGTGAATGATCATTCAGCTAATGTGAATGGCCATTCACATTAGTAAATTTCACCATTCACATTGGTTAAATAATATCAGCACCTTACATTAGTCCTGTTAATTGTCAACTACATTTTGTGAATGATCAATCTTCTAATGTGAATGGTCAATTAAGTAATGTGAATGATTAATTAAGTAATGTGAATGATCATTTAAGTAATGTGAATGGTCAATTAAGTAATGTGAATGGTTAATTAAGTAATGTGAATGATCAAATAACTGTACAAGAAGTATAAATAGTTAAATAAGTGTTGTGAATGATCAATTAAGTAATGTGAATGATCAATTGACTTTAGAAGAAGGAAGTCTGGTCCATCTCCAAACAAATCGCAAACGGTGGGTTTCGACAGATCAAAACCTTCTTTCGATTATTACTGTCGTATTTATCGATTTCATAACATAAACGGAGGCGCGCCTGATTTCTACCTTTTTTCTAATATTGGGTTTTTGGGTGTTTTAAAACCTATGATTGTTGTGTCACTGTGGTAACGTCATTTTCGAAGACATTTTCTCTTGCTATGCTTGCAAGCAATAGATAGAGAATATAAGATAGAGTCTATATATATTTCCTATTATATCATATACTATATAGAAGTTGGCGTCCACAGCGTCCCCTCCAAAATCCAGCGTGATCAGCGTACCAAGGGGATGGGCGGAGAGGCATGCGACCTTCAACAGGGGCTTGGTTAAATCATGCCTTCACATTATAGGATCATTCACATCTAGTCATGC